>PJEM01002088.1:0-254309 GCA_004023845.1 Helogale parvula | reverse complement strand
TCAGAGCCTGGAGCCTGTTTTGGATTCTGTGTCTCCTTTTCTCTCTGCCCCTCCCCCACTTGCATTTTCTCTCTCTATCTCTATCTCTATCTTTCTCTCTCTCTCAAAAGAATAAATAATACAAGAAAATTTTAAAATAACTGTTCCAAAATGAAAGCATATTTTAATGGAAGTCGTAGTTAGATTTCCTCGGTGCTCTCCCCAACTTCATGGTCAATCACGCAGCCCACGTAGGTGTGTGATTTATCCGCTAAATGGAAACTCTGAGGGTCTCACCCAGGGGAGTGATGCTGGATCTTATTATTATTAAATTTCTGTTTTTCTGGTGGAGGTTGAGCCCCTCTTCATGTACTTACCATTCGCTCAGTTTTCTTCTTCTGTAATTTGCCTAATCATATAATTTTCCTTTTAGTTTTTCTCCCAATGTATTTTTTATATTTTTTCATGCTGATTGTTAGATATATTTCTCTGCATCCTAGAAACTACTTTGAGTCATAGATGTTGCAAATAGCTTACCAGCTGTCACCTATTTATTCACTTTGATGATGGCCTTTTAACAGCAGCCCCAAAAAGTTTAAATTTTTTTAAGGTTTAGATTTTTTTGAGAGAGAGAGTCCATGCACATGTGCACACTTGCATGAGTGAGAGAGGAGCACGGAGAGGGAGAGGGAGAGAAAGAGAAGATCTCGAGCAGGCTCCATACCCAGCACATAGTCCTGTGCAGGGCTCACTCTTACGACCATTAGATCATGACCTGAGCCAAAATCAAGAGTCAGATGCTTAACCAACTGCGTCACCCAGGTGCCCCCAAAAAAGTCCATTTTAATGCACTTGAATCTCTCTCTTCCTTTACTGTATAAGTTCGAGGAGCCGGTTAAGAAATCCTCTCCACCCAAGACCACAGAGAATAATTTACATTTTTTTCTATTAGGGACAACTCTATCTTTAAATTTATGTCTTAAATCTACCAGGATATGATTTGAGATGAGGATCCAACATTTTTCCTCCAGATAACAACCTAATTTTCCAGGATCATTTACCAAATACTCCATCTTCTCCCTATCTCTATAAAATATCAAACTCCCATATACACAGGGTCTGTTTCTGGACATTCCTATGTTCCATCGGGCCTGTTTTTCTGCCTTGTTCTTTAATACTTGTTAGTATCTGGTATTAAGTCTCCTTCTTTTGCCCCTTTTTTCCCCAAAAATGTCTTAGCCATTCCTGAAGCTTTATTATCTATCAAATTTGTAGAATCAGTTTATTAAGCCCCCTAAAAATACTCTTGGAATTTTAATTGGAGTTGCATTGCATTTATAGATTAAATATGTGAAAATCAACTGTTTTATAATGTAGCTGTCATCTCATCCATAGCTCTTCATTTATTTACATCTTATTTTATATCCTTTAATACAGTTTCACATTTTTCTCTGTAAAGGTCTTGAGACTTTTTATTATGGTGATTCCTAGAAACTGTATAGGTTTGTAGGACTTGGAGTATTTTTTTCTATTTTAATTGGTATCATTTTTAATATTTTATGAGTTATTTATATGTGTGAAAGTCACCAACTATATTTCTTGATTCATGCCTTTTTATCAGCATTGCAACACCTTGCTTTGTCTTTGAGATATGTATCATTTTTTTCATACACTTGTTTTGTCTGATACTAAAATTGCTTACTTGAGCTTTGCCTGATGCCTCTCTTTCCATCTCTTTATTTTCAGTTTGCCTGTGTCCTTTTGGTTCAAGTGCAACTTGGTAGATGGTGAACGAGTTCCTGGGTCTCAGGATTCTTTCACTAGCCCATCCCGGAGCCCTTGACTTTGGGCAGCCATCCTTCTTCCCAGAGCTTCTACTCCTCAGCTATCTCCCAAGTGCTCTGAGTTCACCTTACTTCCTGAAGAATGACCGTTCCTTGGCTGGGGATAGCTCTCCAGTAGGAAGAGAAGACCCTACCTGTGCTTGTTTGGGTGCGTTGGGGGTACGGAGACAATAGGGCGTACCTAGGCTTTCCAGGCTCAAGCGATTCCTGCCTGGGCACCCTCTAGTGGTGGGAGTGATAGACGCTCTGGACTCACGGTGGTGGGCACTCAGATCAATCAGTGTATCCGTCTGCTTGTTTATGGGCTGCCACAGACTGTACGCTTTTGAACCACCTGAGTTCTGGCCCAGCCACGCAAGCTAAGCTTTGCTCCTGCACTGGGGAGTGCCCCCCAGCCCCCAGCCTAGGTCACCTGGACAATGTGAGGGAACGAGAAACCCCCGAGGAAAACCCAGTCCTAGTCCACCCTGGCGTGGGTTTCTGGCCCTCCACAGCTACAGCCCCCATGCCCTGCACCCAACATCCCACTTCCGCCAAAGAGTTTAGGGTCAGTTGCAGAGCGCGGCTTTGAGCACCATCCCCTCCCCCTCTCCTCTCAGGTGCCTCCAGGGCTGGGATCAGAAGCTGTTGGCTTCCTTGACCAGAAGACACATTCTGAAGAGCCTGTAACAGAGATTTTTGTCTTGCAAGAAAGTGTGCAACTGTTTGTTGTTTATAAATCAACTTAATTTAGATTTTTGAGCCTATGGTCAGGCTAGTGGGAAAACACAAGCCCTTTCTCTCTTTATTTTCAATAGGTGATATATCTACATGGCTCGGAAATAAAATATATATAAAGTAATACTGTGAAAATCTCCTTCCCATCCTCATACATAACCACGGATATTGCTTTCTTATGCATCTTTCTAGGCTTTTGTTATATTTATATACAAGCGAGCATAAGAATGTAATTAAATGCAGGTGCGCGTGCATGCGCGCGCGCGCACACACACACACACACACACACACACACCCCGATTTGCTCCCTTTTCCCACACAATATGGCATAC
The DNA here is from genome assembly GCA_004023845.1 of Helogale parvula. Classification (NCBI taxonomy): domain Eukaryota; kingdom Metazoa; phylum Chordata; class Mammalia; order Carnivora; family Herpestidae; genus Helogale; species Helogale parvula. The sequence goes on along the minus strand of PJEM01002088.1, from coordinate 251,437 downwards.
TACGCAATCTACTCAGCATTTTACCTTTGGTCTCTCCCTTAAAATATCTGGTGGATCTTTCCCTACTGAGAGGCTGGTCATTCTTTCCCGCAGCACCAGCCCCCCACGGCATGGAGGACTGTGGTTTCACTAACTACCCCTGATGGACGTTGAGATTGTTCACAAACTTCCGCCATGACGACACCGCTGCGCTGAATGACACAAGAGTTTAAACAACGGGGGAACGTGGAGAAACGAGCATTTTATTATGTGTTTGCCAGCGATTTCTTTCTCCCGCTGCCGATTCTTCCTGATGCATTTTTGTCTTCCTGGAAGCCAAATGCTGATGCTTTATTGCAGTTTGCACATGGTTCGGGGCCATTTTCACAGTTGGAATTACACAATAAAATAGAAAAATGTATATTTGTGGAAGCTCTACAAGTAGCGACAACAGCAACAAATCTCACGTTTTTCCAGGATCTTCTGCAGCCCTGATGTGACAGGGCTGGCTGGTGGAGACTGGGCAGGCTCGGTGACCCAATGCAGACCTCTTCGTTCTGTCCCAGCAGCCTAAGAAGCCCAGGGTGTGCCAGGGCTACGGACCACCCCGAAGGCACCTAGGGGTTTTCTCCTCCACCCACTGGTATGGGATGGAAAGCGAGGACTCCAAATATTCTCTGCATGCCAGTGTTCGAAGCAGCATTATTCACAATAACCAAAGGGTAGTAGCAAGCCCGGTGGCCCCTGACCAATGAATAAATAAGAAAACATAGTATGTGCATACAATAGCATGCTGCTCGGCCGTTTTAGGAAGGAAATTCTGACAAATGCTACACTATAATCGACCTTGAGGACATTACGGTAAACGAAATGAGCCAGTACAAAAGGGCACATACTATGTGCCTGCACTGATGTGAGGTCCTGAGAGGGGTCACACGCCTAGAGACAGAAGGTACAATGGCGGTTGCCTGCGGTTGGCGGACGGGAGAGGGAAGTTGCTGTGTGATGGGTACAGAGTTTCAGTTTTGCATGAAAAGAGTTCTGGAGATGGACGGTGGTGATGGTTGTTTAGTAATGTGAATATGCTTCATGAGACTGAATTGTACATTAAAAATGGCTAGGATGATGAGTTTTATGTGTATTTTACTACCATTTAAATTTGGTTTTAAGAGCTAAAAAAAAAAAGAAAGAAAGAAAGAAAACATAGGCTCTCTGTGGAAGCAGCTGTAAGGGAGGCTTTTCCAATCAAATCCTCGGTTCTCCATGACCCCTTTGCCTGCAATAAGTGGAGAGAGTCACACAGACAGTCTCCACTGTGAGGCTGGGAGCACTGGGAAGGGGAGCTAACACTTACCAGCCAGGCACTAGGCTAGGCTTCATCCTTTATCTCATGTAACCCTGTTAAAGCTCCAGAGTCAACACTATCTGCATTTTGCAGATGAGAAAACTAGGGGTCAGCAAATTCAAGAAAAACTGCTCAAAACCATTAACACACACAAAACAAAACAAAACAAAACAAACAAACAAAATGCCACAAGGAGTAAGGTGGACAGGACAAAAGGAAAAGGTAGATGACAATCAGTGCCTTCCCACTACTAGGCATCCAGCTGAAACTGTTTAGTGTCAGAAAATTCACTTTTACCTGGTGTAATGGACTGAACATGTATGCTCTCCCAAACCCAAATGTTAAATCCTAAAGCCCGGTGTGACAGTATCTGGAGGTGGGGTCTTTGGGAGGTGAGTCAGTCCTGAGGGTGGGGCCCTTGAAAAATGGGATTAGTGCCCTTATGAAAGAGACCCTCAGAGACTCCCTGGCTCCTTCCACCACATGAGGCCACAGCAAGAAGATGGTCATTTATGAACCTCAGAGCAGGCTCTCACCATACATTGGATCTTCCAGTGCCTTGATCTTGGACTTTCAGCCTCCAGGTATTGATTTCCTGTTATTTATAATCCACCCAGTCTACAGTAGTTTTGTTATAACAGCTCACACAGTCTAAGACACCTAGTATTGCCTCTGTACAATTTGAATTTTTATGACAGTTATTTTTATAATAACAAAAAGCTGCTAAAATACAAGTAAGGTAAAGAATATTGTCCAGGTCAGGATTTGAAGGCAAATTAATCTGAATCCAACGGATTCCTTTATGTTCCACCACCCCTGAGTCCACCCAGGACGACCCCTGTTGTTTGTATCAGGATCATCAGCAGAATGAAAACATAAATGTCTAAAATTCCTGTGGAGGGTTCAGTGGGCAGCCAGCACATGGTGCTCTGACTCCAGCGGAAACACTGTTGCTATTAAAAGGTTCGCTGATTTAGGAATTTTCCAGGCCAGGCCACAGTAGGGGACCGGGGGTGTGACACGTGGGGCAGAGTTGGTGGTAGGGCACGTTACACTGTATTCGTTGAGAATGGTGCCCCCTGGACCAGAACCTTTGCCCTGAGCCCTGAATTTCCTATCCCATTTCCCCAGCGACCTGATCCATGCCACTGCCCCCAAGTCTGACCCTTTGCCTTGGACCTAGGTCCCCCACAACCCAGGCTCTTTGGAGGGGACCCATCACTTACACTGTCTGCTCCCCCCTGGCACTGAGCCTTGAAGCTTTGGACCTACTCTGTGACAGAGCACACTCCACTTCATGAGAGCAGATTCCAGGCAGTTTCCTGAAGGTTCTCCAGGAAAAAAAAAAAACCTTATCCCTTGCCTCCCTGGATAAGCACATTCTCTGCAAGAATCCCTCTCATTGTACTCTGAGTACCTTCCCATATCCTCGGCTCTTTACAAGACCCACAGCGATGCACAGCCCAGAACTCCCAGAAAATGACACCCATTCACCCTTTTGTGCTTTCCTTTCTATTACTCATGCCAAGATTTCCTGTCTACAAGGCACACCTATCTCTTATATATATTCATTTAATGTACAGCAAATTCCCCCCCGTACAGTTGAGTTACTCTAGAAATATCATAACATCTGCAGGGCACCCTTGCATGCCTGCTTCACTTGGCAGTTACAAAAATCCTGTTGGATAGCCATGTGATCTGCCAGGATGGGCCATCTGCACAATAACAATCATAATAATATCTAACATTACAGAGAACAGGCCGTGGTCCAGGCACTGTGCTAATAAGCCCCTTATATACATTATCTCATTAAGTTTTAAGACCACCCTCTGAGGTTGCTATTATTATCCCCACTTTATACATAAGGACACCGATGCTCAGAGATGTTAAATAACTTTCCTAAGGTCACACAGCTAAGTCAGGGGTGGAGCTGGGATTCAAGCCCAGGTCTTCCAAGTTCTTTCTGTTGTGCTGATTCAGGAAGACGTGGTGATCATAATTAGAGATGCCAAAGTGCGTGAAGGGAGAACGAGAAAAACCATAAACATCAAAAATGAACTTGGGGGCACCTGGGTGGCTCAGACTTCGGCTCAGGTCACAATCTCACTGCTAGTGGGTTCAAGCACTGCTTCGGGCTTGGTGCTGCCAGCTCAGAGCCCGGAGCCTGCTCTGGATTCTGTGTCTCCCTCTCTCTCTGCCCCACCCTACTTGCACTCTCTCTCTGAAAAATGAGTAAATACTAAAAAAAATTTTTTAATGCATTCAAAAGGCACATATATCTAGACCAGTGACCCTACACTCATCCTGGAACCAAGGAAGTTTTGTGTCATGATTGATGCCATTTACACGGTGCCGCTCTGTGCCAGGCCAAGGGGCGTCATGTGTGGTTTTTCTTACTTGTCATGTGACTTAGGGATGGTCAAGGTTCCTGACATCCTGAACACCGTTTTCTCTCTTATAAAATGAGCTCGAGATGCCTAGTCACACAGCTGTTGTTACAGGCGAAGGGGTGGCGCTCAGATTACCGTCACAATGGTTATGATCAGAGTAAGGGGACACTTAAGGCCCCCTTAGGTATGAGGGGCCCCCCTACCCTGACCCGAGCCTGCTGTCTCTGCCCCTCCCCCAGCAATGGTCAAGACTGAGTACATGACCATCCCTAACTCAGTCACTGGCAACGGCACAAATGTCATGCTACATTAGACTAGTCATGGCGGGGGGCAGGGGGCGGGAAAGACACACTTTAAACGGGCAAAAATAATTGACAAGAAATTGATTTTTACTTTGTTTAGCTTGAGCCTTTCTAAAAATACATGTAACCTCCAGCAATATTTCTCATCCTCACAGATCTCTGGAGCAACTCAGGAGGCCCCTTCCCCCAAGGCCCCCCCCCACTCCCAGTCCCCAGAGCCCCCTCCTTGTATGATGCATCCACTTACCCCTTCTGATACCAGCCTCCCCTCCTCTCTGGTCTGGTCTTTCTCTGCCTCGTCTCGGGGTCATCCTTACTCCTCTTTGTCTCCCGAACCCAATCTAACAGGAAATCCTTGACCCCTACCTTCAAACCAGGATGAGGATCTGGAAGCTTCTCAGCCCTTCCCCGCCCCAGCTGTGGTCCAGGCCACCACACTCTCTCCCCTGAATTAGTGTAAGAGCACTCACGTGATCTCTCAGGCTCCCACCCCTGCCCTGCGGTGGATCCCATTAAGTGGCACCCAGATCCGCCCTCCAGACCTCAGCATTCATTTCCCCAACGGCCCGGAGTGTCACCTGTTGGTGGCTCTCAGCCAAGTCCCTCCCCAGAAATGCCCTCTGAGGAAGTAAGCTACTGGGCCTGAGCTCACACCCCCTTGTTAGGAGCGGCCCACATCCTGTGGCGGGTCAGTGGGGGGATACCAAGTCCGGGCCCCTTACCTCAATGCAGCACATCTCCCATTGAGCTAATGCCCTCGCTGCAAAAACACTTACGTGCAAAACCACTACGGGCCCTGCCTCACCCCCCGACGGATGCTGCTCTCGAGGGCACACCCAGCACACCTTCCTCCCCCTCTGAGGCTGTCTCTGGGGAAATCCAACTACGACACCCTCTACTGTCTCCTTTCTCACCGAAGCCACCAGAAGGATCCTGGTACTCTCCTAACATAAATCCCACCATGTCACGCCTCTGCTCACATCTCCCTAGTAGCTCCCCATCTCCCTCAGGCTAAAAGTCAAGATCTCAGTCATGGCTCCAAGGCCCCAAACAATCTGCGCGCGGCCTCTGTCTCCTTTGCTCCCTCCCCGTAGCCTCCCCAACCTCCCTGCCACGCCGGGCATGCCTTCTTTCACATTCATGCACGCCCTGCCCACGTCGACTGCCCAGATCCCTGCGAGGCTCGTGCCCTCACCTCCCTCTAGCCTCTGCCAGGTTCCAACACCCTCCCAGACTGGTCATCTCTCCTGGCCTGCTTCCTGTTTCCACTGCTCTTCCCGTATTCTAGAATGACAACACTCACTATGTTTAATGCTTATTACCTACCACTCTTCCCACCAGAATGTAAGTTCTCGAAACAAATGATCCCTGGTCTGTTCAATGCTGCATCTCGAGGGCCTAGAAGGAAGCCTGGCTCATAGAAGGCTCGCAGCAAATCTTTCTGGAATGAACAAGTGAACGAATAAGTGAATGAACCCAAACGTGCATTACAAGAGTCTAAATTCTCCCCAAAGGCAACAACAGTTCACTTATGTCATTCTGGGAAAGAGGAATCAATCGCTCCATAATTTTTATCTCAGCGTATAAATGCATTCTGGGTGCTCTACCTTCCAGCAGTAGCCTATCTTATAAGTGAAGATTATACCTTGTACGTGAAGAAATGCCACCAGTTTCAGTACCCAAATTTCTATCTGTATTAAAATCATATTTCTGGGCTGCCTGGGGGGCTCAGTTGGGTAAGCGTCCGACTTCAGCTCAGGTCATGATCTCACAGTTCGTGGGTTCGAACCCCACATTGGGCTCTGTGCTGACAGCTCAGAGCCTGGAGCCTGCTTCTGATTCTGTGTCTCCCTCTCTCTCTCTCTCTGCCCCTCCCCCGCTCATGCTCTGTCTCTCTGTCTCTCAAAAACAAATAAACATTAAAAGTTTTTTTAAATCATATTTCTGCCTAGTGAAAAAAGGACAATAAAAGATACTCTTGGCCCAAAGTAAAGGCTTCCCCAGATTGTTGAAAGAACAACGTGAGATCTTCCTGGCAATGGCTTCTTCTGATGCCTGACAGATATTTAGCGCTGCCTGGAAGGCGGATTTGATTATTCTTTCATTCTCCTGAATGCTCCTCCGTGCGAACCCCGGGGAGGCAAAATATCCGACAGGTTGATGCTAATGGTGGCTGGCTTTAGTCTTTGACATTAAGTAAGATTTATTTTCCAAGTTTCTATGATGTAGCTAAAATTACAATATAAATTACACAGATATGTATGTACCTGAGGAGCAGGAGGAATAGACTGAGAGTGAAGTACATTGGAGTAATTCACCTACTGTGTGCCTAGGTAAATAATACAAATACTTTTTAAAATTTGTTTTAATGTTTATTTTAATGTATTATTATTTATTTATTATTAAACCATTATTTAATGTTTTAATGTTATTTATTTTCATGTTTATTTATTATCACACAGTGCGAGTTGGGCAGAGGCAGAGAGGGAGGGAGACACGAATCTGAGCAGGCTCCAGGCTCTGAGCTGTCAGCACAGAGCCCGATGCAGGGCTTGAACTCACGAACGGTGAGATCAGACTTGAGCTGAAGTCAGACACTTAACCAACCAAGCCACCCAGGCACCCCTGAATACATTTTTTAAATGCCTTAACCAAGAAGTTAACGGTAGTCAGGTTAACAGACAATTGAATCAAGAATACAAGACTCGATTGATGGAAACTGTTATTAAAGAATTTTCTGGTAGAGAAAATGGTGCATCCAGTACACCAATCTTTCTTAAAAGGCAGAACTGGGAAGCAAATTAAAATGGGTCAGAGTAGTAAGAGCAGTAACCTCTACTATACAGAGAAAAATCCTTCAACCAATCCAGGTGGTTTATTTGATCTGATCGGGGTCTGCTTTCTCTGGCTTTTTGGGAAACTTTTCAAACTTTAATGTTCCCTTCCTCCTTTGCAGGGTGAAGTTCACCAACTCTTGTACATACTTAAAGAGATTAATTTTTAAGCTTTCTCCTCTGATATAAAATGTACACCACCTCCTCTCCTTTCATGTTTGGCTCCCACTGGGGCAAAGCAGGCAAAAAAGTTTGAAGAAGCCTCAGCTATTATCAAGGAAGAAATGCATGGCTGCTGGCCAGGCTGAAGAAATGGGTCAGGAAGATTTAAAAATAAGCCCATCCATTAATTGTCTTCTACACGTCAGACACTTTACAAACATGAGCTCATTTAAATCTCATAACAACCCTTAGAAGTGTAACTGCTATCATCCTTATTGTGCATTTGGGGACACGAAGGCTCGAAAAGGTAAGATTAGAGGATGACTAAGTGGTGGAAGGAGGTGAGTAAGCATAGCGATCTGTTTCCAGAGTCCCTGCTCTCAGCCATGACCCTACGTACCTTCCCACTTCTCAGTGAAAGGCCTGCCCAGGCGGATGAGGCACTGAGCATTTCTCCCCTGGGACCACAGACAAGGGTGCAGGGAGAGAAGCACACCCCGGGTGCACAGGGACCTTACTCAGAGCAAATGCTGGTCCTTGGAAAATGCTCCCCCAAAATGAGATGTGCCTGCTAAGAATTCTGAAGGCAAGGCTGTGGAAGCAGCTGTGGGATGCACAGCAGTAGTGTTTGCCCAAGTAGGTGAAGGTCTGTTCAGGAGAAGACATTCTAGTCAAGTAGTGACTTAAGGAGTGATCTTAACTCAGCATTTTGCCATGAAGTGGTTTTCTTTATATCTACTCAGCTTACAGTTTATGGTGCTTCTTGAAACCATCATCAGTTTTGGAAGGTCCTCATCCATTTGCTCTTCAAATACTGCTCCTGCCCAAGTCTCTGTCCTGTTTGCCTTCCAGGACTCCAAACACAGTCAATCTTTCATATTCCATATATCTCTAACACTCTTTCCTGTGTTTTCTATCCTTTTCTTCTGTGTGGTTCAAGCTATTTCTTCCTGACCTGCCTTCTAATTCACTATTCGTCTCTTCAACTACGTCTTCTGTTATGAAGCCCACTATTCAGTTCTTATCTTCTATTACTATATTTTAAAGTTCTAGAATTTCCATTCAGTTCTTTTCACGTCTCAAAGTCTCTACTCCAAACTGTCAGTGAATTTCTCGATGATGTTAATCACTGTCATTTTAAAATATGTATCAAACAACTGTATGTCTGTATGTACTGTAGGTGTGTTTTTTCTTCAGGTTTTCAGTCACGTAGATTGGACATGGTATACAAAAAACTACACAGAAAATTTGAAGCTCTGCATGATAGTATCCTCCTTCCAAAACAATTTGGTTTTGCTTCTTGCAGGCAGTTCACGTGGGAGCAAATCACCATAATGCAATCAGGGATTAAGCTGATTTAAATCTGAGCTTCAGCCTTTGTGAGGGCTGCTCTACTTCTGGTTCATCCCCATCTGGAAGAACGGACTATCAGAAGTCCCAGCTGAAATCCTTCAGTTTTTATCAGAATCCCTCCTCCTTACATCCAGATGGCCAAAAGACACATGAAACGATGCTCAGCGTCACTCATCATCAGGGAAACACAAATCAAAACCACACTGAGATACTACCTCATGAATAAACCAGGAGATCATAGATGCTGGCGAGGATGTGGAGAAATGGGCACCCTCCTGCACTGTTGGTGGGAATGTAAACTGGTACAGCATGGAGGTTCCTCAAAAAATTAACAATAGAACTCCCTTATGACCCAGCAATAGCACTGCTAGGGATTTACCCAAGGGATACAGAAGTGCTGATGCACAGGGGCACATGTACCTCAATGTTCATAGCGGCACTTTCAACAATAGCCAAATATGGAAACAGCCAAAAGAGCTTAAATGTCCATCAACTGATAAATGGATCAAGAAGATGTGGTTTATCTATACAATAGAATACTACATGGCAATGAGAAAGAATGAAATTTGGCCATTCGTGGCAATGTGGATGGAACTCGAGGGTGTCAGGCTAAGTGAAATAAGTCAGGAAGAGAAGGACAGATACCATATGTTTGCACTCATAAGCGTAACAGGAGAAACTTAACAGAGAACCATAGGGGAGGGAAAGGGGGGAAAAGGAGTCAGGGGACAAATCATGAGAGACTCCTGAATACTGAAAACAAACTGAGGGCTGAAGGGGGAAGGGGAAAGGGGAAGGGGGGTGATGGACATGGAGGAGGGCACTTGTGGGGAAGAGCACTGGGTGTTATACGGAAACCAACTTGACAATAAACTATTTAAAAAAAAAAAAAAGAATCCCGTCTCCTTGGTGTGCTCTTAACAATAATTTCTGTCCCTTCAGTCTCATAAAAATTCCAGAAGCTCTTCTGTCACCTCCGCAGGATCTCCGTTACCACCTTCTGCTTTGGCAATTGCCTCAAGGGGATAAGTGTCACCAAATGTCAAACTTTGCTGCATCTCCTTCACTCTGGAATCTTGGTCCCTTGAGTCCCCGCTTCTTTGGTAGGTCTCTGCTACTGCCAGACACTGTTTTCTATATACATAGTTCCCAGTTGTTTTTAATAGGGTGGCTGGTGCGCAATAAGCAAGTCCATCATTACTGAAAGTGGAAATCCCTCTCATGGCTTTGTAATTGAAAAAGTGATGAATTGCGTAGTGAAAATTGGTGTTGCGGAGGTGGGGGCGGCTGGGCAGGGAGCCAGCAAGGGAACAAGTGTATTCTGGAAGACACGACTGCTCAGCAAGAGGACACACTGGATGGGCTACTTTGCTCTCCCTCTTCCCCTCCCACATGCGTAATTTGGATTTAAGAGCCTCTGGAAGTAGATTAGAGAATCTGAATAGGTTTGTAAGGAAGCAATATCTACAAACAATGACTGTATTTTCTGAAGTTAGAACTCTATACTCAAGGGCAATTTCACTTTTAAATAAGAGTAAATAAATGAAACATGCAGGGGCACCTAGGTGGCTCAGTCCATTGAGCATCTGACTCTTGATTTTGGCTCAAGTCATAATCCCAGTGTCGTTAAGACTGAGCCCTGCATCAGGCTCCACACTGAGAATGGCATCTGCTTGGGATTCTCATATTCTCTCTCTCTCTCTCTCTCTCTCTCTCTCTCTCTCTCTCCTCTCTCTCTCCCTCTCTCTCTCTCTCTCTCTCTCCCCCCTGCCCATGCTCACATGCATATATATTCTAAGATAAAAGTAAATAAGTAAATAAAGTGCCACAGATACTATAAGAGGAGTTTAAAATATTGCCAACACTGGCTACGTGAATCAGACCAAGGACTAAATTTCCATTCACCTGAATGAAAGCAAATGAAATGAATGCAATATGAATCATACGCACCCCATACAGGAGATAACTAAAACCTTTCTGAAATATAAAGCCTTTCCAGAGGATTTGGAAAGGTTCAGAAACCATATCATTAGGCTTCCATGACCATATGTGCAAACCACATTTAAACAGTTTGTACATTTAACCTTTTGGGATGCCTGGGTGGCTCAGTAGGTTAAGCGTCTGACTTTGGCTCCGGTCATGATCTCACTGTTTATGAGTTGGAGCCCCACGTTGGGCTCTGCGCTAACAGCTCAGAGCCTAGAACCTATTTTGAATTCTCTCTCTGCCCCTCCTCCACTCATGCTCTGTCTCTCTGTCTCTCTCTCTCGAAAATAAACTTTTTAAAAAAATTTTTAATGCTACCTTTTGGTAAACACACCCTTTCTAGGGGAATCAGACTTGAAAGGCACTGTGGGTGTGTTAAATGGTCACTGTGCTCTGACAGAGGAGTGCCTTATATAATTCACAACTGTCTGCTTCACTTTTTTCTTTTTAATTTGGTTATTCATTAGAGCCTGGAAAGGCTTTAATTTTTGACTTGAAAATAGAAAACTACTTTATTACCCAGCTAAGTAACTGAGGTTGAAATCTACATGTAGGATGGAGTTTGGTGGATACCAACACTGCTGTTCAGGGAACAGAAACTTGAGAGTGATTTTGAGCCTTTGAAGAGAATGTACAAAGACTGAAATAAAATCAAGTGAGGAAAATATTTCCTTAGCAACTTCCTGTTTCATCGGACCTCAGAGAAACTGTACCTTTTCGGTGACTGAATGTAAAACTTAAATAAATTTTCACATCATCAAGACAGTATGGTATTGGCACAAAAACAGACACATAGTCCAATGGAATAGAATAGAGAACCCAGAACTGGGCCCACAAATGTACGGCCAATTAATTTTTGACAAAGCAGGAAAGAGTATCCAATGGAAAAAAGACTGCCTCTTTAGCAGGTGGTGCTGGGAGCACTGGACAGCAACATGCAGAAGAATGAAACTAGACCACTTTCTTACACCATACACAAAAATAAACTCAAAATGGCTGAAGGACCTGAATGTGAGACAGGAAACCATCAAAATCCTCCAGGAGAAAGTAGGAAACAACCTCCTTGAGCTCAGCCGCAGCAATTTCCTACTTGACACACCCCCAAAGGCAAGGGAAATGAAAGCAAAACTGAACTCTTGGGACTTCATCAAGATAAAAAGCTTCTGCACTACAAAGGAAACAATCAAGAAAACTAATAGGCAATCGACAGAATGGGAAAAGATAGTTGCAAATGACATATCAGATAAAGGGCTAGTATCCAAAATCTACAAGGAACTCACCAAACTTCACACCCAAAAAACAAACAACCCAGTGAAGAAATGGGCAGAAGACATGAGCAGACACTTCTCCAAAGAGGACATCCAGATGGCCTACAGGCACATGAAACGATGCCCAACATCAATCATCATCAGGGAAATACAAATCAAAACCACACTGAGATACCACCTCACGCCAGTCAGAGTGGCTAAAATGAACAAATCAAGAGACTATAGATGCTGGCGAGGGTGTGGAGAGACGGGCACCCTCCTACACTGTTGGTGGGAGTGTAAACTGGTGTAGCTGCTCTGGAAAACAGTGTGGAGGTTCCTCAAAAAACTGTCCATAGAACTCCCTTATGACCCAGCAATAGCCCTGCTAGGGATTTAACCAAGGGATACAGAAGTGCTGACGCATAGGAGCACATGTACCCCAATGTTCATAGCAGTACTGTCAACAAAAGCCAAATCATGGAAAGAGCCTAAATGTTCATCACCTGATGAGTGGATCAAGAAGATGTGGTATATATATACACAATGGAGTATTACATGGCAATGAGGAAGAATGAAATATGGCCATTTGTAGGAAAGTGGATGGATCTTGTGAATGTCATGCTAAGCGAAATAAGTCAGGCAGAGAAGGACAGATACCATATGTTTGCACTCACAGGTCTAACAGGAGAACAGGAGAAACCTAATGGAGGACCAGGGGGAGGGGAAGAGGGAAAGAGAGTTGGGGAGAGAGAGGGACGCAAAACTTGAGAGACTATTGAATACTGAAAACGAACTGAGGGTTGAAGGGGAAGGGGGAGGGGGTAAAAGAGATGGTGGTGATGGAAGAGGGCGCTTGTGGGGAAGAGCACTGGGTGTTGTATGGAAACCAATTTGACAATAAACTACTTAAAAATAAATAAATAAATAAATGTTCACAGAGCTTTCTCTCAAAGGAGGTTCATCAAAGGTTGATCTAACGTGTCTATCTTCCTATACACACACACATACGTGTGCATATATATTTGGAAAATCGGAAGCAATTCAAAAACCAAATAATGGTGATTGGATAAATAAAAAGTGAGTTAATTTTATAGATTTTTTAATGACATAGAAAAGCCAAGAAATAATACACATAAAAAGTTCCAAACATTATAATGTGATTCCATTTTTTAATTTTTTTATGTTTGTTTATTTTTGAGAGAGAGAGACACACACAGAGTGCAAGTGGGGGAGGGGCAGAGAGAGAGAGGAAGACGAAGAATCTGAAGCAGGCTCCAGGCTCTGCGCTGTCAGCACAGAGCCTGACGCAGGACTTGAACTCACAAACTGTGAGATCATTCATGACTTGAGCTAAAGTCGGACGCTTAACTGACTGAGCCACTCAGGTGCCCCAAATGTAATTCCATTTTTATAAAAAAAGAAATGGTGTAATTTTATTTTCTCATTTATGCTTCTCCACATTTTACAAATTTTCTAATCCAGCACAGTGTCAAGAGCTATTTCATATTTACACACTTTGGGGCCTGGCAGAGTTACGAATTATATACTGATACGAAATATATTTCCAAGGAGAAGCAAGCAGTGCCACAGAAGGAGGGCGGGTCTAGGATGGAAAGACGGGAGCGCCGGTCCCCGCCTCCTCATCCACTTCCAGGTCACCATGGACAAGTCACTTCACCCCTGGGAGCCTCAGTCCTCTCATCTATAAAGATAGAGATGATCACCCCTGTCCTGCCTTCTTCCCTTAATTAGCACAGAGATCAAACGCAGTGAAGTTCATGAAAGCGTTCTGCCAAGGGGCAAGTACAAAGCAATAAAAGAAATAATTGCAACCACTAAAGATGCTCTTAATGTTCTTATGAGTCTGACTCAAGCTTGTAAAGTTAAGGCTCTGTATTTTACATCAGTTAAGATATTCATCCCGACTGTGCACCTGTTCCGTCCAATACAAACATGGGACCCTCGGCAGAGCACTAAAGCGGGGGTGCTGGGCAGGTGGGCAGTGCCAACCAATCCAAAAAAAGGAAAAAATAAACCAATACATTTACAAAACCCACTAAAATAAGGAACAGCTGTCCAGGCCCCTGGAGCACATTCTCAACAGTTCTATGAGGCAGGAAAAGGTAAGGAAGTTGCGGAAAGTACATCCACCTATTGAAGGACAAAATTATTTTTTAGATGATTAACATACTCCTCTCCCTTCCAAGCCCACGAAAAAGAGAATTTTTAATCAATACACTAACTGAGCCCAACATTTTGTCTAAACATTGGGAGGAACATAAGAAAAGCGATATGTAAAATCTTGACTTTTCATCTCATTTTACCATAAATTTTTGCTTTCTCTACTCTGACAGTTCCACCACTAAATCACTGTGTGATCTTATTTTTTTTAATATTTTTAAATGTTTATTTATTTTTGAGAGAGTGAGATGCAGAGTATGAGCAGGACAGGGGCAGAGAGAGAGGGAGACACAGAACCCGAAGCAGGCTCCAGGCTCTGAGCTGTTACCACACAGCCCAATGCAGGGCTTGAACTCACAGACTACAAGATCATGACTGGAGCCGAAGCCAGATGCTTAACTGACTGAGCCACCCAGACGCCCCATCTGCTTTTCTAATCTCAGTTTCTTTACCTATAAAATGGGCCTGTGCCATTCCAATGCCACAAACATTGAAGTGATATATGAAGCTGCTGCTATGTTTCGGGTTCCAGATGGACGCAAATGGACTCTGGACTCAGGAGACGGAACTCTCACTCTGGCTTTGTCGTTACCCACAACCCCAGCCCATCCCCCGCCCCCCCACAATGCTTAGATTGCTCAGGACTGATTGGGAGGATCCTGAGCCCCCAAACCCAGCCTGATTCAAGCTACACGCATCCATCATCTCAGACTGGCTTATTTATACACAAGGGACCTCCCCACCACTTCAGGTGGCACCGTGTGCGAGGACACTGCCTCTGACATGCTGAACTTGTACAGACAATGCTGGCAGCCTGCCACCCACGGGGATGCATGTGGGTTGTTTCTATACTTACAATAAACAGATTTGCACCCAACAGTCCACACGCTTTCACTTCCTAATACGACCCCTTGTGGCCAAGAATAGAAATGCGTGAAATTTCAAGTCTCCCGGTTCCCTGACGTCTTCCCAAACTGACCATCTTATTTTGCCTCCAGCAACTGTAGGTTCTGTGCACGTCTTTTTTTTTTAATTTACCATTATGAGGGGTTTTCTAAAAAGGTCCTTATTTTTACATTTTAATTTGTATTTCTGTGATAAGTAACAAGCATGAACATTTTACTTCAAGTGGACTAGTCTTTTTTTTTTTAGTGAATTATCTGGTCATGTCCTTTTCATATTTAAGTTGCTAAAGGTTCACCTTTGTGAAGCAACTTGTTCCTTGGGAGTGGAAGACTCAGTTGTAGCCAGAAAAATAAAAAGCGACCAGTTTCTTTTAAATCGGTTGGGATTCGCACTGTGCAATATGAAACGACATCTATAAAATAAACACAACTTTAAATATTCATTTCCCTCTGAGGCTTGGCGAAAGGGGATATAGATCCAGTTTCCTGCACACGATCACTCCTGCTAGTCGAGAAACCTTTCCAGAACTTTAAGATACGCCCAGGAGAAGATTTGACATTCTTCTCTCAGAACCAAAGAAAACAGACGTGGCTCTAAATTCCAGCCAGCAGACTGGCTGGCATTCTCCGCGCAGAAGCGGCACATGTTTTGACTAGTGATGCCCAAGGATCAGAAACCTTAATCTTCATGTTTCTTCTGGAGAAGGCTTATGGAGACTCAACATCACCAATTCAGAACGCATTATATTGACAACAGTTGAGGTAAACTATCATTTTCAGGTAACAAAACACTGTCATTTCATAAACGACGAAACTCCACAGGGCCCCATCGGCAGAAAGTGACAACAGAGGAAGGTAATAATACATGGTCATCCAGAGACCAGAGTGGTGCCAGATTCCGGTGTTGACAAAGCTTATCTGGGAAAAGGGAAAACCACGTGGGGCCATCTAAGGATTGGTTGTGAAACTTGCAGGAAAATAAACAGTGGCGTCGGGAAATGAATTTTGAAGGAAATAAGGTGAAAGGTGTTTCAATACAAAGACTTGTGTTTCAAATACAAGACTCAAGGGCTGCCTGCCCAAATGCTGAACAAAATAACAAAATCTGTCCTGTTCCTACATATGACCACGACATGACCTAACGGGCGCTCTAATGACAATGATGGAACAGGAACACTTCAAGAGAGGCAAATGAGGGTGCCTGTGTGGCTCAGTCGGTTAAGCGTCCGACTTCGGCTCAGGTCATGATCTCATAGCTTGTGAGTTCGAGCCCCGCGTCAGGATCTGTTCTGGCAGCTCAGAGCCTGGAGCTTGCTTCCGATTCTGTGTGTGTGTCTCTCTCTGCCCCTCCTCTGTTCATGATCTGTCTCTGTCTCTCAAAAATAAATAAATGTTAAAAAAATAAAAATAAAATAAGGGGCGCCTGGGTGGCTCAGTTGGTTAAGTGTCCGGCTTTGGCTCAGGTCATGATTTCACGGTTCGTGAGTTCGAGCCCCGCGTCAGGCTCTGTGCTGACAACTCAGAGTCTGGAGCCTGCTTCGGATTCTGTGTCTCCCTCCCTTTCTGCCCCTCCCCTGCTCACACTGTCTCTCAAAAATAAATTTAAAACATTTAAAAAAATTTTTAAATAAAATAAAGAGGCAAATGAAGGAATTTCTAGACGGCGTCTGGAAAAGTCTCCGTAGTAAAATGAGTCCCATTTAGAGAAGCTGTTTTTGACCTAAGATGATACGTCAGAGGGGAGTTTTTTTATCTTTTCACGGGGAAAGCTTTGTAATTAAAGCTCTTTTTTGGTCAGAGGAACGAAATGCATTAAATCCAGATCCTTGAAGTGAAGGCGAACCCCCCACGGGGCAGCTGTGTGTGTCAGAAGCGGCACCTGCGGCCTGGCCGGTGGCTCACCGATGTCCCCTCCCCAGGTGCCCGGCGACACACGGGTGCTGGAGGGCAGAGGGGGGGAGATGCTCACCCTCCCTTCTCCTGCCTTACCGCTGTTCAGGCGGGAACCTGTCACTCTGATGTGGCTCTTCTGTCTGGAGCGGGGTGCCAGGTTGAGGACAGCATGGCAGAGGCCGCAGGGGCGGGGGAAGAGGGGCCAAGAAGGGCCTGCGCGTCTGTTTGCCTCCCTTTAACATCCTCTGAAGCAAAGGCTGGAGTCCCATTAGCCATTTCCCCCTGTTCAATGTGCTTTTTGAATAAACACCAGAGACCAAACCGAGGCACAGGGGTTTGGGGAGGCAGCGACCACATGGGGCCAGGGCAGGTGCAGGGGGCAGGTGGGCCCGGGCTCTGGTCCCACAGAGAGGCCGGACTCGAAGCGCAGGGCAGCGCAGCCAGCAAAAGAAAAGCCAGGGGGGAGACTGAATAGCCAGCTTATCATGGACGGAGCAGGAGGCGAAGCCGGAGAGAGGCTGGCAAAGAGGGTGGGGGGGCCTGAGATTCGGAGCAAAGGAAAGCCCCTCGGTGGGAGGGGGGAGCCAAGGTCAGCGTCTGAGGACACGCTGGGAGGCCCGAGGCTTCAGGCTGGGCAGGACGGTGTCACCGCTGCCGGGGGCACGGAAGGCAGAAGGGAGAACCATCCCGATGAGGACCAGCCTGGCAGCGGCCACCGAGAAGCCCAGGGTGGGTGCACAGGCCAGGACACTTCCAAGGTCAAACAGACCATCTTGCACTTATTCCTCCCTCTTCAGTTCAAAGGGTCAGTGTGCAAACGTCTAGGTCCCATTTAGGCCAGTATTTGGGAATCTTCCTTAACAAGAGGGTTTTAGTCCCCCGTCAAGGAAAACAGGAGCACTTCAGGCCAAAACAACAAAGCAAATTAGAATGCGTCGCTCCTAAAACTTCTCCTTTTCTTTCAAAGCTATCTTGCAAAGATGATTTGGCCTCTGCAGAAATAACGCAGTAACTTTGTGACCACCTACACGCTTCTGAAGAGGGATGGGTGGGCAGTCTGCAAATATTTGAAATGACTTTCCCATATTTTCATTTTGGGGGGGTCTGGTGCACTTTATTCAGCCCTGACATGGTGTGGCCCCAGCAACAGGGCTCGCTGCTATAAGCCTCAGTTCTCTCGTCTGTGAAATGGGGTAACAGCCACCTCCAGCAGGCCCTTGTAAAGACTACGTGAAAGAGCGACAAGGTGCGCAGGGCCTGAAACACGGTCGGCGCCCACGCCCCCCGAGTCCCCACCCCAGCTCTCGTCCAGGGAGGAACGGTCCAATGACAGCACCCCCGTTCACCTGAAGCTTGTCTGGGAGTCAGATGCGCCCTTCAAAACCGTCTCCGGTAAAGAGCAGCAACTGGACGCGGATCTGAGCGCCACGGGCAGTAAGCACTCGCCGGTTCCAGACTGTGCTCCTGTCAACCAGGGCCGTGCGACCCAACAGCTACAGAAAGAAAAGACGCCGCTAGAAATGTTGTCTTTCAAACAGTGTTAATGGGGTGCCTGGATGGCTCAGTTGAATGAGCATCTGGCTCTTGATTTCAGCTCAGGTCACGATCTCCAGGTTTGTAGGTTCGAGATCCATGTCAGGCTCTGTGCTGACAGTGCAGAGTGTGCTTGGAATTCTCTCTGTCCCTCTCTCTCAAAATAAATAAACTTTAAAAACATACAGCGTTAATGATCCTCAGACTCAACACACTCCTACGGTTCTTTTCACAGTTCACTGAAAACAACTTGATTTCTTCCAGCTGCCCGAGCATGCGACAGCCTCCCACACATCCTGAATGCAGCCCCCCACTTCTCCCCTGGCCACCACTACTTACCTGTCCTTTTAGGTCGCCTCAAGAAGCCGTCCCTGCCAGCACCTCCGACACAAGGGGAAAGGGTAGAAGGAGATTCATCACACCATCCTCCATCCTTTGGAGTATGTGAAATTTTCCATAATAAAGTCTCTTAGACGTCACTTTTAAATAAGGAAGAAAAAACACAGCAGGTCACCCGGAGGATGCTATTTGCACCTGTCCATGAACTTGAACCTGCAGGTCACTCTCTAATGAATCTACTGGCTCCAGGGTGGGTCCCTGATAATCCTGGTCTGTGTGATGTGTCATCAGGCAGCTTCACACGCTGAGCGTATTTCTGGTGGTTTCTGGGATTATTGCGCGTGTACACCACCCAGACTCGTTCCCCTCGGCCTGAGACTACGGTATGAAGAGGCTGCGTTGTGTCACGAGCTCCTGTTGGACCTTTTTTCCAAATGCGAGTCACCGAGAATAGAATCCAGAACACAAACGGAGTTGGTTATTGGCTGTTTATTTTAGTTCGGCCAAAAGGCCCCTCCAGAGCAGTTGTGATTCCGAGGAAGAGCGCCACCGAGCGGAAGCTCAGGGTTTATCTAGGCCAGAGTAACCAATCACGGTCTCAGCGTTTGGTGGTAGCTAATTATACTGTAAGATACCGCGGGGCAGTGACTAGACGGCTTTCACCTGCTGACTTTGCTTTTGCCAGGTGGGGGTGTTGAACAGAATTACGTTCCTAGGGTTATCAGAACGGAAGTGGGCGAGTGAAAACAATAGTTGGTATTTCAGGGTCTAACACTCCCACTGGTGTTAACGTGAAGTCATCTTCCAAGTGTTCTGTGGAGCCCGTGAGTTTGGAGGAAATCTAGAAGGGTTGATGTTTTCAGGCAGAAAAACAAAATATGAGGGAGAAAAGAGAATTTAAGAAAAAAAAATATGTTTTATTGATCTTTATCCTAAAAAGAGCTTAGAGCATCAGGGCATGCAGAAGTAACACACAGGTGCTTCCTTTTCTTAAATTTATTTTATTTATTTTGAGAGAGCGCCCGAATGCATGTGGGAAGGGCGGGGGAGAGAATTCCGAGCAGGCTCCACACCGTCATCACAGAGCCCCATACGGGCCCAAACCCACAAACCGCGAGATCATGACCTGAGCCGAAATCAAAAGTCGGCCGCTTAACTGCCGGAACCGCCCTGGGGGCCCGCGGGTGCTTTCTAACGGTCCTGCTGGCCTGCCCGAAGCCCGCCATCTCCCCCACCTGGCTCCACTGTCCCTCATCCTCCTCTCTGACGACCACCGCCTCCTCCAGCCGCCACACTTCACCCCCCTGCACAGCTAGCTGCTCTCAGCTACGAGAAACCCAGCAGAAGCACAGCCCGGGGAGGAGAGAAGCGGCAGCGAGCCGGCCACCGAGGCCGGGGCTCAGGGCGACAGAAGAGGGCGCTCCGCGTGCTATGTGCCTGGTACCGGCGCTGCCCTTTCCCCGTATTTCCATTCACTCTCACAACTGTGAGGTTGAGAACTGCAGGACGGAGGGAACGGATCAAAACCAAAACACACTGGGGCAGCTGGGTGTCGCGGGGAAGCGTCCGCCTTCAGCTCAGGCTGTGATCTTGCGGTTTGTGGGTTCGAGCCCCACGTTGGGCTCTGTGCTGACAGCTCAGAGCCTGGAGACTCCAGATTCTGCGTCTCCTCTCCTCTCTGCCCCTCCCATGCTCATGCTTATGCTCTGTCTCCGTTAAAAAAATTTTTTTTAATAAGAAAACCAAAACATGCCATGCCTGATGCCTGCCATTAGGGACAAAGTCTCATCCCAGGAGCCACAGCTTGGACACCAAGGCAGGGAGGCACCAGAGCTCTTTATGAGACTGTCAAGGTTTGGGAAGCTCACTCAGGTGAAATAGCAGGACAAGGCTGATAACCTGCCGGAAGCATGACAGACACGTCAAGGGGACAAACCAGCCCGGTCCAGCCCGTGCTCTGCGGGGAGATGGACAGCCGGAACACAGGGCCGTCACCTCAGCCCCAACGGAGCTGACTTCCATCACCTCCTCGTAGAGGACCCACCTGCGGGCTGACGCCTCCGGAGCCAGAACGCCAACCGAGCAGGTTACGAGGGACTGTACCTTAGAAGAAAACCAACCACTCAGCAGCTCGGTTCACCTCTTCCCAGATGGCAACATCTACGCGGGAAACCAGGTCACCCCCAGGGTCACGTGGTAAACACTCAAGTAGTTGCTCACCTCCCATCAAAACAACGGCAATACAGACACGGAGGCCAATCACCCTGGCATTCCTGGGACGGTCCTGATGCCCCGCCCTGTTCAGTCAGACCACGTGTCGTGAGTGACTGCCTCACACGTTTGGTCTTCCTGCCAGGGTGGGGGTATCTCTTCTCTGCCTCATTTCCAAGGCTCTACGTGAATCACACCTTTCCAGGAACATACTTACCTCAAAAACCAACATAATCTGTGTAGTTTTGTTGTGAGGACCCTTCTGCTTTGAGAAAACACCCTTACCGACGACTCTGGAAACGCACAGCTGTATCGGAGCGCAGAGCGCCTTCCCCTTGTTGCTCGTCACCGTGACCAGCCAGGTGAGCACCTCCGGTTCTACGAGGACTCAGACCCCCAACTTCAGACACCGACGCTTTTCCTTGGCCCACACCCTGGGTCTGAAACCCTTTCAGAAGGACGAGACTTGACGCTTCCTCCCCTGGGGAAAGTGAGGGCGTTAGCCCGGGTTAGGGGCTGGGGTGGTGGGTGCCAGGCGGGGTGAGCTGTTCCTGGGGAATTGGAGACGTCAAGCTGGACTCAGAAGCTATGCTCACATCTAGGTTATGTTCTGGAATTTTCTGGAAAGTTCTCCCTTGAGAAAGGGTTTTGCTGCTTTGCAAGCCACTGATCCGGATGGTCTTCCAAGGTCTCTTCCAACTGTTAAACCACGTTTTCGATTCTTAAAATTCTTTTATTCAAGAAATATTTGGAAAGTATCTAACTATGAGGCAAGACTGTGCTCAACACGGTGGTGTCAACAGTGAACAATATGCTAACAGATGCAGATCCGCCCTCACGGGAACTGCTAACAGTTCTGCTTTTTTGTTTTTCTTTAAAGAATTGAAGAGTAATATAAAGACATGTCCACAGGCAGAACTGCCAAAAACTTCTAATACACGTTTCAAGTGTTAAAATCGAATCTCAGAATTCCTGCAACTCACCTGGTACGCATATATTCTTTGGACACTGGCTCAGGCGCTGCTTCTCTGCACCACACTCCAAGGACACAGGCGGACCAGACCAGTGGTACACTGAAAATTCAAACTGGATTCTGTTAAGGATACATAAGTAACCCTCATTTTTCTTTGTCGCCAGTTTGGGGAAGGTAAGTGGAAATTAAGCGAAACACAGCAGCAGCAGCGGGTGTAGAAGTGAAGGCCAGAATGGGGTCAGAAAAACAGCATCCGGCCCGATGGGCCACTCGATCTGCAGGCAGAGAAAGGCACTTAGCGCCATGTGCTCACCGCAGAATGAGGTTCGCCTGACATCACCTCGGCTCCAAAACTGTTCTGTCCTAATCCTGTTACTAGGAGCAAATGCTATGGATGAGCCCCGTATAGCAGGTCCTCGCAACGAAAAGTAAGTGAACGCTCGACTCACAGGAATGTTTTTAAGGAAGACGAGAAACAGACGTATGCTGCTTTTTAAAAATGCAGTTACTGTTTTATTCACACTAATTAGAATACATACACAAAAAAAGTGTATCATATGTTGCTTTCAAAAAAGTCTATGTCCCATGAGAACTATGTAAACAGTGTAAAATGCTTCTACCGCGTAACAAAAGAAGAAAAATCAGCATTCCCATGTAGTATTAGGAAAATATTTAAGATCATTTGATTTTGAAGTCATAGTAAAACAAAGTGAAATATTACAGAACAGTCTTTACAGGAAGTAGATTTGTAGTCCAGGAGCAATACATTTCATACCTTGAAAAACTTTGGTTTACGTGAAATTAATACAAAGCAAAAAAAAACCCCAAATCAAAAAAAATAAAAATCCCAAAACCTAAAAACTCTACTTTGGTTCTCATAATAATTGAAAGTTCAGCACTGAGGCGACTGCACAGCTACGTCAGGTGACAGGCCGGAAAGCCCCCGTTCGCTCCCCACAGCCAGGCCCCCTCTGCCGAAGGAGCGACCCCTTCCCACAAGCGCGCTCCCGGCCAGGGCTTGGAAGGCTTCACGAGGCCTCAGATTCTGCTTGGAATAGAAGTGATCTTGGTACTTCCTCTCTGACCCAAATGACCCCGCATCGAAGCAGCTGGAAGCTACAAGTCACATTTAAAGTAGAACATAAATTTCTGGAAAATTGTTATTACTACAGTGTCTCAAGAAGTCCATACATACTTGAATCAAAGAAGGTACTACATTAATTTAAAAAACGCAAGTTTAATGGCCCTTTGACAATGGGGTTTTAAGAAACGGAAAGAACCACCTGCATGCTACACGGATTTCTTCACTGATACCACGCGTTACTTTGACAGCTGTACAACTGAACTGATCTGAGGAATTTTTAACTGCATCATTTTTAAAATTACGTTTTCTTATCTACACTGTCCACACGTGGTGCCGATTTTCTTCATTGTCTTCGTGCCGGACTCTTCTTTTAACTGACTTCCCACGGGGGAGAAACGCTGAGCAAACGCTGATGAACTGCTCTTCGGCCGGCCGTCACGGGAGCAAACGGGGAGCGTCCTCTGAGGGCTTTCTCAGCAACGTGACGTCTATCCCGCCTCTCTGGAAAGATGAGAAAGTCTTCAAAAGAAAAAAACAAATACCCGGTGAACTTCACCAAGTCACAGTAATGACACACGGCTGCACCGCTGCTCCTTCCTGAAGTAAAACAACTACGCCGAGCGCTCAGCTTCACCCCACAGTGAGCGCCTCCAGAGAACACGGCCCGTGAGCACGAGGCCTCGGGCCTGCCGAGGGGGGCGTGCGGCGCTGAGGGTTTCGGGAGACTCACCAGCATGGCAGCTCTTCGGAACAAAATGTGTTCGGAAAAGAAAAAATAAGTTTTCTGTCTGACTCATGTGAGGTTCTTAAAGAACAGTTCTTTTTCTATTTTTATTTTTTTATTTAATTTGAGAGAAAGCGAGCGCCTGAGCAGGGGAGGAGCAAAGACAGAGAGGGAGAGAGAATCTCAAGCAGGCTCGGCACTGTCAGCGCAGAGCCCAACGTGGAGCTCAGACTCACGAACCATGAGAGCAAGACCTGAGCCAAAACCGAGAGCCGGACGCTCAACCAACTGAGCCACGCAGGCGCCCATTAAAAAACAATTCTAAAAAGGACTAAAGAAGAGAAAATAAAAGAATTATTCAACCAAAGTGATCTAAGCTTCTATGAACCAAGTACAGAAGAACCGTTCTAAATTACTGTATAGTATTAGAACAGCCTCGGAACTAAAGTTCTTGCCAGAAGTTTACAACCCAGTATAAGGAGAACAAAACAATGGGCAGTGAAAAACTGTATGAAAAGAAAGGTTCCTAGCTTTTCATGTTAGGTTTTGCTCTGCTTTGTGGAAAGAGACTGTCAGGGGAACTTAAGTCATCTCAAAAGTCATTTGCGACAATGGCCAGGACTGTCGGGTACTCAGAACCTGCGCTGCCAGACAATAAATCTTTGTTACAGTCACTAAAACCCCGTATTCCACTGAATGGAAGACACCAGCAACTGTGAGATGCACCGTCAGTTTCGGTACCCATGCAAAGGAAAAAAAAAAAAAGACGCTCAGGATACAGCCAGCCAAGACGTCTGCACGCCTCCTCCTTGACCACGGGAAGAAGGGACGAAGATTCCTTGGTGTGTGCCCTGGTCCCCCAGCCCTGCCAGCCCACACACCGTGGGTCTGAACTCACCCTAGCAGCACAGTCCAAGTATCTGCAGCAGAGAAATGAGCTCAGGCCGGCTCAGGTCACTAGTGCCCCACTCAGTAAATGGTAGGAAATAATGCAAACCCTTTTGGCAAGAATTCAACTACCATCCAGGCAACAGCTGATTAGAAGATACAGTCCAAACTTAAAGAGAAAATGTGGAAAACATATGACTTGCCATCAGTGAAATATGGTAGACAGGTAACTAAATCAATAGAAGAGACGTCAAAAAGCCTAGAAAACAAGACTGGGTACAATTATCTTGATGAGCACGGAGTTACGTCCGGAAGTGGGAGCCACTATGTTGTGCACCTGAAACTAACAGAACACAGAGTGTTAACTACACTGAATTTTTAAAAAATGTTAAGTCAATTTTCTCGGGGCGCCCGGGGGGCTCAGTCAGTTATGCGTCCAACTCTTGGTTTCAGCTCAGGTCGTATCTCACAGTTACGTGATTCAAGCCCCGTGTTGGGCCCCATGCTGGCAGCCCAGCACCGGCCTGGGATTCTCTCTGTCCCTTCCCCACTCACACTGTCTCTCTCTCTCTCTCTCAAAATAAATAAATAACCTTAAATAAGTTTTTAAAAATCAATTTTCTCATCAAAAAAAGAAAAACTACACATGTAATGAAAATGTCAACATATCAACATCAATGACAAAAGGATACATTTCAATATGTGGCATAGGCAAAAAAAACCTATTTAAGAATAAAGTTAAAAGCCTCTCTATTCTTCTAAAGTATACCTTCTAAACTATACAGTTAAATTTAGAAGACCATATGAGAACAAAAAAAGTAAACATAATTATTGAAATAACTAATCTCAAAAGACTGGATTCATTTTTAAAACATACTTTCTACCCATCCAACCTCCCAAATTCCAAAACATAAGTAAAAATGAAAGGCAAATGTCAAACTGGAAAAACACTTTGCAGTGACAAATGGTTAATATCCTTAAATATCATAATTACAAATCAGTAAGAAACAAAAACACTCTACGCCACACCTCCAGAAAAGAAGGCTAGACGACCAACAGATGACCAACGGGCACTTAAATATAACAAAAACGTTCCATTTCACTAATAATGGACATATAAACTAAAACAATTATAATAATTTCTGACGATCAAGCAAAATTTTTTTAATTTTTTTAATGTTTTATTTATTTTTGATACAGAGAGAGACAGAGCATGAGAGGGGGAGGGGCAGAGAGAGAAAGAGACACAGAACCGGAAGCAGGCTCCAGGCTCTGAGCTGTCAGCACAGAGCCTGACACGGGGCTCGAACCCACGAACGTGAGATCTGGCCTGAGCCAAAGTCGGAGGCTTAACCGACTGAGCTACCCAGGCGCCCCGTCAAACAGGTAAAATTTTTAAAAAGAGTAATACTCAGTGTTGGCAAGGATACAGGAAAACTGGCACTTTTATACTGACAAGAAATATGAAAACTAAGCAAATGCAATTTAACAATAGGTAGTATAGATAAAAATCCTTTTTTTTTCCATTTGAGAGAGAAAGAGAGAGAGAAGGGGTGGGGGAGAATCCAAAGCAGGCTCCCCACTCAGCACAGAGTCCAACAAAAGACTCGCTCCCACAATCCCAAGATCATGACCCGAGCTGAAATCAAGAATCAGATGCTCAAGTGACTGAGCCACCCAGGTGCTTTTAAAATGTGCGATACTCTTGTATCCAACGATGCGACATGTAGGCATTTATCCCAAACAGATATGTGCAAAGGTATATGCAACTACATGTCAGAATTATTTATAATAAAGTTGGGAAAACATCTAAACACTCAACAATGGGAGATCAATTATTTTAATAAATAACAAAACTATAAAATGGAATACAATGCAACTCTTAAATGCTATGTATCACTAAAGCTTTGTTTACTCTAGTAGAAGATCAGAATAACCGAAATGCCTATTAACAAAGAACTGGTTTAAGAAACGACAGTGGGGCAGCCAATGGGATACCACACAGTCGTTACAAAGAATGAGGCGGCTCTTCTCTCTGCCTAAAATGATCCTTCTCCGGATACCGGCCTCCCTCGTTTGCTCCAATGACATCAGTCTCAGTGAGACTGTCCCTCAACATCTGATACAGAATAGCAATCTGTCCCATTCCAAACTCATTCCCACCCCCCCCGCCCCGCCCCTGCTGCTCTACTTTTACCGTCTGGCACACTTCACTTGTTGACTTACTGTCCGTCCTCCCCCAGACGAGGAAGAGCCTTGAGGGGACCGCCGCTGTCACCACGTACCCACATCGGGGCCCACACTCCTCTGCTTCATCTGGCCCCGGGAAGGATGCACCCCTGTTCCTTCCCTGGGGCTAAACGCTTCACTTGACCTAAGCCCCTTCCTGCACTGCCTTTTCAAGTATTTCCTCCACAAGGATCCCCTTTTGCTCCTGCCTAATCATCTTCTCCCCCCAACACTGGATCATTGTCAGTAACAAACATACCTTAATACCATAAAATGCCCGCCCGTCTTCCTCCTATTACCCTTCACAGCAAAACTCCTTCCTCTCTGCGCCCTTACCTCTCCTCAGCCCACCTCACCTCTGCCATGGCGTTCAGCTTAGCTCAAGGTTACCAGTGTTCTGTGCCCTCCTCAAGCCTCAGGCCAATGGCCAAGTTCGGGCCCCCCTCTTTCTGGACCTCTGGGTCAGCAGCCCTGGACACCACTGACCACTCTATCTTCTCTCAGCTTCCCTGAGATCTTAAGCCCCCAAATTTTCTTTCATTTCAGTGGCTCCTCCTTCTCCACCAGACCTCTTCTCTTCTCCACCTACAAGGTGATCCCGTCCAGTTTCTGACTTCAAATGGCCAAGTATATGCTGACGACTGGTTTTAAGGTCTTCACCTTTAGCTCAGAACTTTCTTCTGGGCTTCAGGCCATCGGCTTCGGAACATCATCAACTACTGACTTAACACAACAGAACTCCTGATTCCTCACCCCCAGCCCCCGGCCCCTACAAAAGACCCTGCCCTGTCCACAAGCCTTCCCGAGAAAGGTACCCCATGCAGCCAGCTGCTCACCTCAGAATCCTGAGTCATCCTCAACGGCATTCCTTCCTCCCCCACGATGAATCCTTCTGGGAGTCCTGGGCTTCCCTCCCTCCACAACAGCCACCTGTCACCGTCCCTCCCACGAGGGGCCTCATCAGAGTCACCACAGCCTCCTCACGGCTCCCCCTTTCTCCATTCTTGCCCAGCAGTCTGCCCTCCACCCGGCACCCAGAGCATTCCTTCTAAAGCCTGAGCCAAGTCAGGCCACCCCGCGCATTAAAGACCTCCATGTTTCCATTACACTTAGAGTAGAATGCCAAGGCCTTACCAGCTCCCTCAGACCCAGGACCACCCACCTCTGACTCCCCTCCCCCCGGGCTCCCCGTCATTTATTCCCACCAGCCGCACAGGTCTGCTTGCTGTCTCTCAAACATGCCACATCTGTTCCCGTCTCCTGACCGCCGAAGGAAGCTGCCCCTCCGTCTGTGTGTTCTCCCCACAACCTTGGACATCCACCCCCTCCTCATCCTTCAATGATCAACCCCCACGTCATCATCCCAGCAAGGCCTTGCCCAGGAGGTACCCAGCACTCACAACATCCTCCAGGTCTCTCTCTCCACAAAGCCTATTGGTATCTGAAACATACTTGTGGGCGAAAGCCCAGGCTGACTGTTGCTCTCCTCCCAGTAGAAGGCAAGTTCCTTACAGGTGAGGCTATCTTCTTACCCATTTACCCACAGCATGAAAAGTGGGGCCTGGCACATAGTAACTACTGAATACGTATTTGTCAACCGGAGGAGGAATCATTTTATAACTGAAAATCTGAACTGGGGTAGCTTTTGACATTACCTCCAGTTTACTTTAGTACTGTAGTATCAGAAATGGTGAGAACCGATAAAACTGTATCAAGAGTCTGATTACGAAATGGCTTCTTAGAGCTCTTACCTACTCTGTTGACTAAGACTTCCTAACATACATTAGGAAGTGATCTAAATGTGCACTAATGGGAAACTGGCTAAAAAAGACGGCATACAGCCACGCAGTAGGTTACCATGCAGCCACTGAAGAGAATGAAGAGGCCCTCAGCTAACATGAAACACAAGGTGCACAGGTTACAGGCTGACGGAAACCCCTCACGCTGCACAACACGTTCAAGGAGACCCCTGTTCCGCGTGCACACACACCAGACTGGGCGTGCACAGGGCGACCCCTCCTGGGCAATCCTACTGAAAGGGTTACCTCTCCAAAATTAGGGAGAAGCTGAGCTGAACATTTATTGTTAGAAAAATAAAAAGCGCCAGGAACTACTTTTGACTTCACAGTTTAGAGCTGATCACTTGTATTCCAGCTTTGAGGGGCTTCAAAACTTTGAGCTATTTAAAAACCACTCTACCTCTTTTTTGTAAATGATGCATCACCTAGTGAGGAGGAAGAGGTGTCGGGGTCTCAGGAGAACAGTGAGGGATGTAGGCTGGCTCACTCAGGTCTAACCCCCTTCCTTTCCCTTCCCTCTATAAAGACTGGGGCGCAGAAAACATTGCTTTCACAATCCCCCCCACAGTTCGGGGCTGTGGGAGATCTGGGACATGTGACACAGGCTTAGGCAACAGGCATGAGGAAATTTCTGGACATGCCCTTTTGCTTCCCTAGTCAAAAGGAACAGCTAGAACTGACAGTCCTTTCCCCCTTCTCCAGGTCTCAAATGTACACATGATGCCTAGAGCCATGAGAGCCGTCTGGTGACCGTGGGGTGACACCGTGGGGTGCAAACGGGAAGACGCCAAGAGTGTGGATGTCCAGTGACTTCACTCAACAGCGGCTCCCTTCCCGTTCCACAAGAAAAATACACTGCTCTTCATTTAAGGTACTGTGAGCTGCGTTCTGTTACCTACAACCAAAGCAATTCCTAACTGATATTCCTGGGAAGATCTTCTATAAAGAAACTGAAAATCAAAGAACTCAAATTTCATGCAGAATTAGGAAAAAAAAACTGTAATGCATCAGAAACGTAGATTGCAAACCAATTCTCCTCTTTAAGTTCTCTATTCTTAATTTAAAGGGGGGATAAAAGAATCCACTAGGAAGAAACAGAAATAAGAGAAAATTATAGCCAACATCAACTCCATAAAAAAGACTTCAGGGGCTGCACGGCTGGCACAGTCCAGCGGAGCATGTGACTCTTGATCGCGATCGGGGTCATGAGTTCCAGCTCCACGCGAGGCACAGAGATTACATTAAACAAAAAGCAAAACAAAACAAAAAAAAAAAACTAAAAAAGACTTCAGAATGAAACATTCAGAATGTGTACACACAGTGAAGATCTACTCACACAGGGAGGCTGAAGTCCAATCAATGCTGGGGCTGTTCTGGACTAATGTTCATGGTTCGATAAATTTCTTTAAGTAACAGCAGGGCAGTATCTTCAGATTCCCTATCACAAAGAACAGAACAATTTTTACTTATCAGACCATGAGCAGAAATTAACCTCTGTGCATAAAGGTGGAAAACGCACCTTTTGTTCTAGTCAATCTATTTTATGAAAATAAAGGGGTGTGGTCTTAAAGCCGCCCTTGCAAACGGGACGGACGCCGAGCAGCTACAAAACAGCTGTGCGGCCATCGTCCGTGGTGACCAGGGCTTCATGAGAGGATGGCTTTTCAAAGTCCCTACAACTCAGTCTGTGAAAGGTAGCCCTACATCCAGCGCACGAGTCCCACAGGCCTGAGGTCAAAGGCAGATGACACACTGCCATCTAGTGGACAGCAAACTAGGGGAAAAGACTGACTGAGTATATGGCCATTCAAATTAACATTCCATCCCAAATGACAAATCCGCAAGCGTCTCCCTAAAACTGCTGGATGTGCGAGCACCTAGAGGCCACGGGAATGTTATCAAAGAAGAAAACACTTACCAATAGCACAAATGACTCTGAAGAGCGAAAAGATATTCATTAAAACTCTCTATTGGCTTTTCTTGAAGAACGTAGTCGATTCGGCGGCCTCCGTTGAGCATTCCCACCTTTCCTAAGCAGTCCTCATCCTTGGAAAAATCTGGACTTTCAACAATCTTTTCTGCTAGAATTTAAACCATTTCAATGTCAAAGTCAATCACTGAACCATTATCCTTTGACTTTAGCGGACTTTCTGGGCCCAAGAGAAAATCGCTGGACACACGCAGCGACCCAGGGAGCTAGCAGGCTCGCTTCCCGTTCCTCCAAAGAGCAGGGGAAGGAGGAGGCGCTGGCGACCCGAGGGAGAGGAGAAAGAGCCAGAGAGCTGACACAGGTTTTGAAGAAAGGTGAGAGAGCGTTGTAGAAAGAAAGAAGACAGAATCAGAATCTGAAAGAGTCAAAATCATCACGGCACAGTGGCCTGACAATGCAGACCGAGTCTATAACATGGTGACCCGGTAAAGGACAGCATCAGGAAGCTAACGTCCCGCCGCGGGTCTTTAACACGCCTGGATAACAAGCTCTGATAGGCCATGCTGGCCTGAGGAGTCTCCACACAACGGAAGACGGCAGAGCGAAAAAGTCCAGCAACTATGAGGCAAAAATCCAGGAAAAAGAGGACACGCATTTTGAGTAGTTTACCAGAACAGAGTCTTCTTTGTAGGAAGAACATTTCAACAAGACATCAGCATGGAAAAGCCTCATTAGACAATCCGTAAGTATTGTGTTTACAAAGGACACTCGCACTAGAAAATGCCTCAAAGGTCAAATTTACCTTCAACCACTTGCTTTTCTTCTTCTTCTTTGATCTGATTGGCCACTTTTTCCAGTTCTTCCTGGAGCTGAGCTGAAGAGGTGTGAGCGCGAGCAAACTCGTTCAACGTCTGCCAAGCGCTTTTCAGGGAGCTAATGAAGCCCTGCTTCAGATCCGATCCCATTCGAGAGAGGCTGTCTTTCAACTCTGAAGATGACACATCAAGTTAATTAGGCACTGGGTAAAATTCTGCACCACGAAAATTAATACAAAACCTAACATCGTCCTCAGACAGGAGGAGACCCCTCAAGGCCTCTCTTAAATGCCAACCACACGGAGTCTCTCAGCCCAGAATATGAAAATGTTGTGAGGAGTCCTATTCTGTCATTTTTAACAATTAAAGGGGCACCGGGGTGGCTCAGTCGGTTAAGCATCTGACTTCGGCTCAGGTCATGATCTCGTGGTTCGTGGGTTCGAGCCCCGCGTCGGGCTCTGTGCTGACAGCTAGCTCAGAGCCTGCAGCCTGTCTTCAGATCTGTGTCTCCCTCTCTCTCTGACCCTCCCCTGCTCGTGCTGTCTCTCTCTGTCTGTCAAAAATAAAAAACATTAAAAAATTTAAAAAAAACCCAAAAAACAATTAAAGCTAACCCAGCCAAAATGTATCCATTTCCTCTCCCAGAAAGAAAGAAAGAAGACTGAAGGAATTCAAATACCATAAATATTCATGTGCTTTTCTTTAACTGTAAATTAGTGGGAAATGAGCCCGCATGATTAAAAAGATGACCTCTTTTCTAATGGGTAATGGCAAAATCGTTTTGAGAACTTGACATTCTGACATAACCACAATGTAACTCCTTTAAAAATGAAGAAACTCCTGCTCCTTCAACCTCTTCTACTTTTGTCGAATAAATCCTCCTTGAATTCAAGGTATCTGAGTATCAAATTTCTCATTTTAACTCCAAAAGAGTTAAATATTTTTTATTTTTATTTATTTTTTAATGTTTATTTATTTTGAGAGAGAGAGCAAGGGAGCACGAGCAGGGGAGGGACAGAGAGAGAAGAAGAGAGAGAATCCCAAGCAGGCTCCACGCTGTCAGCGCAGAGGCAGAGATCATGACTTGAGTCAAAATCAAGAGTCAGACACCCAACTGACCCCCCCCAGGTGCCCCCAAAAAAGAGTTAAATATTTTTTAAAAGCATGATGTGAGCAAAAAAGAGCAGGATCACTTTCCTCACTCTTCTGAGCTACATTTCCGTCCTTTCCACCCAAACCTTTAAGCCTGTGGGTAACATACACCCTTAGCTGGCATAAGAGAACCTAAACCCTACTTGGAATTACCATCGATCTACTATGTTTAATGAACAGTTTTAAAGGGGAAAGTTTATCCTGTTAGCAAGGAAATGACAGCTCACTTAACTTAGCATAAAGCTTATTTCCTGATTGTTGGTCCTAAGTTCAAGTGTTACTCTACTTCCCAACTCCAAAAATTATGACCAAATTCTACCAAACTCTCGGCATCTCATTCTCTTACCAACTAGTCCATTCCTAAGTATCTCAACCATTAGAAAGCCATTTCAAGGAGAAAGTCATCGATGAGAAACAACGCATTCAAACCTTTCTTTCCAGTTCCTCTGAACATTTAATAAACAGGTTCTAAACACAGCAGGCAGGTATTTCAATAACATTAATTCTGTCAGAAAGAACTTAGTGTTAAAATTTGCATAATCCAATGACAAATCACAGGAAACACCTAATTCATTAGGACTGACAGATTCCAAAATGACAGGAAGGAAACAAGTTTTTACAGTATTCGCTTTTTACCTAAATGAAGTCTTTTTCTGCCTTTGTGATGGGGAATGAGAACCGCTTTCAGGTCCAGGTCTGGAACAATCATAGGCTCTAATCTGTAAGCCACCGGATCGAGCTGTAAATGGAAGAATTGGAAATTCAGGAAAAGCTCTTTTGTCCTGAGTTACAGAACTCAACTGGGCGACAAAACGGAAAACTAGAAGAGATTTTGGGGGTTTTTCCCCCAAGTTATTCACCTCCTGGTAATTACAAGGAGACTTCCAAGTCTGGGGGTAAAATTACTTTGCAAGCAAAACGACAGAATTATTTCATCGAACAGAGGCTTTCTGGTAGAGAAGTTTACCGGGAAGCATCAGACCGTTCTTTATTGGGACTGAGAGCTGGGCTGTCTGTACATCAAAATCAGAGTTAGTTCCTAAGAAATAAGCTGAGAATCTGTCAGCAGGATCCAGATAGGGGTTTCCAGACAGGTGCTTGGTCTTCCTCAGAAGAAAAAGGAACTCGGTTCACTCACCGGGTGATAAATATTGAAGAATCCTTTACAGGTAGGAAGCCTGTAGTTCTCGTCTATCCTATCCACTCCTCGAATGGTGAGAAACATGCCAATTGGAGATCCCAAGGCAAAGAAAATCTCTGGCTCAAAGTCTAATGAGTTGTAAACAACAGAAACCTAGGAAGAATCAAAAAATTAAAACAGGTCATCACTCCAATGTCACAGGACACAAAATGCACAATTCGAACTGGAACTGCACCTAACGAACACCACATCCACACAGACGATGCCACACCGGGTGTGGCTTATGATGCTGATATTCACCGTCACAGCTTTTTAAAAGGGACTAAAAAATTTCTCTTTAAAATCTTCACAGACAACCACGTCTTCTGTCCCTACTTCTGTACAGCACAGTATGCACAGCATCCCGTAAGCACGCTACTTATTTTAGTTATACAGCATCATTAAACCTTTATAAAGTATCATTAAAACTGTGGTCTCTAGATTCAAACTGCCGGGGTTTGAATCCTGGCTCCACGCCTTACTAGAGGACCTTGGGCAAGTTTCTTAACCTCTCGTGCCTCCGCCTGTTTCCTCACGTATAAAACGGGGACCATAACAATCCCAAACTCAAAACGGGGTTGAAAAATCAATAACTGAATCCACACGAAGTGCTGAGCACAGAGCTGGGCACTTGACAACCGCGACTTCTAACACAGCCGCCATCTTCACTTGTTCAAGCAAGTTTCTCCCCATTAGGAAAACGGTGTGTCTCCAAAGACCTTCTGTTTTGGGACAACTTGCATGTAGCGGCTCAGCCCGCTGAGAACTGCCTAGATGAAGAAAAAGCACCTACATGGGGGCCCTCTACAGTTTACAAAGCCCTTCGGTTTGTGGCTCAGTGGCGGGATACAGGTCTTCGTCACTTGAGTATCCCGACGATGAAGAACAGTGAATGCCGTAATCCCTAAGTGGGCGAAAGAGGCCTGCTTCAGGGATGTGGGCACGATTATCACGTCACTTCTGAGATGAAGACAGTGAGGCTCAGACAGATGACAGATGACACCACTCACCCAAGAGCACGCAGCCAGTGGGGGGGGCAGAATGAGGACTCGCGTTTCCCACGCTGGTGCCCTCGACCACACTAGGCCGCCCCGTCTAACAAGATGTGGGCTGCACGTGCCTTCGCTTGCCCTTATATGTGCAAATTTGATGGTTTCTGCTACTGATGAGGGCACACAGGACATGCTCCCAAATTACCATTTCCCCCAAGTCCAGACAAAAAAAGAAGAAACTACAAAGTTAAAAGGAAAAGGTATTTAAAACACAGATGACAAAGACCAAATACCCTTAATATCCAAAAACTCTTCAATCTCCGAGAAGGAAAAAAAACTCAGTAGGAAAGTAGGCAAAACTAGCACTTTCCCCAAAGAAATCAAATATCGAACTTGACTAGTGCTCAGAAATACCGCGAGACGCCACTGCCCCCACAAGGTTAGCAGATAAATGAAACACTAGGAACCAAGTAAAAGTATGCTATTTTCACCAAAAAGTTATTTCTTTAGAAGAAAGAGACCAAAGTGAGTGCACTGCCCGTTTGCAAAGGAGATGGGTGGCACCAGTGTCGGCGAGGAGGCAGGCCCGGGGTCAATGCTGCGAGCTGCCAGCAAGAGCACAAACCCGCACAGCCGTGTCAGGGCAAGCGGAGGGAGCTACCGGACGTTCGTGTGTCCACTCTTGGGCCCAGCTACCCCACTTCTACTCATTTAGCTAAAGGAGGTAATGAAGAAAAGTGCACAGAAAACGGGTTTAAAAGTGTTCACCACTGGGGGCGCCTGGGGGGCTGAGTGGGTTAAGGCTCCGACTTCAGCTCAGGTCACGATCTCAAGGTTGGTGAGTTCAAGCCCTGCATCAGGCTCACTGCCAACAGCGCGGAGCCTGCCTCGGATCTTCTGTCTTCCTCTGTCTCTGTCCCTCCCCTGCTCTCCCTCTCTCTCTCTCAAAAATAATTTAAAAAAAAAGTGTTCATCACTGGATGGCTTAAAAATGTGAAAAACCAAAAAGTGCCTACGTGTCCAATGTAATGGGTGAACTGTGTCCCCCACAAGAAAGATACACAGCAGTGCCTCAGACCTCGTGTGGAAACAGGGTCTTTACAGTGGTAACCGAGTTACAGTAAGGTATTTAGGTCAGCCCGAATCCAACATGATTGGTGTTACTATAAAAGGGGAAATTTGGACAAAGAGACAGACACACAGAGGACGCAGACACAGGAGGAGCCTTGTGAGAACAGGTCTAGAGAATGGCATCTGTGAGCCAAGGAGCCCCCGGCACACCGCCGGCAGCTGGAAGAGGCAGGAAGGTTCTTCCTCGTAGGTTTCAAAGGGAGGATGGCCCTGCCTACACCTTGCTGGACTTTCCAGCCTCTAAAACTCAGACAATAAGTTTCCGTGTTCAAAGCCACCAAGTGTGTGATACTTTGTTACAGTGGCCGGGCAAGGCAAGCTAATACGTCCAATAACAAGTAAGTGACAAAATAAGTCATTGTATTTCCAAACAGTAAAACAAGGCAGTCACTAAAAATGAGAGAAATAACTACTGACTTGGGAATATATGCAGAATAGAGCGCTTGAAAATAGCAGTATAATGTTTTGGTAAAACGTTTATGTAGTATTTTCCCATTTTTATTAACGTATATAGGGGCGCCTGGGTGGCTCAGTCGGTTAAGTGTCCGACTTCCGCTCAGGTCATGATCTCACAGTCCGTAGGGTCAAGCCCCACCTCGAGCTCTGCTGACCACTCAGAGCCTGGAGCCTGCTTCTGATTCTGTGTCTCCCTCTCTCTCTGTACCCCCCCCCCCACTGTCTCTGTCTCTCAAAATAAAAGACATTAAAAAATTTTTTTTAATAAAAAAATAAAGTGTATGTATAAGCGTATGCCTAAATAAAAGTCTAGAAGGACTTGTTCAAACAGTTCACAGTGGTTAGTTCTGGCTGAGGTGATTATGATGTTATTTCTTTTCTCTTGCGTAAGCAGAGTTTCTTGGCTTTCTGGCAACAAAGGATGCATACAGGCTACTGTCCACACGGCCCCATAACCCTCTGGGTAACAGACCCTACTTGCCCACACTGGCCCACCCCAGCCCCCACATGTGGCATGTGACCTGGGCTGGGTCAGTCAACCATGCCCCATGCCCCAGGCCACACGAATTAGCCAACATGAACTTGTAACTCAAACCGGGTCAATTAAGTTTTCCTAACTGGACGTACCTGGGGTGATTCCTTTTCCTCCATGGTCATAAAGCTACAAGGAGAGGAGCCTACAGTCAAGGACACCCATGAGTCCAGGTTCATGGAGAGGGCCAACTCCCAGAGAGGGGTAGGCAGCGAGAGTGAGAGTCCTGGTCACACTACCCCTGGCTCCACAAGTCTACACTCTGCGCCTGCACAGTTAAATGAGGAATCATCTGCCCTTTATTTGCCAAAGTATGTTCACGTTTGCTTGTGGTTAAAAAGAAAGACATCTGAGGAGCGCCTGGGTGGCTCGGTCGATTAAGCATCCGACTTTGGCTCAGGTCATGATCTCATGGTTCGTGAGTTCAAGTCCCACACTGGGCTGCGCGCTGACAGTGCGGAGCGTGCTTGGGATTCTCTGTCTCCCTCTCTCTCTCTGCCCCTTCCCCACTTGAACTATCTCTGTCGCTCTCAGAATAAATAAGTGAACTTAAAATAATAATAATAATAATAATAATAATAAATAAAAAGACATTTTTAAAGGTACAATCTTTATCAATGAACTGGGTTAAAAGCTTGAACAGGCCATAACAAACACCCTGTCCATTTTTAAATCAGTCATAACCCCTATGATAATGGAACTTTAGAGACCCAACTATAAATACACTAAAAAGCAATGTCTTAAAAGATTTTAATATGCCTAAGCCACTGAGACAGAAGTACATTAAAGTGTTTCATCAAATATAGCACCATTGAGTCCTTGGTTTTTATAGAAATTTTCTGGGAAAAAAGGAAGAAATTTTTCTGCAAGGGAAGAATTACGTATAATAAGACTGCCAAGTATATGCAGCAAGTTTCTCTCACAGGAAGCTAAGTATACAGTGGTCTCCCTCATCCAAGGGGATACGTTCCAAGACCCCCAGAGGATGCCTGAAACCTCAGAAAACTCTGTACGCTATATACTATGGCTTTGCCAACACATACATACCTACGACAAGTTTAATTTATTAACTTATTATTATAAATAATTAATTTAGGCACAGTAAGAGATGAACGACAGAGTAATAAAATAGAACAATTACAACAATATGCTGTAATAACGTTATGTGAATGTAGTCTCTCTCTCTTGAAATATCTTCCTGTTCTGCACTCCGCCTTCCTGTGGCGATGTGAGATGATACTAGGCCTACCGTGATGAGATGAGGTGGGCAATGACGCAGGCATGTGACGTAATGTCAGGCTACTACTGACGTGTTGTCAGCAGAGTCGCCTGCTTCCAGGCCACGGTCAACCGTGGGTAACTGAAAACCGCAGGCAACTGGGGACTACTGTGTTCAGAATATAATTATTTTTCTAATGACTGCCACTCTGTTGCTAATGGCTATGAGACACTAATGCTATAAAATATAAAATACTGCTACAAAATAACGGAAAAACTGAAATAAAAATAATTTCCAAAGGAATAATGTTCAGTACACATTCAATCCCTTACTTTGAACATTTCCATGAAAGACGCAGACAATCCTCCTGAGAGAATAAACAGTTTTCTCCATCACCCCCATAAATGTTGAATTTTTAAAGAATTTAAAACCAACTCAAATAACAAAGGCATGTGATTCCAATATAAAATGCGCAGCCCTAATCAACATGTAACTTACCTGTCCAGTGCCAACTTTAAAAGACTCATAACCAACATGCACAGAAGATACATAAGCACCAACGGGAAGTTTCCTCTGGGATTCGTTACATTCCGAGGGGAGACAAGCCATGTCTTTCGCTTTCTGAGCACTTTCCTCTTGCCCTTTCGGCGAAGCGGCCATCACCGCCTTCTTCTCTGATGCTGCTTTTTTCTGTTCCTGTGAAATACGAACAATTCATAATATGACCCTGAGGGAAAGTTCAGTTAACCAGCTGTCACTATGGGACACGTTATCTCAATGGTAAGAAATCCTCAGTCACTTCTCAGGCAGTGTGGTGATTAGAGAAATGTCCTTTTTAGAGACACACACTAAATGTTTGAGGAAGAAATGCCAGGCTTTCTAGAATTTACTTTAAAATTCTTAAGAAAAAAGGAAACCCTGGACGGCTCAGTCTGTTGAGCATCCAACTTTGCTCAGGTCATGATCTCGCGGTTCGTGGGTTCGAGTCCCGGGTCAGGCTCTGCGCTGACAGCTCAGAGCCTGGAGCCTGCTTCGGATTCTGCGTTTCCCTCTCTCTCTGACCCTCCCCCAATTGCTCTATTTTTCTACATAACTCAGTTTTTTTAATAAAAAATGCCAACTTCTTCATTTATGGTCTCAACTTTAGACAGATTAAAGTACCATTTAATAGTAAAACACATACTTCCTATAAAGATGTGGATTTGGAGAAAAATTTCCTCATTCAACATGTTTATACCCATAATATTTACATGGAGCCACTGACTAGTTTTCCTCACAACTATTTTGGGAAGAATGGACGAGCACACGCTACAGCTAGAGTCACACAATGGAAAAACTACTCAGAGATAAAAAGGACTGAACTGCAAATGTTGCAACAACTGGATGAATCTCAAAACCATGATTGTGAGTAAAAGAGGCCAGACACAGAAGAGTATATGACGCTGATTCCATTTATGTGAACCTGGAGAGCCGGCAAAACTCAGCGGTGATGGAAACCAAAGAAGGCACTGGATGGCAGGAGGAGCAGACTACAAAGCAGCAGGAGAGAACGATCCGATGACACAAATGTTCTAACTCCTGTTTTAGGTGGTGGTCACACAGGTGCAAAAACTTTCAAAACTTCCTGTGCTGAACATAAAAGGCCCACGTATTTCCATCTGTGAGGCAGTAACCAAAGCTCTGAGAGCGTCTATGGAGCAGGTGTGTCTCTGCAGGAATGAGATCAAACCCGCTCTCCCTGGTTGGTGACCGCAGCCTGGCGCAGCAGCCTGACAGTCAGGGGACCGGTAACAGGCGCCACGGGGGGGGGGGGGGGCTGGCCTGTTTGACACAAAGTCATTTCAGCGGCCCTCACTCACAAGGCTGCATGTGACAGCCTAAGACTGCTGAAAACGGCACCCCAACAAAACCGCCGGCCGAACGGTCTTGTCTATTAAGGACAAATGCCAGGACATCGGGAAACAAGCCTACTTGGTTAATTCAGCAGACCAAAAGAGGAAAAATAACTCTGTGCCAGCCTTCTTTTCCACGTCCTTACACACCCCCGTCATCTCCCAGAGTCGCTGAAGAATTACAGTGACTGCTCTGAGGTTCCCAACAGCCTCTCACTGCTCAACAGCAGTGGTTCTCAAACAACGTCCCCTCAGAAACTGGAGCAAGAGGTTTACTGGTGGCATATGAAACTATGGCCCATTTCACACACACACACACACACACACATTTAATAAAGTCAATCCAATTTAAAAATGGGCAGAGGATGTGAATCGACATTTGCCCAAAGAAGACACACATATACATGGCAAACAGGTACATGAAAACATGTTCCACGTCATTAATCATCAGGGAAATGCAGAGTCAGCCCACAATGAGGGGTCACCTAACAACTGTTAGAACGGCTATTATCAACACAGGCAAGAGATAACCAGTGTTGAAAATAATGTGGAGAAAAGGGAATGCTTGCACACTGTTCATAGGAACGTTAATTGGTGTAGCCACTACACAAAACAGTATGGAAGTTCCCACCAAAATTAAAAGCAGATATTCTATATGATCCAACAATTCCACTTCTAGAGGTAAAACCAAATGAAACAAAAGCACGATCTAGAAAAGACATCTGTACTCCCAAGTTCATTACAGCATTTTTTATACAATAGCCAATAAATGACAGCAGCCGAAGTGTCCACTGATGGATGATGAATGTTTTGGTGGGAATGTGGTATAAATTTGTGTGTGTGTGTGTGTGTGTGTGTGTGTGTGTATACACACATAGATATTATTTATCAATAAAAAAGAACGGAATCTTGCCACCTGCAACAAGGATGGACCCTGAGGGCATTATGATGACAGGAAAAGTAAGATAGAGAAACACAAATGCCTGATCTCACTGAAGCGTGGAATCTGAAAATCGACACACATAAAACTTGAAAACCAATTGGCGTTGCCAGAGATAAGGGCTGGTGGGCATGAGAAATGAGTAAAGGGAGTTAAAAAGTACAGTCTTCCAATTACAGGATTTTAAAACATTTTAAATCAAGTTGATAATAGAACTGTCTCAATTTTAAGCTTAGCTCCAATTTTCTTCTTTTAGCACTCCCTATCGGCCAGTGGGCCCTAGCCAATAGCTAAAGAAAGCAAATGTTAATGGAAAAACCAGGCAGGAATCAAAATGTTAAAAACTCATTTACTACAGATATATTTGCTCATGGCTGAAATTTCATAATGTGGTTTATTGTACATATTTTTACATTTTAAAATTTCTAAAATAGAAATTAAACTTTAGACCAAATAGATGATTTGATACTAAAGCTTAATCTGTGACAGAACTAATAAGCAGGTCAGCATTTCGTAGTATTTCTTTAAAAGCACCATGACTTTCAGGGCGCCTGGGTGGCTCAGTTGGTTAAGCGTCCAACTCTTGACTTCTGCTCAGGTCACGATCTCCTGGTTTTGACATCAAGCCCCCCATCGGGCTCTGCACTGACAGCTTGGAGCCTGCTTGGGGTTCTCGCTCCCTCCCTCTCTGCCCCTCACCCTGCTTGTACACACACACTCTTTCTGAAAATAAATAAACTTAAAAAAAAAAAAAGTACCACGACTTTCATGGCCATAAAAACATGCTTGAGAACCACTCCCTGATAAAAGAAAATCCAAACTCCAACACCTGCCGTTCCAGCCTCCAGGACCCCCGGTTCTAGCACATTCCCAGCTCACCTGCTGTTTCAGCCATGGAAGAGATGAGCCCGCTCCTGGAAGGCCCTCTCCCCTGATCCGTCTCTCCTTCAAGCTCGGGCAGCAGCATCAGAGGAGTCTTCTCTCACCATTTCCAGCCCCTTCTCCCCAGGCCAGAAATGCCACCCCTCCCCTGGCTCTGACAGCACAGATGGCACTCTGTCACAGGACCAATGCGTCATTTGTGGTCAAATCTCTGACCCTAACTAGACCACACACCCTGTTCATCTCCAGATCCCAAATCCCGAGCACAGTGTCTAACCCAAAAGATACCCATTAAATGCTGAATAACTCAACTACGCAAGTTGATCATAACAAATCAGTCCTAAGACTTTATAGTCCTGCTGCGTATAAAGTGACCTTATAAGAAGTTCCAAACACGTGACACAAATTAAAGAACCACAGAAATTCAAAAGATGGAAGGATCAACATAGACCATGGTAACAACCATACAAATAAAGTAGCCACCCTAAGTGCTATTTTTTTCTAAGTATTTAGAAAATCCGTCAAGTTAATTTAATCAATGAAAATTAAACTAATGAGTTTTTCCCAGTTGGTCTACTTTTTCCACATGCTTTTGAATTGTGGCATTGTTTTGTATTGTTAAGGATTTTTGCCTTTCGGTTGTTAGGAGATTTTTAGTGGGTCTGTTCTTGTTTCTTTAGATGGTGAGGCCTGGGAAGGGAGAACACGAGCTAACATTTACTGGGGGCGAGGAGGGCACATATTACTTCATCCTCACTGCAGCTCGAGAAGGAAGGTAACATCGTTCACATTTTAGAAACGAGGGAAATCAAGGATCCAAAAGTGAAGCAAGTTGCTCACGAATAAGCAGCTGAAGTGGGCACGAGGGTGACCAATCCGTCCACCTGTCCAGGGCTTCCCCAGTGTTTGCACCAGGAAATCCCCAAATACCAATCTTAAAACGGCAAGTCGTTCAGCCTGGGAACTCTCTCGGTTCCAGGAAAATCGGGATGGTCAGTCATCC
This sequence comes from Helogale parvula, assembly GCA_004023845.1. Lineage (NCBI taxonomy): Eukaryota > Metazoa > Chordata > Mammalia > Carnivora > Herpestidae > Helogale > Helogale parvula. Next base: position 208,953 of record PJEM01002088.1, on the reverse strand, counting down.
TAACGAGGATTGAAATCCTGAGCCTCCGCCAACACGGTCACGCCCCTGGGCAGGGAGCGCACCTGCCGGCCTGACCATACCGGGACCCACACAAACTTCTAAAAGACAAAGAAGCGCGTCAAAAGGGTTTCTATTTTTAGGGCGGAAACAAACTTTACCAGTTTAACGGCTTTCTGTTTTACGAAGTTAGCTATCTTCTTTCTGGGCCCAAGGGGTATGCCCATCTCCTTCAGGTCATCAACCGTGCACATAAGCTTTAAAAGGAAACAAGCAAGCACATCAGTTAATTGGTCTAATGACAGATGAACTGAAACTGAGCTATGGAGATGATAACAAGAAACCATATCATCAAAAGCAATCTAAGATCCAGTCAATTTTTTACAAGTTTGTTTTCAAATCATGGATTAATTTAGGTTGTAAAATCTGGGGCCTCCACATCTAAACCACTCTATTCATTTTTAGCAGAAAATACACGCACGTTGTACAAAACTCAAAAGCCACATCGTCGAGCAGACAGTGAAGTCTGTCTCGTCCACTCCTGTCCCAACCTCCCCTCTCAGCAGCCGCTGCTGACCATCCACTCCCCTTCGAGAGACACCTGCCGTACACGCGTGGTCTTCCTTGTGTGCGTGGCCTGCTATTCAAACAGGATCAAACTGTGCACTTTTCTCGTAACAGATCTTAGGAATCATCTCACACCAGTATCTCCGACACTGCCTCATTTGTTCGACAGCTGCAGGGCAGTCCATTCTGTGCACGCACCAGTAAGCACTTCACTGGCGCCCTACTGGTGGACACGGAAGGTGCTGTAATGAGTGCTCTTGCAGAAATTCTTGGGCAGGGGCGCCTGGGTGGCTCAGTCGGTTAAGTGTCCAACTTCGGCTCAGACCACGATCTCACCGTTCTTAAGGTGGAGCCCCGCGCCCCACATCAGGCTCTGTGCTGACAGCTCAGGGCCTGGAGCCTGCTTCAAATTCTGTGTCTCCCACACTCTCTCTATCCATCCCCCACTTACCTCTCTTTCAAAAATAAACATTATACACACACACACACACACACACACACTAACTTAAAAGAAAAGAAATTCTTGTGTAAATCATCTCTACAGGAATTATTTCTGGCAGTCAAACTGCTAGGGGAAGAGATATGCATTTTTTGTATTTTAAAAGATATTACCAAACTGCTTTCCAAAGAGGGTGTACCAAGTTACAGTCTTACTAACGATATGTCAACAGTTCCTACTTCCCCTCATTCTTGCCCCACAGTATACTATCAAGCTCTTTATTTTTGCCAAACTGAAAGGTTAAAAAAAACTCATTGCACTTTCAATCTGCTTTTCGCTCCTGAGTTTTCACACGATAAGAAGCCATCTGTTATTTCCTGTTCATATTCTTCACCTATTTTCCTATTGTGTTAATGGTCTTGGAACTCTTTTGTAGGAGCTTTGAATAATAAGGAAATAAGCCCTTTGTCTACAGTGTGTGTTCCAAACATTCTTCTTACTCTACCGTTGGCCGTTGGATATTGTTTAGGGCAACTCCTGCTACACAATTTTTCTCTTGTGGCTTCTGGGATTTGTGTCATAGAGGCCTTCCCAGAGTATACCAAGACAAATAAACAAAACTCCTGTTTTCAATTTTTTAAACACTGAAGTCTCTGCTTTATCTGAAATGTATTACGATGTAAGAACGTTCAAATCAGTCTAATTGTTGATTTTACGTACAGGAAAAACAATATTAAACAAAATGAATCAAAGTATCATCAGTACCAGAGATTCCATGTCAATCTTTTCCTTCTCAAAAGTGCTAACATATTCAGAGAGGCTAAGTGCTTCCAGAGTTTCTTGCAAACTTAGGACTTCTTCATTTTCAACATCAAGGTCACAAGACTCATCCAAAGTCAGCTTTGGCTCTTCAGGCATCTTAAAAAACAAACAAACAAAAAAAAGTCAAGGGAAGATTACAAAGCTCAGAAAAACTCCCACAAAATGTCTCCTGACCGACAGAAAATCCTAAACAATTTTGCTCCACAAAGAAATCAATTTTAGGTAGTTTATCACCCAAAGTTTAAATATTCTGAAAAAGAGTATAAATGGAATAAATCATTCTCACTCCCATTTCCTACAATAATTTGCTTAATATTTTTTTAAATCATAAACTTTCTTTCACATTTAAATTTATAATCCAAAAGGAAAAAGATGAGAAACCCCAACAAGCGATATGATCCCATCACACTTAAAAACCTCAGGATAATTTGACTTATAAGAATATTTCAGGGGCACCTGGCTGGCTCAGTCAGAAGACTGTGACTCTTGATCTCAGTATTGCAAGTTCAAGCCCCATGCTGGGTGTAGAGATTACTTAAATAAACTTAAAAAAAAAAAAAAAACACTTCAGGAAAGAGTTCAGACTTTAATAAACTGTTCAGCTTCCCCTCTGACTCTGAATGTTAATCAGGCCATACCTGCTTTTCCTGAAAATGTGGCTGCTTCACAACTCCATTAGCAACAGCAAAAGGCGCAGGAGACTTTGACAAATTCAAATCTTTTTGATTAGAGAGGATGTCAAACAATATTAAAGAACCTAGAAAAAAATTGCATTTTGCTTTATAATGTACTAATAATTTAGTAAAACTAATTATCCTTTTTTTTTTTTCCCCACAAAGTCCTAAGCAGAAGTCATACAAAAGTTAAATGTCTATCAGGATCTGATCTTCAATATCATTGTTTTACCAAATAGCAGAATAAACTAAAATATAAAGCATTCCTGGGTCATTGAAAAGCAAAGGCAGAATCTAACTAGACTCACCGCATTCATGTCTACCCTTTATAAAACTTAAAACCTGAGGCACCTGGGTGGCTCAGTCCGTTGAGCATCCGACTTCGGCTCAGGTCACAATCTCATGATTCAGGGATCTGAGCCCCGCGTCAGGCTCTGTGCTGACAACTCAGAGCCTGGAGCCTGCTTCGGATTTGTGTCTCCCTCTCTCTCTGTTCCTCCCCCTCTTGCACTCTGTCTCTCTCTCATAAGTAAACATTAAAAAAAATAATAAAATGAAAACAAACTAAACCCTATTAATTCTAAATCTTGCACTAACATTGTCATCCTTTCTAAAAGCAGTGGGGACTCAACGAAAATCACGTTTAAAAAGTGGATATTTGACAGTTTTACCTAAACTGTGACCAGCAACAGAGACTCCTCCTTTGAAGTCTGGATTCCGACTCATAAAAAGTGCATGCAGACGGTTTATCTCCATGCTGACTTTTTCCACAATCGTCTGACAGTAGGTGGGGCTATTGTAAAATAAAATATCTAGCAAGGTTTCGTTGGTAAAGTGACGAAACCGACCAATACTTGGTAAGGTGATTTTCTTAATGTTCCTGTTTAGAGAGGAAAAGAAGTATATTTGGTCAGGAGCCACCGTAAACCTACAGATTTTTAAAAGTCTAGATACTGATTTCTAAATATACAACGAGTAAAAGAATCCCATAGGCTAATTATGAGTTGATTCTGTAGACAGACTTACTATAAATGAATCAAGATAAAGCAAAAATATGTGTGCCTGTAGCTGTACTGTGACCCTGGGGACTCAGGAAGAGTTACGACATAAAGAAAGCCTATGTAAAAACTTAAATGCTATTTTTAAAGAGGAAAGGCTACTCTTCCATTTTTCTTCCAATTAACTGGAAATGAGGCTACCTGGCCAAAACCGCGGTGGAAAGGACAACAGGGAATATCACAAAGAGTCAGAAAGCAGCTTCGTGAATTGAAAATCTTTCCTGATTTGAGAACAGAGACAGCCAAGTTCATATCCAGAGAGAGAAAACACCCTCGTAACAGGGCCTACCATGGAATAACACAGAATGCTGTTTGTAGAACTAGTTTTATTAAGCCACATGCCCTGAGACTTCATGATGTTCACTGAAACAGACATGTTATTAGCCCTGTGTCCCAGCAGCAATGTTTACCTGAACCTGCGTTTCTCAACTGGGAGCATTCGAAACCGAGCGGGGCACTTCAACTTGTCACAGTGCCTACAGAGCGCTGCTGGTCTTCAACAGTGACCGGAGACGCTCTTGGCTGTTATGGGTGCGAGGGGTGGGGAGAGGCCAGGATGCTCCTAAATGTCCTACCATGCACAGGACAGCCCCTTGTCTAAACTACTATAGATGAGAATATTCTAAAACTGGCTTAAATTCCTTAGATTCTCTTAAATATTTATAATAGGAACGCATACATACGCCTACACACATGCACAAAAACACACACGTAAACACACAGATAAGCAGCATATAAGCATTAACAGCCAATATTTAAATCATATTGCAGAGCAATTAGGGCACTGAAGTAAAGGACTATATTTGTTGAACATATCTGCTGCAGCTACAATAAACTATTTCATATCATGGCTTAAATCTTGAATCTAAGTGTGACGAGTGATCAAAGTCCACAAACCTGTCAACGCCTGTGGCGTCCCCACCCAAGGAACTGTGCCAATGAACAGGGAGGAATTCCACTCTGCTGACTTTCCGGTCATCTAAAGATTTCTTGAAATGTGTCTGCAGCAACTTCAGAGAAACCACCCTAAAATCATCCACTTAAAAAAAAAAAACAGATTTGGGAAGACAAATGAAGTAGAATTAAATTTTCCCAGCTTGACGGGCAGTTAGCAATTCCCTTACCTATGCCAGTGTGCTTTATAATAAACTTCTTAAGAAAAAATAAGTAAGAGTGACAAAAATCAGTCCAGAAAAGAAAAAACCCAACCTTTAGGAAGGTCTTTTTAGCTTTTCAATAGTTTATAGAAAAGCATAAATGACTGAACAACATTTAATTTAACTATCATTTCTGGAAGGCAGCATGGCACTATGGGTACAGACTCTGGAATCAAACTTCCTGTCGCTGGACCCCTGCCCGAGAACCCACAGACCGCGATTCCAGAGAGGCTACGATACATGCAAAATGCCTGGCACAAGCCAAGTACTCAATGAACATGAACTATTATACAGATATAAAAATAAAACTTCAAAAATTTAAGTAAACCAGGCAGACTCATTGTTCCATTAAACAACTTCTTTCAATGAATTCACTTTAAAGTTAAAGCTCAAAGCACAGTTATTTCTAGTTGCTGGAGGCGCTTAGGCAGAGGGTGTCTGTCAGAAAGGCTAGATTACTTCAAAGATCCTTCTAATTCTAATTCTTCTCATTCTTCACAGTCTAGGATTTTATGAGTTGCGTGTATCGTAAGAGCAAATCAAGAACACATATTTCCCAGCGACCATTAAAAATCTCCCATTACAGTTCCTCAACCAGTAGTATACAGCTGGAAACAGTCTTAAAAATGAACATTTAGTTTTGAGTGAACAGCTCTATTTTAGGAAACATTTTGCCAGATATTTTCTATTTGTTTTAACATAAGTGTGTCACCTTTTGAATTTCTCTAATACCAGAAAATGATATTGTTCCAAGAAAAAAAAAACATTTAAATGTTCTCCTGTTGGTTCTCAAGTCATTGCATGAAATAAAAGGACTAACTTACCACATTCAATAATACTTCTAAAGCGCAAGTCACACACAGGTCCAATGCCATGCACCATGAACACCAAATGGTCAACCTGAGGCATTTCCCCTACAAAAGAAACACACACGCACCTATGTACGTGCACTGTGAAGAGAGCCCTTTGTCATCACAGACTGGGCAGAGAGCTGTAAGACCCTTCCATGCTAATAAGCTTCATTACTCTCTGTGAAATGACCAGAACAAAGCTCAAGGTCCATCTCGGTAAATAACAGTGAACTAGGCCAAGAAGTGAAGGAAGGTCACCTCTGACCCCAGAAGTTATGAGCATATGAGTTTTGTGCCTACTGAGTCTCCATAACCTTTGTGATTTCTTCAGAATTCCCCGGGAGACGACTAAGTCCCCCATGGAAAAGCGATATGCCAACATTCAAACTTTAAATTATTTCTCCCACTCAGGTGCCTGGCTGGCTCAGCTGGAGGAGCACGTGACTCTTGATCTTGGGGTTGTGATTTCAAGCCCCACACTAGGTATAGAGACTACTTAAATAAATAAATATAATTAATTCAAATAAACTATTTCCCCCAAATCCTTCCCTTTCCCTATAGAGTATATATTCTGTATCAAGAACAACTTCAAGTTATATACAGGAATGTCAGGTTAAATCTATCATCTTACTCTAGCATATAGGAACATCTACAAGTGAAGATTCCTATTTTACTCTGGTTATTTTGTTCAGATTCATAATACAAGTATATTTATTTTATAATTTCAGAAGACAATGAAACAAAAATGAAGTGTGTAATTATCAAAATAAAATGTGTGTTTCTTTTTTAAATGTTTATTTTATTTTTGAGAGAGAGAAGCCACGCACATGTGCCAGCAGGCTCTGTGCTGACAGCAGAGAGCCCGATGCGGGGCTCAAACTCGCCAACCACGAGATCATGACCTGAGCAGAAGTCAGACATTTAACCCACCGACCACCCAGGTGCCCCTAAAATGTGTATTTTAAACGGTGTAACAGGAGAAACCAAAGCATATACACCGGAGCAGGGGTTGACAAAAGGGGCCAAATTCTGCTCACTGCCTGTTTTTCACAAAGCTTTACTGGAACACAGCTATGCTCACTTGTTTCCATGCCACGTACAGATGCTTTCACACTGCATGGCAGAGTTGAGGAGATGTGACAAAGTCCTTATGGCCTGAGATGTTTACTATTTGGCCCTTAACAGAAAGAGTGTGCCAACTTTTGCACTCGAGTAATACAAGGTAGATAAGGCACGGCCGAAAAATGCCCAAAGGTACTGCCAAAATACTAGCTTCAACCAGCAAAGTGTTTCTTTACAGCAACACGTATTTTAGAATCTACATTATGTGGTTTGTATATCTTCAACAGGATTCTCAATTTAAAAATTAAGAGAGAGAAAATTGATAAAAAGAAAGACGTGCCAATCTGGCTGATTTCTGCAAGTTACTAAGGTGGGTAGTACTCCCAGTAACTGCTCCCGTTTTCATCACCCTATAAAACTGATGCTAAAATAGAGGAGTCTAAAAGTGGCCTTGGCCCTAAACAAACTGCACACACCATCAGGAATTTCATCAAGGTTATCATCAATTCCACGCTTTACAACCCTGGGCCTCGTCTGTCCGTCTTGTGTGGTTCCCCATTCATCTGGCACTGACGAAGGCTGGAACTGAACAATCACCTTCAAGACACGACAGAAGGATTATGACAGAGCTCACGACCAAGCACATTTCCACTACAGGCTACATAATTTATTTCAATACACAATAAACTACTTCATAGTATGAATAGTTTATAAATCAAGTACTCGTATTGTTCTCCCAAAATCGTTCTTCTAACCGTCCTGCTGGGGTTCATTAACCATTAGAAGCAGGCGAATCAATACCATTACCTCCAATGCTTATGCAGGAAAATGCTACAACTAAATCAGAAGTAGTCTACCTTGATTTAAAAAATTAATGTTAATAATCCAGGGTTATGCATAAGAAATTAAGGAAAAGAGGAATAACCGAGGAATCTTTATCTTACAAAAATATTTACGGCAGAGTCCATTAAATAGCAAGATTCCCAATTAACTTACAAATTCAGTTTCAATGCCAAAAACTGATATACTCACCACATTTTAGGAAAACATATATTCTCTTAAATCAACTATTTTAAACTTAGTCCCATGTCACACAGAAAATTTTCTTCAAAACAAAAGACGCGTATTAGATGGTATGCACAACATTTGTGTTTGCATCAAAAACAAATGAAAAACAAAACGTCAAGAGTAGTTACCATCAGGAAGAGAAACAGGAAGTGCAGAGTAATAGGTTTTTAATTTTGATCTGATATGTTTTTATTGTTTCAATTTTGTTGGCATATGACCGTTTTTATTTTTAATTTCAGTATCAGTAAGATCTATAGAAGTGAGATTAATATTATTTTTGTTTTATATTTTTCTAAAATAAATAAATAGCCTATGTTCTGAGAAACTATGGTATACCAAGCACTATGCTGGATGTTTTTGTAGAATTACTTCATTTTACTTAAAAAATGATCCTGACCCTGGGAAGTAAAACTTACCCAGGTGAGAAACCTGGGGCTCAGAGAGACTAAGTGTGGTAAATGAGAGACCACCACTAGTCGGTGTATTTAAAAAAGCCAAGTTCATGGAGATAATACAAACAAAAAGAAGAACATATTTTTAAAAGCTGAAATGAAACATCCTCAAGCGCAGGCTGGGCAAACTGCGCTGCACGCTAAGTGTCAGCGCACACGAGGCCGTAAACAGAAACCTCATGGGGAAAATTTAAATCTCATTTTCGTTCCTCCGATCAATGTGAACTACAGTAAGCTTTTAAAAGCCACGTGCTTGTCACAAATAGATCCCTATAGAAGTTAATAAAAATGAACATTTATCAAACACATTCAATAAAATCATTATTAAAATGAACCTTACACTTTATTATCTTTTCTTTTTCCTTAACACTTTAGTGTCTTAAACCATAACATTACCTTTGGATTGTGCATAACGATGGTCTCTCCGCTCGGGAACTCTAATCTGCGGTGCCACTGATTGGTGGTTACTGCTTTTTTATATTCAGCCTAAAATCATAGAAACATATAACCCAGTAAGACAAGTCTATGCCACGCTGAGAAAGAGTGTGGAACAAAAGTGTAACTATGATGGTGATAAAAATAATGTAACAGCACCTCTCATGAACTAATTGTCATACTTGTATGACAAGTAACATATTATGTATGTTACTAAATAAGGTACGTTACCTTATTTAGTTAATTACTCTCAGTCACTCCTAAATAAGGTTACCCCCATCACACAGAGGAGAGAACAAAGGTTTACACATTCTGTTAGTTTCCTAGCTCTGCTGACTAACAGAAGTACCACAAAATGAATGGCTTAAAACAATAAAAACGAACTGTCTTAGGGCACCTGGGTGGCTCAGTCGGTTAATCCTCGACTTCAGCTCAGGTCATGATCTCACAGTTCGTGGGTTTGAGCCCCGCGTCAGGCTCCGTGCCGACAGCTCAAAGCCTGGACCCTGCTTCAGATTCTGTGTCTCCCTATCTTTCTCTGCCCCTCCTCTGCCTGCCCGCTCGATCTCTTTCTCTCTCTCTCTCAAAAATAAACATAAAAAAAAAAAAAGAAAAAAATAGAAATGTACTGTCTCGGTTCCAGAGGCTAGACGTCTGAATTCCAGTGTCAGCCAGGGCCGTGTCCCTCTGACACCTAGGGAACGCGTTCCCTGCCTCTTCCTAGCTTCTGGTAGTTTGCTGGCAATCTTTGGCTTCACAGATACAACACTCTAATTCTCTGTTTTTACTTGGTAGGACATCAAGTCAGTATTGGGTTAGGGATCCACCCTTCTCCAGAATGATCTCATCTTAACTATCAATACCTGCAAACACCCTATTTCCAGGAAAGATCACATTCTGAGGTGCTAGAGATTAGGGCTTCGATGTATTTTTGTGGGGTGCAAAGGAGGACACAATTCACCCCCTCGGCAGACATTTTAAGTTCACAGTTACACGAGATCCCACACGTAAAGTAGCAAGGGCAGAACCGCAGTTCACTCCCACCCTCAAATTTCTGACTCCAAAGACTAGATCGCTGAACAATTTTCTTACTCCTCCTCCATACAGTATTCTGCTCTCTACAAGGCAAAAAGACAAAAAGTCTGAGGGCCTCCTGGAGAGAGATGCAAGATGAGGTCACAGGGAACCTCTGGCACACTCATGGTCCAATGTTTGTTTTTTTAAATTAGTAACATAAACTACCAAAACTGAAACAGGAAGAAACAGAAAATTTGAACAGGCCCATAACCAGTGAAGACATCGAATTAGTAATCAAAAATCTCCCAGAAAAACAAGAATCCAGGGCCAGATGGCTCTCCAGGGGAATTCTACCAAACATTTAAAGAAGAGTTAACACCTATTCTTTCGAGGATGTTTCCAAAAAACAGAAATGTAAGGAAAACTTTCAAACTCATTCTATGAAGCCAGCATTACCTTCATTCCAAAACCAGACCAAGACCCCACTAAAAAAGCAACCTACAGACTAATTGTCCCGATGAAGGTGGATGTAAAAATCCTTAACAAGATACTAGCCAAGCAAATCCAACAATATCTTAGAAGAATTATTCAACGCAACCAAGTGGGATTTACACCTGGATGCAGGGCTGCTTCAAAACAGCCCTATCTGCAAAACAACCAATGTGATACATCACATCAATAAAAAAAAAAGGTCAAGAACCACATGATCCTCTCAATAGATGCAGAGAAAGCATTTGACAAAACAGCATCCTTTCTTGATAAAAACCCTCAAGAAAATAGGAACAGAAGGATCATACCTCAAGATCATAAAAGCCATATATGAAAAACCCACCACTAACATTATCCTCAATAGGGAAAAATTGAGAGCTTTCTGCCTAAGGTTAGGAACACGACCTGGATGTCCACTCTCACCACTGTTACTCAACATAATATTGGAAATCCTAGCCTCAGCAATCAGACAACACAAAGGAATAAAAGGCATCTAAATCAGCAAGGAGGAAGTTAAACTTTCACTCTTCACAGATGACATGATACTCTATATGGAAAACCCAAAAGATTCCACCAAAAAACTGCTAGAACTAATCCATGAATTCAGCAAAGTCACAGGATATAAAAACCAATGCATAGGAATCAGTTACATTTCTATAATACACCAATAATGAAGTAACAGAAAGAGAAATCAAGGAATCGATCCCATTTACAACTGCACCAAAACCCATAAAATACCGAGGACTAAACCTAACCAAAGACGTGAAAAATCTATATACTGAAAACTATGTAAAGTTTATGAAAGTGAGTGAAGACGGCACGGAAAAAACAGAAAAATATTCCATGCTCCTGGATTGGAAGAACAAATATTGTTAAAATGTCGATACTACCCAAAGCAATCTACATACTCAATGCAATCCATATCAGAATAACACCAGCATTCTTCACAGAGCTAGAACAATCGTAAAATCTGTATGGAAACAGAAAAGACCCCAAATAGCCAAAGCAATCCTGAAAAAGAAAACCAAAGCTGGAGGCATCACAATCCCAGACTTCAAGATGTATTACAAAGCTGTCATCATCAGGACAGTATGGTACTGGCACAAAAACAGACACTCAGATCAATAGAACAGAATAGAGAACCCAGAAATGGATCCACACATGTATGGCCAACTAATCTTTGGCAAAGCAGGATAGAATATCCAATGGAATAAAGACAGTCTCTTCAACAAAGGTGTTGGGAAAACTGGACAGCAACATGCAGAAAAATGAACCCGGACCACTTTTTGTGTAAACCGCACACAAAAATAAACTCAAAATGGATCAAAGACCTAAACGTAAGGTAGGAAGCCATCAAAATCCTAGAGGAAAAAGCAGGCAAAAACCTCTTTGCTCTCAGCCACAGCAACTTCTTACTCAACATGTTTCCAGGGGCAAGGGAAACAAAAGCAAAAAGGATCTGTTGAGACCTCATCAAGATAAAAAGCTTCTGCACAGCAAAGGAAATAATCAATAAAACTAGAAGGCAACTGACTGATGGAGTGGGAGAAGATACTTGCAAATGATGTATCAGATAAAGGGTTACTATTCAAAATCTACAAAGAACTTATCAAACTCAACACCCAAAAAACAAATAATCCAGTGAAAAAATGGGCAAAAGACATGAATAGACACTTCGCCAAAGAAGACATCCAGATGGCTAATAGACACATGAAAAAAATAGCTCAACATCACTCATCATCAGGGAAACACAATTCAAAACCACAATGAGATACCACCTCACCCCCGTCAGAGTGGCTAACATTAACTCAGGCAACAACAGATGTTGGCGAGGAAGAAAAAGAGGATCTCTTTTGCGCAGCTGGTGGGAATGCAAACTGGTGCAGCCGCTCTGGAAACCAGTATGCAAGTGCCTCAAAAAGTTAAAAATAGAACTACCCTTTGACCCAGCAATTGCACTACTAGGTATATATCCAAGGGATACAGGCGTGCTGTTTCAAAGGGACACGTGCATCCCAATGTTTATATACCAGCGCTATCCACAACAGCCAAAGTATGGAAAGAGGCCAATGTCCATTGACAGATGAATGGATAAATATTACACACACACACACACACACACACACACACATACACACACACAAAGTGGAGTATTACTCGGCAATCAAAAAGAATGAAATCTTGCCATTTGCAACTACGTGGATGGAACTAGAGGATATCATGCTAAGTGAAAGTAGTCAGAGAAAGACAAATATATGACTTCACTCATATGAGGACTTTAAGATACAAAACAGATGAACATAAGGGAAGGGAAGCAAAAAGAATATAAAAACAGGGAGGGGGACAAAACATAAGAGACTCTTAAATATGGAGAACAGAGGGTTGCTGGAGGAGTTGGGGGGGTTAAAAGGGGAAGGGGCGTTAAGGAAGACACTTGTTGGGATGAGCACTGGGCATTACACATAGGGGATGAATCAATGGAATCTACTCCGACATCATTATTGCACTATATGCTAACTAACTTGGATGTAAATAAATAAATCACTAAGCAACTAGAAAAAAAAAGAATGATTATTTGGCAAGCATGTCAAAACAGAAGAGTTTCTTTTTGTCTCCTGGACAGTTATTGTCTCCTGGACAGTCATTCAATATTGATTCCTCTCCATCAGCCTCTATCCATTTGACTTTCTTTCTCACTTTGTCTTTTGGAATTTTAAACATACTTCTTTATAATTCTTAAGAGCAAGATACAAACAAAAAGAATAATTTGCACTTTGGGGCATCTAGGTGGCTCAGTCAGTTGAGTGTCCAACTTCGGCTCAGGTTATGATCTCGCGGTTCCTGAGTTCCAGCCCCACATCGGGCTCTCTGCTATCCGCACACAGCCCTCTTTAGATCCTCTGTCTCCCTCTCTCTCTGACCCTCTCCTGCTGGTTCTCTCTCTCCCAAAGTAAATAAAAAAGTAAAAAGAATTATCTGCAGTTTTTTTATATTTCCTTTCAATCCACAGCTTTATGATAAAATTTTCTTTATTTATTTATATTTAGAGTGACAGAGACCATGCAAGTGGGGGAGGGGCAGAGAGACAGGGAGAGACAGGGAGGGAGGGAGAGAGAGAGACAATCCCAAGCAGGCTCTGCACTGCCAGCACAGAGCCCAACAAGGGGCACGAACCCACAAACTATGAGATCATGATCTGAGTCGAAACCAAGAGAGGCACCTGGGTGGCTCAGAAGGTTGAGAATCCAACTTCAGCTCAGGTCATAATCTCGCAGTTTGTGAGTTCAAGCCCTGCATCAGACTCTGTGCTGACAGCTCAGAGGCTGGAGCCTGCTTCAGATTCTGTGTCTCCCTCTCTCTCTCTCTCTCTGCCCCTCCTGTGCTCATGCTGTCTCTCTCTCAAAAATGAATAAACATTAAAAATTTTTTTAAAAAGAAAAGAAACCAAGAGTCAAATGCTTAATCAACTGTGCTACCCGGGCACCCCAGCCACAGCTTTATGATAAATGTCGCCTGGAACAGCAAGTTTCCACACATCATTCTTCTAAATGGTCTTGGTTATTCCAGACGCTTTAACCTTCCATATAAAATCACGAGCAGTTTGCAAATTTTATGTTAAAACTCCTCACGTGATTTTGATTGGGATTACATAAAATTTATAAGTTGGGAAGAGCTAACATCTTAAATGTGCATCTGTGAACATAATATTCAGCTTCATTTCTTGGAATCATCTTTCATGTCCATCAATCCTGTTTTACAGTTTTCCTCCACAAGTCCATACCCATATTTGTCAGACTTTTTCCTACTTATCCTGGAGTTTTGTTAGTGCTATAAATAGTATCTTCTTCTTTTATTACAGTTTCTAGTCCTTCCTTCCTCCTCCTTTCCTCCTTCCCTCATTTCTTTCTTTCTGTACACTCCACGCCCAACACTGGCCTTGAACTCATGAGCCTGAGATCAAGAGTCACATGTTCTGCCAACTGAGCCAATCAGGTGCCTCCCACCGTTACTTATTTCTATTGCATAGAAACACTACTAATTTGTATATGTTAATTTTATATCCATAGACGTACAGTGCTAATGGTATTTCTAAATGTTCTCCTGATTTTCTACATAATCATATCATCGTCAAATAGAAGGTGTTTTCTGTTTCCAATTCTTCTGTTTTGTCTTTTTTTTTCTTAACATTTATTTATTTTTGAGAGACAGACGGAGACAGTGTGATGAGGGTAGGGGCAGAGAGAGAGGGGGAAACACAGAATCCGAAGCAGCCTTCAGGCTCTTGAGCTGTCAGCACAGAGCCCAATGCGGGGCTCAAACCCACAAACCGTGAGATCATGACCTGAGACAAAGTCAGACGCTTGACTGACTGAGTCACCCAGGCGCCCCTCTTCTGTTCTGTCTTCGTGCTCTGACAGGATCTGTGTAGGATCACCTACACAGCACTGAGCAATGTACATCATCTCTTCCTTTTTCTCACTAGCTTTCTCACTTCCTAACTTCCTCTGCCTCTTCCCAGACCTGGTTTGAGCTTCCTCAAAGAGGCTGAAGAGGAGTTAAGCTCTCCCTAGGTTAAGAACAGCCATGTGCTGGGGCACCTGGGTGGCTCGGTCAGTTAAGCATCTGACTCAGTCAGTTAAGCTGACTCTTCAGCTCAGATCGTAATCTCATGGTTTGTGGGTTTGTCCTTGCCCTGACAGCATGGAACTTGCTTTGGGCTCTCTCTCTCTCTCTCTCTCTGCCCTTCCCTCACACCCATGCACACACACTCTCTCTCAAAATAAACAAATATAAAATTAAATTAAAAAAAGAATAGCCATGTGCTGTTGAGATAGTCAGTACATGGACAGCTACCCCACCCTCAAAGCCTATGCCACCCATTTATAACCAAGTATAGTTCAGATAAAGTGAATATTTTCAGATACTGCTTAGAGTTTATACTTAGACCATATGCTATAGCTTCAAAATAATAGGACTAAACATTCAGCCTTGGGATGTTATACCTTCAGTAGGATCTTATCAAAGGTGCAACAAACTACAGTATTTATTTTGTTTGTTTAATAATTTAGATCTAAACCGGGCCACCTGGGTGACTCAGTCAGTTAGGTGTCCAACTCTTGGTTTCAGCTCAGATCATGATCCCATAGTTAGTGAGATCGAGCCCCATGTCAGGCTCTGAGCTGACAGTGCAGAGCCTTCTTGGGGTTCTCTCTTTCCCTCTCCCCATTCACACTATCAAAATAAGTAGACTTTAAAAAATACAACAACTTAGATCTAAACTTAAGCTATAGATATCAGCATTCTTTTACATTTTTCCTCATTCCAGTAACTAAAATTATGTTTTCGAAGACTGGTGGCTCTGGTACATGATAGTCCCAAAAACAAAATTAATTTTATGCCTCCTCAGTCTTTGCTCTTCTTACCTGGGTTCTGATTCTACTCTAAATCAATGTTTTCCAAACTGTGGGTCATGCCTAGTAATGAATTCTACCACGAATGTTTTAAATGAAACAGAACATACCAGAGTGCCACCCAGTAGGTGTAAGCACTGCTTCATGGACTTTGTTTTTAATGGAGTGTTAGCGCAGGCTCACACCAGCTCCTAAGAGGCATCACAGCTCTTCCAACTCCACATCCATTAACATCCTGTTGATAAAACTGGCCGTGATGGGGGTACTAATATTATGGAAATCACCAAATGCTATAAATCAGGAGCTTCTGTTCCCCGGAGAACAAGTTTACCACACACCACTATTTCTGATAGTTAAGTATACATATACGTGTGTATGAGTGTCAAACGTGTACACTGAATCTCAAGGGAAACTGTATTTCTTACTATGAGTCGAACTGAAAAAAAAATCTGAAGCCTCTGCTCTCAATAAGCTTCTTTTCCAATTCACTTTCGCCAACTAACCACTGTCTTACTTTAGGCGAACACTCATCTTTTGGTACCGATTTGATTATAGAATGGTATTTCAGAGTTGCTACTATAAAGATTAGTATTTCCAGAACAGACACAATTGATAATACCTAAGAAATGCACTTATAATTTTTTTTAAAAAAGGAAAATACTTCACAAAAAGTCTATACTATTGTAATTATTAGAAAAACTATGTACAGAGGGGCACCTGGGTGGCTCAGTTGGTTAAGCATCTGACTCTTAATTTTAGCTCAGGTCATGACTGAGCCCCACATTAGGCTCCATAGTAGGCATGGAGCCTGCTTAAGATTCTCTTTCTCCCTCTGCCCCTTCCCCGTGAGTGTGAACATACTCTCTCTCTCAAAAAATAATAATATATATATATATACATATATATATATAACTTGTATGTATATATATGGACAAATAACAGTCTAATAAAAAAAAATTGTGGGGGGGTGTGCCTGGGCAGCTCAGTCAGTTAAGCCTCTGACTTCGGCTCAGGCCATGATCTCACGGTCCATGAGTTCAAGCCCCACATCAGGCTCTGTGCTGACAGCTCAGAGCCTGGAGCCTGTTTCAGATTCTGTGTCTCCCTCTCTCTCTGCCCCTCCCCCGCTCATGCTCTGTCTGTCTCTGTCTCTCAAAAATAAATAAATGTTAAAAAAAATTTTTTTTAAGTTTTTTTTAAAAGTAATCTCCACACCCAATGTGGGGCTTGAACTCAAAACCTTGAGATCAAGAGTCACATGCTCCACTGACTGAGCCGGCCGGGCGCCCCCCAAAAAATATTTTTTAAATGTAGGGGTTCAATTTGAAAGGATGACAAGATTGTGATTTAGTTTTTTTCTTACCTCTATTAAATATTACACTATTTGAGGGCAAAAAAATTTAGTTAATTAAAAGTACAACTGTTAAACTTGACTGTCAGTTTCTAAAAAACCATAAAGTCTAGTCCTTTCTTAAAGCTATTCAAAATATGAATCTAGAGAAGACTAACGTTGTAGGAGCCCTTTTTAACATTAACATGGTGGTGTTTTAACGTTTTCTGTTAGCACTGGTTATCCCCGTTTTAATACCTATTACATTAAAAAATAGTAAGTAGGAGCCCCTGGGAGGCTCAGTCAGTTAAACGTCCAACTCTTGATTTCAGCTCAGGTCACGATCTCACGGCTGGTCGGATTGAGCCCTGAGTCGGGCTCTACGCTGACAGCCCCAAGCATGCTTGGGATTCTCTCTCGCCTGCTTGGGATTCTCTCTCTCCTGCTTGGGATTCTCTCTCTCCCTTCCTCTCTCTCTCTGCTCATTCCTCACTCGCATGTGCTCGCACATACCCGTGCTCTCTCTCAAATAAACGTTAAAAAAAATAGTAACTAAACCATTCTGTATCTCGTTTCCAATGTACATAAACTGAATTCATATATTAAGTCAACCATTACGTAGAATTATAAGAAATAAATGCAATTACATGACGCAACATTAACCACCAGTTTTAGAATGGCTAAAAATTTTAGTCTTAAAACATTTGTATCTATTCCATTTTCTATTTACTTTCAAAAATCAGAAGTTAAAGCTCAAGTCATTTACTGAACAGTAATCAGAAGAGAATCCATACGCTTGGCACGTGCTGTTAGCAACAGGTCCCAGCAGACTAAGCTGGCTTGAAGGTCTGATACAAGTATCCTTCTAGATTTGTGATACGCCCTGTAAAACAGGCTCCCTTCAGACACTGAGGCCCTGATTAGCACCTCATCCCGACGATGGCGCCACTGAAAAACCAATCTTCTTTGTGAACAGGATCAAAACAGGCTCTTAGAAAGCCCGCTTCCTTGTGAGTGGTGTTACATGAGGCTCCAATACACACAGGGCCTACGATCGTTGAGGAGAGCGTAAAAGACGAACACGCACACACCTCTAGTTTTTCGCTGAACTCCTCCGTATAGGGGATAAACCTGCTGTCTGTGTCCCCTTTGTAAAACCACGTGCAGCGTCGGACTTCGGCCGGCTCTTCCTCCCAGTACACAGCCTTCCTCATTCGGTCGTAGAGATGAACGTCGTAGCGCCCGCCATCCGTGCCCAGAACCACGCTCTCAGGGTCCGGCTGGACTGGAGCACAAAGCCCACATGTTAACCCGACGGTTACAAGGCGTGTTGGAAAATAATCAACAATGAAAAAAATAAAATTTAAAAAGTAAAAAATAAAATAATGAATATGGTGACTAGTTGATCCTTAAAGACAAAAAACTAAGTTCATCCTTGCTTAAAAATTGAAGTTTCACATTAATTTTTGCTGCTCAAAATTATGACTCATCTTAAGGGAAGAAAAAACAGCCGGAGCAAAGTTTTAAAGTACAATCATAAAATAATGCAAATAACTAGATTTTCTTTTTTTTACTCCAAGCAGCAAGTCTCCATGAAATATGCTTCTAGAGGGTATTAACAAGTGATTTTTAAGTCTCATGATGAAATAGCCTCAGTATAAAAAAAAAAACAACACATAATTCTATACTCCAAGACTTCGCAGAGCCACACAGTCCACTGCACTATCTCAAGAGGTGAATGAAGCTAAACCACTTCCAAAAGTCGCCTGACCATGGAACGCTTTTCAAAGCATCTTTAGGAACGAGAGCCCCAAAGGTGTTTTACAAATGTAACTACAAAATAATGAGGGATACAGGAAAAATGACACCGACATTACAGGAACTATTCCATTTCTCCAACTTAAAATATCTTTAAACAAAGAAGAAAATTACTAAAACATTTTTAAACCCCTGCTCAAATAACTCAGGACTTCTATTACTATCACTGTCTTAAGGTAGAGTCTGGTGGAGTCTACAAGGATTAAGGAATCTGACCTTCTCGAAGCGTCAGCCACGGATAAATATGATTTCTTAATCTTCCTAAAATGAGATGCAAATGATGCATGACCAGTGCTTACCCGAATTATAGATTTCTTCAAGATTCAAAGAGTCAAACGCGCTGAAAGGCATCCACAGCTGCCTGTGCTCGACCTCCTTGCAGTAAAACCAGTGGGGCTGCACAGGCTCGTACTGGTTCTGAAGTAGGAAAGGAGGGGGCGCTTGCACAGAGGGGCCTGCGGGTCTAGCCAGAGCCTGCTGCTGTGTCGGAGGCGTCAACCCTGACGGCACTGAAGGAGGAATCTGGAAGACCAGAAAGACAGGACTACGACGTTTGTTCAAAAAAAACAAGCCCGTATATGCCTCAGGCCCAAAGGAACGGTACTAATGATGATCCTGCCTGCACTTCTGGACAACTCTTTAGTTTAGTAACTAGGCCCTAAAGCAACCAAAACCATGGTTTTTAATCTAACAAAATTAAAAACAAAATCAATAAAATCCAACATCAGTCTCAAAGTAAACTGGGCTTTCTCAAACTGAAGGTGAAGTAACCTAGTACCTTTACAGAAATCAATCTGGCAGTATATCTCCTGTGATTTATTTAATTTTTATAACTCTCATATTCCTTGGCCTGGCCATTCTATCTTAAAGACGCAATAAAGAAAGAAGTAAAACTTTTCCTACAAAGACTAAATGGTCATTTATAATAGGAAATCACTGAACACAATCAAAATGTCTAACAGAGTTCTGATTAAATACATTACCTGTGACTTAAAAGGTAGAATTCTCCAGAGCCATTAAAAATGTTTTAGAAAAAAATCTTAACATCTAAAAAACGTTCACAGAAATCATATATAATTTGTTTAGAAAAAAAGATAAAACATTTAAAAAATGAGAAGGGGGATTATCTAGGGGCAATTTTTAATTATTTGAGTATTCTGCATTTTTTAATTTTCTACATTGGAAATACTTTTAAAATCAGAATCACGGACACCCAGGTGGTTCAGTCGGTTAAGCATCTGACTCATGATTTCAGCTTAGGTCATGATCTCACAGTTTGTGGGTTTGAGCCCTGTATCAGGCTCCACATTAGCTGCACAGAGCCTGCTTAGAATTCTCCCCCCCCCCGGCCCCTCCCCTGCTTGCATGCATTCTCTCTCTCTCTCTCTCTCTCTGAAAAATAAACTTAAAAAAAATTAAAAGTCAGGGAGCACCTGGGTGGCTCGTAAGTGTCCAACTTCAACTCAGGTCATGATCTCATAGCTCGGAGCTGGGAGCTGCTTCAGATTCCATGTCTCCTTCTCTCTCTCTCTCTGCCCCTCCCCTGCCTGTCTCTCAAAATTAACATTAAAAATTTTTTAATTTAAAAATTAAAATTAAAAAGCAAATTGTTCAATTAGAATACGATTTTTTTTAATGTTTTATTTATTTTTGAGAGAGAGACAGTTGTGAGCAGGGGAGGGTCAGAAAGACAGGAAGACACAGATCTGAAGACAGGCTCCAGGCTCTGAGCTAGCTGTCAGCACAGAGTGTGACGCGGGGCTCGAATCCATGAACCATGAGATCATGACCTGAGCCAAAGCCAGATGCTCAACTGACTAAGCCATCCAGGCACCCCTGAATACAATTATTTTTATATGTCTTAATTAAACATCATTTGGTAATGCAGTATCGATGTTAAAGTTACTGAGGTGATAACCGGACTGGTTACGTAAAAGAACATCCTTATTCTTAGAACATTCGCACTAAAATAGTTAGGAGTAAAGGCTCATAATGCATTTAACTGTTTCCCAAACAACTGCACACAGACACAGTGAGAAAGGGGGGGAGAGAACATCCAAATGCGAGAGTGTGCATGTGCACAAGTGAACCAATGGGGTAAATGCTAATGAAAGGTAAATGTGGGTGAAGGGCACTGGGGTACTATTTGTGCTATTTTTATTTTTGTAACTTGGAAGTCTGAAATTATCATTTTTAAATTTCTTAATTAGAAACCTTTCAAAAATTTAATCAGCCAGCTAGTTTACTAAATATACTACATGCTGTGAGGCACTTATCTTCCAATATGCTGAAATCCAGCATTATCAAGAGTTTGTGTATCGACAGGATTTAAATTAAACAATAAAACTAAGACCACTCTCGGTTCCCAAGAGAGAAGTTAGGTTATTCTCTGATTATATTACTGCTATTCCTGCCACACGTGGGCTCTTAATTCTTCCTTTTAATCATTTCCCTTTTTTTCATTCAGTTGATTTCCCTGAGGAAGTCAGTTCAACAATTAGCCAGGACAAAAGCATAAGGGAATTTCACAGAATTTACCTAACACAAATGTTGCTCCATCACCCACCTGAGATAGAGTTTGACTGTCTAGACCCAAACTTCATAATATAAATAAAAGAAATTATTGAAGTAATAAATTTTAGTCCCGGTAATTAAATGTTTTGATTGAACAGGATAATTAAAAAATGAGAAAATGGCAGTCTGTTAATAAATGCTTCAACTCGGGATGCCTGGGTGGCTCAGTCGGTTAAGCGTCCAACTTTGGCTCAGGTCATGATCTCACGGTTCGTGGATTCAAGCCCCGCATCAGGCTCTGTGCTGACAGCTAGCTCAGAGCCTGGAGCCTGCTTCAGATTCTGTATCTCCCTCTCTCTCTGCCCCTCCCCTGCTAGCACTGTCTCTCTCTGTCTCTCAAAAATAAATAAAAAACATTAAAAAAATAAATAAATGCTTCAACTCTAACACATCCCCAAACAACATTTATTATTGGTATCTCCCACTAAAATCGGGAAAATACTGACATGTAGTTAACTCATTAAAATCAGGTACTACTTCCATAAATCAATAATGTAAACTAAAATACGAACTACTTAATGAGCTTCCTTTATATTTGCTTTAACGTTTGTTTATTTTGTTGAGAGTGAGTGGCAGTGGGGAGGCGCAGCAGAGAGAGAAGGGGACAAAGGATCCAAAGCGGGCTCTGCACAGATAGCAGCGAGCCCAGTGTGGGGCTTGAACTCACAAACTGTGAGATCATGACCTGAGCCAAAGTCTGACTCTCAACCCAATGAGCCACCCAGGTGCCCCTTTATGAGCTTCCTTTAAAAGAATGTTTACTTCAAAGCACGGAGCTTACAAAGAATGGCCTCTCACACTACTAAAAGCCCAGTGGTGGGACACCTGGCTGCCTCAAGGGGTTGGGTGTCCGATTCTCAATTTTGTCTCAAGTCATGATCTCACAGTTGGTGGGATCGAGCTCCCGGCTGGGCTCTGCGCTTCAGTGCAGGGCCTGCTTGGCAGTCTCTCTCACCCTCTCTCCCTCTGCTCCTCCCCAACTTGTGTACGCAGGCGAGCACACGCACACTCTCACATTCTGAAAATAAGTAAATAAACTTAAAAAAAGGAATAAAAAAATAAAAATAGAAGCTCACTATTTTTAAAAACATAGGCTAAGATGAGAAATAAAAAATCAGAATGAGGGGCACTTGGGTGGCTCAGATGGCCGAGCATCTGACTTTGGCTCAGGTCACGATCTCACAGTTCTCAAGTTGGAGCTCCGCGTCAGGCTCTGGGCTGACGGCTCAGAGCCTCGAGCTTCCTTTGGATTCCATGTCTCCCTCTCTCTCTGTCCCTCCCCTGCTCACGTTCTGTCTCTGTTCGCTCCAAAACGAATAAATGTTAAAAATAAATTTTTTTAATAAAAAATACAATACAATACAATAAGACAAAGTGAATAGCCAGGATATAAAACACGTCTCCATACCGGCGGCAAAGATCCTACAGGCATCTGGTACGTCTGAACAGGGGGTCCCGCGGGTGGAGGATGAGCGGGAGGGCCTGGTGTCTGGCACTGCTGCAGCTGTGGGGGTGCAATGTAAGGATTGGCCCTGCTGCTTACAGGGGTGTGACGATATGGATTGTGTCCTTGTTGGGGCGTTCCTTGCGGTGGGCTCCCGAAACTGGAAGAAGGGAGACTACTTGGCTGAGAAGGCAGGTAAGTATTCATTCCCATCTGTGCAGAAGGCGGAGCACCATAGTGAGCCTTGGAAATGGCCGGTGAACACGCATTCGACCCATCCTGGGATCCGGTTGTGAAGGGGAGAGCAGCGGGGGGCCTGGGGTACCCCGAGTGTCCAGCCGATGCTGCCACAGCTGTTAACGGTGACTGTCCAATGTTCCCAAAAGGGTCACTACTGCTTGATACCTGAGAGAAGTAACTAAATGTCTGTGGGGTGGACGTGGGAGCGGAAGTCTGACCGAGGAAGCTGTCCTCCTCACCAACGTCAGTGGAATCCTCTGAAAGGGAACAGGAGAGCAAAAGATTTAAAGATATTCTGTTGCTCTGTGGCTTCGATCCTAGAAGGCAGACCTCGCAATTGTACATGTTCTTTTGTTTTCCTGTTTCTGCGTTACAAAAAAAAAAAAAAAAGAAAAAGAAAACCTTGTTCTTTTTTCATTTGAGATGAAAAACTAGAAAATAAGAATACAAAACAACAACAAAAGGAGGGAAAAATTAAAATACATTCATAAGTCCACCTCCCAGAGGCAATCACTGTTAACAAGTTAACATTTTGGTACATAACCTTTCATATTTTTTAAATAAATAGGGACACCTGGGTGGCTCAGTTGGTTAAGCGTCCTACTTCAGCTCAGGTCATGATCTCAAGGGTTCGAGCCCCGCATGAGGCTCTGTGCTGACGGCTCAGAGCCTGGAGCCTATTTCAGATTCTGTGTCTCCCTCTCTCTCTCTACCCCTCCCCCATTCGTGCTCTGTCTATCTTTGTCTCAAAAATAAATAAACAATATAAAAAATTTTAAATAAATATACATAGTCAAGTATTTTATAAATATACATAAATTACATGTATTTGTACACAGGAGTTTTTAACCAACTGAGCCACCCAGGTGCCCCCACAGGAGTTTTTAAAAACAGAAACAGAAACTATACCTACCACTTTTACATTTTATTTTGAATTTCTTCCTGGTAAAAAAAAAATAATTCAAATCTATTCTGCTACCAAAATACACGTAATTTTATTTCTACAGTAATAAGAAACTTAAGTAGAGATATGAACTCTGTTGACAAGAAGGGGTGTGTCGGGATTCTTGCCTACAAAGCAGTCATTGTACAAATGAACATGTGGCATTTGTATTCCCAAGGCAAAGTAGGTCAGCCATTAATCGCCATCCCTAAAATCACCTTTATCGCAACCAGAGAACTAGTCATCAGAGAAGGCCAAGCCACTAAAAAAGCCATTTTCTAACCAAAGTTAAGTTCTCCTCACTTCCCTTTGCCCGAACTGATCTTCACTGCAGGTATTATCAACCCCAAGCTATCTTCTCTTCTGCAACCAAGTTGTATAATAACAGTATCCTCCCTCTTTGTGGCCTCGAAAGTCCAGTCTACTCTTCTTACTAAACTTTTATAAGCCGTCAGCTCGTAGAAATGGTCTTCGAAATCCTTCTCTTTCCCGGGCTCATTCCCCCTTACCTCCCACTGCTGGAGGCAAGGTGCCCAGCAGAAGACCATGCTCAGCACACAGGCGCACTGTGATCCTTGCCCCCGAGAGACCTTCTTCCACGGGGCTCACAGACATTCTGGCTGGAGCTTCTAGCTTGCTCCCACTGTATTTCTCACACATCAGTTTAACTGAGATACTCCGCTATTCAAAATACTCCTCTCCATTGTTTCTTTGTAACCAAAAATAAATGATCACCTCCTTCACAAAGCCCTTTGTCTGCTGGCCTTATTCTCCTTTGGGAATGAATCTCCAGTTCCCTCTCTCTTTTCAGCTGCCTGAAACTGTATTTCTCAGCTCATCTCTCAACAACTAAAAACATGGAATGGAAAAATAAAACCTCTATGGTATCCTTCTCCCTTTGAGACAACCAGGGATCAGCCTGATCCAAGAGACTTTTTTCTGATTAACATCGATTGCAAATTAAACACTGATCTCAGCAGGCTGCCAGCTCGCTCGCCTCAGGGGCACTTTCTAATTACAGGTGGACACATTTGGCATCGAAACCTACAACTGTAATGAGCACTTGTACACTTCTGACGCTCCCTAATCCATCTCAAACCGAGAGTCTTCTCAGGTGTTCCAGAAGCTATCATCCAACTGCTTCCTCAAGACTTTTGGCAGACTCAGCCACACACACCCCGAACTTAGTAAGCCTGAAAATGAATCGGCCACCTTCACCGACCCCTGCACATGCTCATTTTACTACACTGCACTGCCTCAACAGGTGTTTACCAACATCCATCCAGACACTCAAACCGAAACATCGTCTCTTAGACTCCTCCTCGGCTCCGTTTCTCAATCCCTTCATTTAACCATTCAGATAGTCATTAGAGAGACATGTACACAGCATCCATTACACGCCGTCGGGAGTCACGTCTTCTGGCTAAAACTGAATGAAGAGAAGGAGCCTCTGTGCTCAGAGAGCTGACAGTATGGTCTCCAGGGAGTCACTAAGCCCCAGCAATGCATAGTCTAAAACATCTCTTGCCTCTCATCCCTGCTCTTCATACCCAGTGTGCCTGACTCCCAACAGCCTCCAGACTGACCCCTCTTGCTACAGTCAGCTTTACTCTGGTGCAATCTCAGAAAACACCAGTCTTTCTGAAACACACCTCCAATTCCACTGCCTCATTAATTTAAAATTCTTCAAAGGCTCCCCCACACCCTAAGGATGAACTACAAACTCCTCGGTAAGGTAGATGAGGCCCTTTGTGATCTAGTCCCCACTGACTCCTCAGGCCACTCCTCTGCATACATTCTAGCAACAGCTGCAAAATTCAAGAAGCCCACCGTCCAAATAGAGAGGCAGATATGTTTATTTCACAAACACTTCTTAAATGATTTTTAAATTTTTTTAATGTTTATTTTTGAGAGAGAGAGAGTGAGTGAGTGTGTGTGTGTGTGAACAGGGGAGGGTCAGAGAGAGAGAGAGGAAGACACAGAATCCAAAAACAGGCCCCAGGCTCTAAGCTAGCTGTCAGCACAGAGCCCGACGCCAAGCTCGAACCCACGAACCGTGAGATCATGACCTGACCCACCCAGCCCCCCTATTTCACAAACACTTCTATAAGACTATATGCCAGGCACTATACTCAGCGCCTTACAAATTTTAATCCACTTCTCATTACAGCCTTATGAAGCTGTCCGGACATGCAAAGTGAAGCACAGAGAGGTAAAGTAACACGCCTAAGGTCATACAGCAAGTTCCTGGCACAGCCAGGGCTGGAACACAGTCTGTGCTCCTATATACTACGGTCTGGGTTATGCCAATCATTAAAAAGCCATACCCCTAGACAAAAGAAATGAAAGATCTAGGTGCACATAGGAGCGGGGGCCAAGGAGAACAGAAAAAAGCTTCTTAGACAAAGTGATGCACTGTCTTGAAGGATGAGTCCTGCATTCTGTAACTCTACTTGCCAAGTATTCCAAGTCTATCCTAAATCTCCTACTGCATCCTAGTTGAGAAGCACTATTTTCTTTGCATTCCCTGCCAGCACCTGGCATACAAGCATGTGTGCAACAAAAATTTGTGTAATGCCAGCGCCAGTGTGGAGTGTCCAGCCCTCGGATCAGTTCCTCGGGCGGAGAGCAAGCCTCATGATCTGGCCCCCCCACTTCCAATATCTCAAAGCCCCCGGGCCACTCAAACTTGGCCACTGATGGCCCTGGCAAGCTACCCACAGAGTCGAGGCACAAGGAACACCTCCTGTCTGACCCTTGTCACCCCACACCCTGCACACACTCTTCCCACCGGACACCCGCCCCCCCACTACCTCCAGGCAGGAGCAAGGAGGCCGAGGCAGCGGCGGCTTGGGTGACCGGGATGAAGGGCACGTTGAAGCTGAATTCCGTGGCCGAGGAGGAGAAGAGTAAGTTAGTGCCCGACGAGGAGGTGGAGGCGGTGCCGCCGCTACCGTTAGGTTTCCTCTCGGCCATGGCTGCGGCCCACCGTCCGTTACACGTATCCTGGCAGCCGGTTCGGCACCACCGGCCGGAACCCGGTCACACTAGGGGCCAGCACACTTCCGCACATGCGCACAAGGCCCGGAACGCGGGTCGGTCCGTCAGCGGCCTTCGCCTTCCCGGGAAAGCGCCGCCAGAAGCCAACATGGCGGCGCTGGCTTCACGCCCGTGTCCGGGCACGTGACACTGCCAGGCGCGGCCTTGGCGGAGGCTGGGACGGGAGCGTGGGCGTGGCAGTGCCGCTGGCTCCGAATCAAGGCACGAATTGACGCCGAGGGTCATGGATTGCGGGCGGCGCGCTGGGCTGCCTAAAAGTATCGACTGAAGAGTTAAACTGGCAAGACTCTGGAGGAACAGCGGGAGCCTGCAGGAGCAGCCGGCGGAGCGCTGTCC
The DNA here is from genome assembly GCA_004023845.1 of Helogale parvula. Classification (NCBI taxonomy): domain Eukaryota; kingdom Metazoa; phylum Chordata; class Mammalia; order Carnivora; family Herpestidae; genus Helogale; species Helogale parvula. The sequence goes on along the minus strand of PJEM01002088.1, from coordinate 181,709 downwards.
CCATTGGGAGGGAAGAAGAGGTGTTGAGCCATTTGTAGCCAAAGCTGAGCCCGACTCACCCACGCTAGCACTCACATCCAACCCGCCCACATGTCTTTCTGGACTGAACTGAACTCTTTTTGTTGGCCCAGAAATAGAAATGGTAAAACTTCTGAAGTTTTTAAGCCATGTTTAAAAAAGGAACCAGGGAACTGAAATTTGGAGATGCTACATTTTAAAATAGCTTTCTATATCTGTCTACAATAATCTGATTAGTTCAATACCAAAATGCGCTCTGGATGACTTGCATGTAATTGTCATCTTTCATGTAGTTAGGGATTATGAATAGAAAATAACCGACAAGTAGCTTTTTGGAGGGTGGGAGAGGAAGGTAGACCCCAAAAGAAGCCTTGAAATAATGAAACTCTTCCCCTGCAGCTATTCATTCCTGTATGGAACCTGTTTACTTAATTCAGTAACTATTTAGTGTGCTTACTGTCAGAGATAAAGTGAGATGCTAGTTAAAGCTGTAAGGTTTGGGCGCCGGGGTGGCTCATTCGGTTAAACGTCTGACTTCAGCTCAGGTCATGATCTCACGGTTCACGGGTTCAAGCCCCACATGGGGCTCTGTGCTGATGGCTTGAAGCCTGGAGCCTCCTTCAAATTCTGCATCTCCCTCTCTCTCTCTCTTTGCCCCCCCCCCACCTCTCTTTCTTTATGGCTCTCTCTCAAAAATAAACATTAAAAAAAAAGTTTTAAAGCACTAAGGATAGATTTAGCTGGGTAATAACTATTACAACAGTAAAGAGGGTAAATCGTGAACTGAACTTAACTGAACTTCCCCAGAAGACTGGAGATTTCCCAAAGATCAGGGTGCTAAGGGGAAAACATTGAGAAGTGCCAAGGATGTTGGTCCAAGTGAAGTCACCTGGGTTTGTTCATTGACAACTATCTGAAGGAGAGACAAACTTCTTATATCTTTATGACAGGCAGTCATACAAGTTAGAGCAATATACCTCCAGTCTGGGAGAAGATGGGCCTTGAGAAGACAGTTCTGTGTGGCAGATTTACACCTCAAAACTATAAGAGATCTATAATTGCAAGTTTTCTAAAGTAACTGCTCTGAAAGGGAGCTCAGAGCACCTAGTACCAGGTTTTCACTGGAGAACACACAGTAAGTTCTTCTGCAGTGTTGACCTTTCTCAGGGTAGGCATTTTAAGGAGGACTAGGATCATTTTAGGGACATGGCCATAAACTAACTGCTAGAAGCCTTGCTATAATTGGGTCAAGGAGAGAGTCTTTGTCATTGCTATGGGTGGGCAAGGCAGTACACCAAACACTGTGGGTTCAGTGGTGTATAAGACAGAATCCTTCCTCCTGACAGTTTGTCGCTTGGCCAGGAAGACAGGAAACTAAACAGTGGTGAAAGTTGTAACGAAGAACTTCCCCAAGTGTGTTAGGTGGAATATGGACACCACCATGGGAGGGAGGTATAACCCTTCTGTGGGGAAGGATAGCAAATCTTTAGACTAATCAGACCGTCAACAAAGGACCTACATAGTGTTGAGTGACATGAAAGGCTTCCTCAAAGAAGAAAATTTAAAGTTGAGACCTGAAAGACGAGTAGAAGTTAACTGGAAAATTTGGTGGGGAGGGATTGGAGGAAGCAATGAGCGATCATTTAAAATTTAAAAAAAGTTACAGTATATAGGGATACCCTGAAATACCACACTGAGCAACTGGAAGAAAGTTAGGAGATGAGAATGAAAAGCAGAGCAAGGCCAGATGATGCAGAGGCTCACAAGTCAAGAGCAACGGGGAGCCAAAGAAGGGTTTAAAAGAGGGTAGAGAGGGGCGCCTGGGTGGCTCAGTCGGTTAAGCCTCCTACTTCAGCTCCGGTCATGATCTCCTTGTCTGTGACTGCGAGCCTTACATCAGGCTCCGTGCTGACACCTTGGAACCTGGAGCCAGCTTCACATTCTGTGTCTCCCTCTCTGTCTGCCCCGCCCCCAACCCCGCTTGCGCTCTGTCTCTCCAAAAAATTAATTAACATTAAAATGTTTTTTAGTAAAAGAGGGTGGAGAAAGAACATGTGCCCTGTAGGAAGTCCACTCTGTCTTCAGTGTAATAAGACAGACAAGGAAAGCACAAGCCGGGCTGCTACAGTGGACTGGGGAGCAGTGAGAGAGGCTCGAATTAGAGCAGCTGCAGTCAGAATGAGCAGAGAAATAGGAGTTAACTCCTGGGGAGAGATATCAGATCGAACAGAAGTGTCTTCATTTCCTTCCTCCTGAAACCTATTGAAAACACAAATAGATGTGTTTGATTTTTTTCATGTTTATTTATTTTATGAGAAACAGAAGGTGAGCAGGGGAAGGGCAGAGAGAGAAGGAGACACAGACTCTGAAGCAGGCTCCAGGATCTGAGCTGTCAGCACAGAGCCCAATGCGGGGTTTGAACTCATGAACCGTGAGATCATGACCTGAACCGAAGTCGGCAGCTTAACCAACTGAGCCACCCAGTCGCCCCAGGTGTGTTTGATATTTTAAACCCAGGAGGATGCAGGGGATAGGAGAGGATTCAACAGCAACAAGATTTTGCACACGCACACAAAAAATGATCCTGTAGTAGGTGACTTAGCAAACCAGTAACGGGGTAAGCCCAACAGCAACTTTATTTGCCCCATAGAATCATCATAAGGTTGAGGGCCTGATGACCCCAGGCACCTCAGGAGGTAGCATTGAAGCTATAGAGTTTGGAAGAATTGGGTAAAACTGTTGGAGAAGCAGTTAGGTCTCTACCCCCTACTCTGAGTAACTGGACCACTAGCCATCCCTCTTCTAGAGAAAAGATTGTAAGTTTTCCCTCTGGTGTGGGTAACAAAAGAAACAGTTAGCAAATATGTACTTACTGCATAATAAAATAATCTCTCCCACAGCCGCAGCCAAGTCTCTGCGCTCAGCTCTGAGAACACGGTCTGCCAGACCTTCAACTTTCAGGCGGAAGATTAGAAGACTCCTCTTTGGGACATGGGAATGACAGATGTAGAGATGCTGAAATCAGGGGTTCCTAAGAAGACAGCCCAGCCAGGTCACCCCATATTAAGTTCACAATCAACAACCCTATTTATATGCTCTGAGTTCCCGACCACCTTGTTAGTCCCCACACTTTTTTTAAGTTGGTTCTATGGCCAATGTGGGGCTCAAACTCAAAACCATAACATCAACAGTTGCATGATCCAGCGACTGAGCCAGTCAGGCACCACTAGTCCCCACACTTTAAATATGATTACCGCATAGCTGAGAAGATCCTTTAATGGGAAAGAGGTCAAAACAAGACACACACCAAAGGAAGAAGAAATAGAAACTTAGAAAAAACAACCCACATGGGAAGAAAAAGACTTAGAAAGCCTGTCAATAATATCCTCAGAGGGATAGAGGGTCAGTAACCAAGAAACAAGATTAGTGTGTTATTTTTTTGTGTGTTATTTTTTTTTATTTTTTTTAATGTTTTATTTATTTTTGAGACAGAGAGATTCAGAGCATGAGCTGGGATGGGCAGAGAGAGAAGGAGACACAGAATCTGAAACAGGCTCCAGGCTCTGAGCTGTCAGCACAGAGCCCGACGCAGGGCTCGAACCCACGAACGTGAAATCATGGCCTGGGCCGAAGTCCGAGACTTAACCGACTGAGCCACCCAGGCACCCCTAATTTGTTTTTTTTTTTAACATTTATTTATTTTTGAGAGACAGAAACAGAGCATGAGCGGGAGAGGGGCAGAGAAAGAGATAGAAGGAGACACAGAATCTGAAGCAGGCTCCAGACTCTGAGCAAGCTGTCAGCACAGAGCTCAAACCCACAAACGGTGAGATCATGACCTGAGCCGAAGTTAGATGCTCAACCAACTGAGCCATGCAGGTGCCCCCAGGATGTTATTTTAAAAAGAAAAGAAATGTTCAGGGAACACACAAGAAAATCAGTAGAAGGAAGATAAATAATAAAGAACTCTCCCAAAAAGCAAAGCAAAAATACAAACAGATGGGAGCTAGGAGAGAAACCTAAGAAAATTGGAGTGCCGGGCAAGGAAAGCCAATATCTGTATATTAAGAGTTCTGCTAAGAATAGAGGCAGAGAAAATTCAGGGGAAGGAATCATCAAAGAAAAAAAATTTTTATTCTCAGAAGTGAAGGATACAAGCTTCCAGATTGCAAGGCTTGAGTAACAAGCACAGCAGCTGAAAATAGACACACAGTAGAACACTAGAGACAAACAGAGGATGCTTAAAGTTCCAGATGAATAAAAACAGGTCAAATGCAAAGATATTCAGCTCACGAAATGCTTACCCCCCCAGCACACCTCCTGAGAAAGTAAATGGAGGAGGTGCTCCACCCAAATAAAGAAATAAGCTAAGAAAGTCTTCCTAGGTGGGTTACAGGAAACATGATGTCTAATGCGGGTGTGCAGGAGAATGTAATCTGGTTTTACAAAAAGACCCACAATACAGTGGCTCAAACAAAGTAAAAGTCCATTTCCCACATGCAGGTAACCAGCTTTTCAACTTCAACACAAGGCTTCTGTTTTTTTTTAAATTTTTTAAATGTGTTTTATTTATTTTTGAGACAGAGAGAGACAGAGCATGAGCGGGGAGGGGCAGAGAGAGAGGAAGACCAGAATTGGAAGCAGGCTCCAGGCTCTGAGCTGTCAGCACAGAGCCCTACGCGGGGCTCAAACCCACGAATGTGAGATCATGACCTGAGCCGAAGCTGGACCCTTAACCGACTGAGTCACCCAGGCGCTCCTTCAACACAAGGTTTCTAAGGCTGCTCAAATTCTGGCCAGCCAAGGCAGCGGCTGGGGGGCAGAGCAGGTCGGACACAGACGTCTCATCTTAAGAAGTGAGGCTGACCTTGCAAGAATCACCTCTGTTCACATTCCACCAGTGACAACATGGACAAAAGTCATTCCTGGTACAAGAAGAGCTAGAAATACAGTCCCCGCATGAGGGGGCACATCCTACCTACCGTTCTGTAACTGTTCTGTACCGAGGAGGAAGATTTTAGCGGGCACATGACAATCACCACCACAGTCTGCCCCTCTGGCCACCAAACACCAACCCTTCTTCCCACATGTAGAATATACTCGCTCCTTGGAGGAAGCAACCAGCTGCATCCTGTTGAACTTCAATCTGTGGGTGCAGCTCAGCCCTTTCCACTGGGCCTGGAGGTGGCTCCTCACGAGCTATGACATTAGGGCACAGTAGACAGTCAGGGAGCAAGAACAGGCTAGCTGCATGCAGACTCCCACTGTTGCACAGAAATTATTAAATCCCGCGAGGGATCAATCGAAAATACTTCCTACCCTGGGAGTGGAGAACGTGTATGATTAGTCCTGGCTGCCCCTGGTTTGGGCCTCTAGAAATATCTCCCCAGTCTACGGTCCTCCCTGGCCTCAGCTTTGCCCCCAGGGAGGTTTCTCCTTGTCCCTGACCTTCCATGGCCATATCTCAAATGGCAGTGGGAAGCATGTCCCTTCTGGGGGCTCTGCAGCTTCGGGAGCCCCACTGCCTGTTCCTATGAGTGTGGGGCCTGAGACTTGCCTTAAAACTTGACGAGTTGCAGGCGTCTTCAGGCCAAGCTCCTGGTATTTTATTTCCTGAAAGTTTCATGGTCTTTACTTCCTTGTCTGATTTGAGCCCTTTTTCTGTCAGCCTAGTAGGTGTAGGTGAGAAAGCTACATCCTTGATCTGACGTTTGCCATAAGGCAGGATTCTTTAGTTTCCCAGAGAAATCTTTTTTTTTTAACCTTTTAAGTGTTTTATTTATTTTTGAGAGAGAGAGACACACACACACACACACACACACACACGCACACAGCATATGCAGGGGAGGGTCAGAGAGAGAGAGGGAGATACAGAATCCAAAGACAGGCTCTAGGCTCTGAGCTAGCTGTTAGCACAGAGCCTGATGCAGGGCTCGAACCCACGAACCATGAGATCATGAGCTGAAGCCAGACGCTTAACCGACTGAGCCACCCAGGTGCCCCCATAGTTTCCCAGAGAAATCTTAACTGACCCTTGAAAACGCCTTTGACCAAGATTCTTAGCTCTTCTGATCTGAACACCAAGGCCCGGGTCCCTCTCCCGTGCCGTCTAACTTAGTAGCGCTGGCTACCTGTGGCTATTTAGCACTAGAAACGTGGCGATCTGAATTGAGAAGTGCCGTAAATGTAAAATACACACCAGATTTCAAAGAATTAGTTTTAAAAAAAGAATATAAGAATTCTTTTTAAAAGAATTCTTTAAAAAAAAGAATATAAAATATTCATTAATAATCTTTATATTGATTATTCAAATTCTAATATTTTGAATATGTTGAGTTAAATGTACTATTAAAATTTTTTTGTTTATTTATTTTTGAGAGAGACAGAGACAGCTTGAGTGGGAAAGGGGAAGAGAGAAAGGGACAGAGAGAATCCTAAGCAGGATCCACACTGTCAGCACAGAGCCCAATATGGGGTTCAAACTCACAAAACCATGAGATCATGACCTGCGTGGAAACCAAGAGTCAGATGCTTAACCGACTGAACCACCCAGGCACCCTACTATTAAAATTAATGTTATCTGTTTCTTTTTACTTAAAAAATTTTTTTAACATTTATTTATTTTTGAGAGACAAAGAGAGAGAGAAAGCGTGAGTGGGGCAGAGGCAGAGGGAGACACAGAATCTGAAGCAGGCTCAGGCTCTGAGCTGTCAGCTGTCAGAGCCCAATGCGAGGCTTGAACTCACAAACAATGAGATCAGGACCTGAGCTGAAGTTAGAGGCTTAACCGACTGAGCCACCCAGATGCACCTCTTTTTACTTTTTAAATCAACTTTATTGAGGTATAATTTACATGATAAAAATGCATGAACTGTAAGTATACAATTCTATGAATTTTGACAAAAATATATATTTCAGTGTAGAATAAATCTATCACCCTATGGATGCCTGGGTGGCTCAGTTCGTTGAACATCTAACTCTTGATTTCAGCTCAGGTCATGATCTCACGGTTCGTGGATTCCAGGCCCGCATTGCCCTTTGTGCTGTCAGTGCAGCGCTAGATATGGGGCTTGGTCCTATGAACCGTGAGGTCACGATCTGAGCTGAAGTTGGACTCTTAACCAACTGAACTACCCAGGCGCCCCTTTTTCTTTTTTATCATCCTATTTCCCCACCGTATCATCTTATTTCCCCACCAATAATATCTATACCTGGTGTTGCCATTATTTTAAATGATTTCCATTCTAACGCACATATAAAAGTGTCTCACTATGGTTTCTTGTTTGTTTTCTACTTATTTAGAGAGAGAGAAAGAGAGTATGCGCACACTTGTAGGGTAGGAGGGGCAGAGGGAGAGAGAGAGGGAGAGCGGGAGAGAGAGAGAGAGGGAGAGGGAGAAAAAGAGAGAGAGAGGCTCTCAAGCAGGTGCCACCCCCAGTGCGGAGCCTGATGCAGGACTCGATCTCACAACATTGAGCTCATGACCTTAGCTGAAATTGTGAATCGGAGGTTTAACCAACTCAGCCACCCAGGTGCCCCAGTTTGTTTTCAATTTTTAATTGAAGTATAATTGCTATATATTTCAGGTGTAAAATATATTGATTTGACAGTTATACACATTATGAAATGCTCACCACCACAAGTGTAGTTTCTACCTGTCACCAGTTATTATAATATTACTGATTTTATTCCGTATGCTGTGCTTTTCATTCCCTTGACTTATTTATTTTATAATTAGAAGTTTGTACCTTTTTTAACCCTTAATGTGACTACTAGTAACTTTTAATTTACATATATGGGTTGCATGATATTTCTGAGAGACTGAGTATACAAACAATGGCCAGACCATATCGAAAGAACTTTGACTGACAACCTCTGCAGCAATTGGCCCAGAAAAGTCAGAACTTGGTCAATGAGTCCAACTTCCCTATTAGTTGCCCCCACTCACTCCTCAGAAACTAGGGATAGTTAAGAAATCCCTTCTTGTTTTTATGTTCCAAGAGGGGGTCATAAATGCAAAACATCAACTCGTTCTGCAAATTCCAACGTTAGACTCACCTCCACCCTCCTCAATGACTTCCTTGTTTTATGAAGCTCAAAATTTACCACTCTCCTTTGAGATGTTCCTGAATGAACATTCTCCCTATAGCAACAGCCTGAATGAAACCAATCACCTTCATTGTCAGAGGCATTTCATCTTTCACTGATTGCTACCCACCCTCCAACTACTAAACTGGAGCTACCTTACTTCGTGTTTGTGATAACACCCCACTTACACCACTTTCTGAATTAGAGCAATGCTAGCAGCTGTAACAATGCAATGTTCATAAAATCCAGGCTGTCCTTCTAGTCACCATCATCCCATCCATCACAGGACAAAAGAACATATCCAGGCCAAAAGTTTTCTCCTAAGAAATTGAGGAGAAAGTTCCAGACCTATCATTCGCTCCCAGTTCATTGGGAAGAACCTCATTGCACGAAGCCCTACTTAGCTGCAAAGGAGGCTGGGAAATATATCCTTCCTTGGGCAACAGGCCTCATTATACTTGCGTAGCTAGAAAATGCAGGTCTTCCCTAGGATATCTATCTCTAGCTATGGAAGATGGGGGGAACCGATTTTTCTGAAGTGTCAACGAACCCATGAAAGGAAAGAGAATCTTAAGGATAATGGTGGTAGGAGATCCTAGGAAGACAGTTTTGTACCAGAGGTAGAGGGCAACAAATCTGGATTGAAACAGGTCAAGAGGCTCTAGGAAAGATATCCAAGAAAATGTGTCTAAACGCCTGGAGAGGAAATTTAGGCAACTGATGGAAAAGGCGCATCATCATTCGCCAACCATTTATGGAGCCCCTACGCTACGCCAGGCACTGTTCCAGGTGCTAGGGAATAAAACAGCATATAACTAGCAACATCATTGCTTCAAGGATCTTACAGTCTACTGCAAATTCTAGTGGAAGTGGGGCTTAATTAATGACAAATATGTAGAAAGCTAGCAAACGTTTAAGAGGAATTTACCCCGGCCCGAAGGCGGCTCCATTCAACTCTTCCTGCTGATCCTTTCAGTACTTCTGCTCCTAAATTAACACGATTACATTGCCACTTCCACTGTTTTTCCTGTTTGCATTTTATTGTTGACTTCCCAGATGAACAGTGAGCATTTTGCCCCTTTAGATCTTTGTCCTCACATATATGAACCCTTCCCTCTTAGCCTCTCACCCTAGTTAAATTATAACATCGGCTAGATTAACACTCAAATTTTAACTTTATTCTGATTACATAAAGATAATTAGTAGCCAAGTCATATAATAAATTGCCATTTTAAAAATTTTCTTTTGCAAGCTTTGTTTTCCTAGGCTTGGAACATTCTTCCCTCATACTTTTTGCCTAGTTATCTCTTATTTATCTTTCAAGGTCTAGTGTTAATGTCACATTTCAAGAAAGCCCTCAAGCATCCTTTTCCTTTACCCCACAGAGGTAGATACGGTTATTTAATGTCCTCCTTAAAAATGTAGGCTTGGTGTGGGGACAGCAGTGCCATTAGTGGTGATGGGAAGTTAAATCTTGCCATAGAGATGTGCTTTTATGGATCCTCCCTGGCCTCTTACATTTTCGTAACTACTTAGTAGCACGTCTGGCCACAGAAAAATTAGATGTTACAATCATTCACATTTTAAAATAATGACATTTTGGGGTGCCTGGGTGGACCAGTTGGTTGCACATCAGACTTCGGCTCAGGTCAGAATCTTACCATTTGTCTGGCTCTGTGCTGACATTCAGAACCTGGAGCCTGCTTGGGATTCTGTAACTTCTTCTCTCTCTGCCCCTCCCCCACTCATCTCCCCGCCAAAATAAACATTAAAAACATACATTAAAAAATTTTAATGACATTTTAAAAGCACCACAGGGTCTCTTTAAGTAAATCTGAGCAATAGTTTGTTTCTAAGTCACTAAATACAGAGGGAGAAACCTAAAGCTTGAGTGTCCCTAGCTACTGCTGTCTTGGTATCATCGGCAATTTCAGATAAAGCAAGTCAGCCTGCAATTATTATAACTTAGAAGCAGACATTTTCATGTCCACATACATTTAATTTGCCTGTTACTGGTCAAGAAACTAACATATGGGATTTCTCCATTTTATCCCAGGGACTTGGAAAGCTCTCTGCTAAACACCTGAATAAATGACCGAAGTGGTGGTGGAGCCCTGGATTTGAAACTCAGTTTTGGGCACCTGGGTGGCTCAGTCAGTTAAGCCTCTGACTTCGGCTCAGGTCAGATCTCACGTTTGTGGGTTCGAGTCCCGCGTCGGGCTCTGTGCTGACAGCTCAGAGCCTGGAGCCTGCTTCCGGTTCTGTGTCTCCTTCTCTCTCTGCCCCTCTCCCTCTCATGCTCTGTCTCTCTCGGTATCAAAAATAAATAAAACATTAAAAAAAAAAAAAAAGAAACTCAGTTTTCTCAGCTCAACCAAACTCACAAGAGCCAGATGTATAATCCAGGAGGCCCATTAATTAGTTCACAATGAGAAATACAAATTACTCGCCTTTGCCCTAAGTAGGGCTTGAGATTCGAGTTCAGTTCTTACTCTCATTCTTCCCACTTTCCAGTCTCCATTCAGATCATCCTCCTTCTACTAACAGGCTCTTCCTCCAGCTGTGGATATGATCGTTTTCTCAGGGATGTTCCAGTCCTAGGAGAAACATGCTGTTTCATCACTGACAGTGGATATTTTCCGAATTCCCTCACTAACGTTTACCCCTAGATTTGACCTTTTGTGTGTGCTTGATGCCACATCTTCATCCTTAGGGTATCCTGATAAAGGCAGGCATTTTGTTCAACTGTGCTTCACTTCACCGCATTTCCCAAATACTGCTTTTTTTTTTTTTTCCCCACAAATTGAAAGTTGGAACAGGTCCATTGATGCTATTTTTCCAAGACTATTTGCTCACTGGGTAGCTCTACGTCAGGTTTTGTTAATTCTTCCAGTATTTCAAACATTTTCATTATTACTATATTTGTTATGGTGATCTGTAATCGGTGATTATGACTTGCTGAAAGTTTAGTGACAGCATCACTTAAGTTAAAAAAATATTTAAAAATTGATGTATATACTCTTTCAGACAAAAAGCTATTGCACGCATAATAGAATACAGCATAGGGAGGGGCGCCTGGGTTCCTCAGTCGGTTAAGCGTCTGACTTGGGCTCAGGCCATGATCTCACTGTTTGTGAGTTCCAGGCGCGTCGGGCTCTGTGCTGACAGCTCAGATCCTGGATCCTGCTTCAGAGTCTGTGTGTCCCCCTCTCCCTGCCCGTTCCATGCTCATGCTGTCTCTCAATAATAAAAACATTAAAAATTAAAAAAAAATAGAGTACAGCATAGTGTACACATAATCTTTATTGCCCTGGGAAACCAAAAAGTTCATTTGATTTGCTTTATTATGACTTTCGCTTTATTGAGGTGGTGTGGCACAAAGGAGTCGCATTTCGAAGGAAATGTCTATACACACCTTGGACAGGAACCTGCCAAAGCTCCCTGTTTCCAGCTTCTAGGCAGAGGCAGACAGGTAGGTAGGTTTCCACAGTCATGAGCTTGCCTCTCGGCTCTCTACCACAGTGCCAGAGACGCCAGCAAAAGGCACTTGGGGGCGGGGTTCAAAGTACCCCTTATCTAAATACCTCCCCCAGTGGGATAAGACTTTATGCAGCTGAAGGAGTCACTGTATGGGTGGTTCAGGCAGGGCGCCAGAGAAAGGAGCAAAACAAAATAAAACAAAACTAGCACCAAGAGGGGGATGGACCGACACCAAGGGCTGTTTTGTCCACTAATTTTGCCCAGAGAGGACCCCAAGGTCTCCATGGGCTTGTGCTTTTGGGCTGCTGCGGCCTCCAGCCTGTGCAAGGCCTCGTATTATGAATTAATAAACCGGACCTCGGGAATTTCCGCCTTCACACTAGCACAGCCTGACAAACCGCAACACACGGTGCTCAGCGTCCACGCCTTTCCAAGCCACCAGCCCCTCCTGCCCTTCCTTTTGCCCGTCTCCAAGATGGCGGCCACCCCGCCGCCGCGTCGCCGCCGCGTCCTGGCTCCGCCCCGCCCCGCCCCGCCCCCCGCGCGAGCCGGCCCGCCCCTCCTCCCGCCCGCGGGGCCGCGCCGCGCGCTCCCGCCGCCCCTCCCCGCGAGCTCCACCCAGGTCGCAGGCAGCGCGGTCGGCGGCGCCTATTTCCCGCCATTGTGCGAAGTGGAGGCTGGGGGCCCGCACGCGCCGCCTGCCCGTGGCCAGCTGCTCCTTGGCTGCCGCCGCCACCACAGCCGCGCTTCCCTGAGGCGCGGGCAGGCCGGGCGACCCGCGCCCCGAGGCTCGCCGTGCGTGGGAGGGCGCGAGCGAAGAGCGGCCGAGCCCCCGAGGAGGAGCCGCGGCGCGGGACGCCGGGCCGCGCCGGCCCCGGCCCGTCGGCGAGATGCCCTGTGGGGAGGATTGGCTGAGCCACCCGCTCGGGATCGTGCAAGGCTTCTTCGGTGAGTGGCGGGGGCGGGCCGGGCGGGCCGCCGAGTTTGCCGAGCCCGGGGCCCGGCCCCGCCGCGCGGCCCGCACGCGGGGCTCCCCCGAAGGCTGGCGTGGCCGGCCGGGCCTGCGCGAGCGGCGCGGAGACACCCCCGGGCCGGGGCCCGTGCGCGGGCAGGGGCCGCGGTTTCCCCGGCCGGTCGCAGGTGCCTCCCACCTGCCCGATTCGTGATTCGCGAGCGGCCAAGGTTACGCGGCGAGGGGCCGGCGGCCGGCCGTGATTGCCGGCCTCGCTCCCCTTCGTGGCGCCCGGGGACCCGCGCCCCGCGTGCGGCGCTTCGCGGAGGGGTCCTTGAGCCTTCGGGGGGCCCGCCGAGACGGGGCGAGGAGAAGCACTTAGCCTCTGGGAAGCCTGCAGGATATTTCAAAACTTCCGGTGTGTCGGGGGAGTGCTCGCGGCAGAAGTTGGCTCTAACTACTGTATTACACACATCCTCCCTTTTCGCGGTAAGATTAGGGGGCAATAGCTTCATTTTTCTGTTATGATGACTTGAAAGCCTCCTTTCGTGCCAAAGCTAGCAGACGTTGAACAAAACTCAACTGAGTTCCTCCGTAGAAAAGGGCTTACAATGCTGCAGACCAGCTTAGTAAATTTTAGTTGTAGTTGTTCTGTTAAGGCTAATTTTCTGTTGAGGATCCATGAAGGAAAATTGGGGCTTGTTTGCGGTTAACTGGACGTTTTGACGACACCCCCCGCCCCCCATTCTTATTGCACTTAACGAGTGGTGGCGGCAAAGCAGAAATCACTTAGATGGTGGCACCTGGAGGTAACTTAGCAGTGAGTGGCCTTAGCTCATTTAAAACCCCGGGGTGGAGGGGGGCGGGGGTTAGTGAGAACGCCTTGATGTAGAAGCTAGTCTCCTGCAGCCCAAGCCAGTGACGGAAAATGCACGTATTTCTTGTAGGAGGGATTCAGCAACTCTTTATTCATTTCCTCTATAATTTGAACTAGTTTAGTTTTCTGGTTTCCCAGGCTGAAACTAGAAGCAGTAAATTAGAAGAAGGCCTGTGTAGGCATCAGGACTGTAGTCCGTGAACACTAACAACCTGATAAAGATTCTAAAACTGTGTGTGTGTGTGTGTGTGTGTGTATATATATATATTTTTTTTTTTAAGGCAAAAAAATATTTTTTGCTCTTGATAAGGGTGCTTCAGGGAAGGGGCAGGTAGTCCCTCCACTAAATCCTAGTAATTGATGTTCATAACGAATACTGGAACCCCATAATTGACGTCCAAAATAATGCCCCAAAATGTGAAGATTAAATTGCACAGTTGGTTTAGGTCGGTGCAAATGCATAGGTAGTTCTTAGGGAAAATCCATTGAAAGTGAAAAGTTTTGGGGCACCAGGGTGGCTCAGTCGGTTCGCGTCTGACTCTTGGTTTCAGCTCAGGTCTTGATATAATGGTTCATGAGTTCAAACCCCGCATGGGGCTCTGCACTGACAGTGCTGACAGTGCGGAGACTGCTTGGGATTCTGTCTCTGCCCCTACCCCGATTGTTCACTCTCTCTCTGTCTCTCTCTTAAAAGTAAATAAATAAACTTAAATAAAAAAAGTTTGGGTACTTAAGGGCAAAGTTACGTTATGGATATTTAGAAAATTTATGAGAAGTATCCCATGCCCTGGTCTTGCTGGATAAATGAGATGACATAACATTTGATGTAGTTTTGAAAGTATTTGTCATGTTTTGTTTTCGTGTGTGTGATCCTAAGGGACACACATAGTGGCCTATAGTACAGAAAGGGTATAATTTGGATAAAAATACTGGCTATTCTGTGTTTTGTAAGTTTTGTAAATTGTTATGGGCACCTGGATCTTGTTGATGTGTTTCATCAAGACACAATGTCTTCCTTTCCCATATAGGTTGAGTCTTACAGAGAAGAAAATAATACTTTATAGTCATAGCTTTTTGTAGAAGCTGTTCTGAAGTATATATTTTTACTGTATTTATTTTTCTATCGCCATGCCTGTGTTGAATACTTTTATAATAACAGCATCACAGGTATGTTTCTGTGAGAAGTAGGTCAGGTATTAAACTTACAGACTCTTTTTTGGTTTTGTAGTAAATTGTTTTAAATTGATTTTTCACGAAATTAGAGAAATGACTGTTGTGGTTTATGAGGCCTTTCTTGGCTCCACCCCTACCTTGCTCTTAGACCTCACCTCATCACTACATTCCCTCTCCTATTGAACCTTCTTTCAGTTCTTTAATTTGGGACCTTAACTCTAGGCCTTCTGCATCAGCTCTTTCCTTTGCCTGGCCCCTCCTCATTCCTCTTGCACTTTCCTGTCTAAATCCTCCTCTTCTTCTGGAAACCTAAGTTAAGTACCCCTTGCTTCAGTTACTGCAGGATTCTTCAGGTCCAGGAAATTAGCATAAGTTAACCCTAAAAATAAAACGGCCAGTTATTTTACCAGTAAAAATGGGTTTACTGGGAAATAACAGAATTGCAGTTCGGGACATGCATGCAGGCTAAGGCAAACCATAGACAAGTCCCACAAACAAAGGAGAGGAACTTCATTTTACAGAGGAGGAGGAGGTTGGGATGGGTTATTTTGAAGGAAAGCCCATTGGAGAAAAACAAGGGTTCAGGGTGACGCTGGTTTCTAGCTGGCTGAGTTGCAGGGATAGTAGATTTCTTGTAGGAGATTGAAGATACATCTCTCCCTGTTGGGGCCTATGATTGATCCTCCCCCTGTTTAAGATTTTCCTGTTAGCGATCTGTAATTGATCATTCTTCTTGTAGTTTACGTTGAGTGGTAGAGCTCCTCCTTTCAGTCTCCCAAGTCCATTTTAGTGAGGTTTCCCTTTATTAATTTTCACGTAACTAAAGCAAGTTGTTGAAAGTACTTGTTTCTTGGGTTCCTTTGCTATATTTTTCCTCAGCGAATTCAGGGTCCGTATCTGACTTAGTCACCAGTATACCCTTGTTGCCCGGAATGCACCTTGCACAGGGAAGATGCTTAGTGAACATGTGTTAGAGGCAGTAGAAAGACTGATTAGTCAGAAACGGTGTGAATTGGGATGGTTTCTGTGACCAGAAGTCTCAGACAAAGGACAGTCCTGGTGGACCTCCTGTTGATTCAGAGAATTCATGATCCTACCAGGTGTGAGTTACTTTCACATTCAAGTCCGAATTCTTACTCATTTGGATAGGAAACTGAAATTCTGTGAGTGGCCAATCTTGACGACCTGGGTCATAATTATTCTTTGTGAATCAATCTGTACTGATTTTTTATCTGCTGTATTACAATTGTTTGCACATTTTTTTCTGTGAGCCCTCATAAAATGTCTTTAATGTTTTATTGGAGTTTGAAGATTTTGTGTACAGGACATTGAGATCCAAAGATTTAAATTATGATTTAGGTGGGGCGCCTGGGTGGCTCAGTCAGCTAGGTGTCCTGATTCAGCTCAGGTCTTGATCTAACGGTCCGTTGGTTCGAGCCCCGGGTCAGGTTCTGTGCTGGCAGCTCAGAGTCTGGAGCCTGTTTCAGATTCTGTGTCTGTCTGTCTGTCTGTCTCTCTCTCTCTCAGAAAAAATTTAAAAAAAAATGATTTAGAAAAAATTATTTAGGAATGCTTCTGTGTGTCTCTCTCCGGTTCTGTTATGTGCATAGTGCTAATGGCTGAGTCCCTACGGTGATCATTTAGTGATCCATATTAAATTTGCTTCCTTAGAAGCCAGGAATATTAAATAAAAACAATTTTGGTGTACTTTTTTTTCCCCTTTTAATCAGTTTTTATTTAAAAGAAATTTTCTGCCTTCACGCAGGTCCTCTCCACTGTACCACATTAACCCTGAAAGGCTAGCTTTATTCATTCCTATCCTCTGCTGCCTCGGTTTCTGTTGAGTGGTGTTCTACTCTGGTGTGACTGTCCCCGCATAGGTGACTCCCCCAAGCACCAGGAAGGATGAACGCTGGGGGAGCCGTCCGCGGGAAGCACAACGCACTAAGCTCCCAGATAACCATGAGGTAAAGGAGAGGACTTGCTGTGGTAGCCTATCCCCATTTTAAACCTCTCATTCTCCGCCTCCTCCTCGAGTGGTACCTGTCAAAATGGACTTTGCTTGATCTAAACGGAGACTCCTAAGACAAGACTTCTAGATCTAATTGTTAATTTAAAATAAATAAATAAATAAATAGTTTTCTTAGGACAGCCGACTGGCTCAGTCAGAGGAGTGTTTGACCATTGATCTCAAGGTCATAAGTTTGAGCCCCATGTTGAATATAGCTATTACTTATATAAAATTAAAAAAATCATTTAGAAACACCGGGGTGCCTTAGATAAGCATCAGACTCTTGGTTTTGGTTCAGGTCATGGGATCGAGCCCCACATTGGGCTCTGTGCTGAGCATGGAGCCTGCTTGGGATTCTCTCTCTCCTTCCCCCTCTACCCCTCCCCCACTTGCACATACTCTTGCTCTCAAAAAATATGTAAAAATTTTAAAACATCATTACAATTTTTTTCCTAATTTCAATTAATAACTTAATTTTGGAAATAGGAATGCTTACTGACTGATTTCTTTTACTGTTTTTAGATTGTTGGTTGGGTCAAGCTCATTATTATTGGTTATATTCAAGGTACTGTGCTTGTATCTAACAACCAGAACTAGACTAAAAGAGCAGTGTTGTGTGAAGGAGGGAAGGGAGAAGTATTTGGTCACTAGCATTTTAAAGAACTTAATGCAATAAGAAAATTGACTAAAAGTCGGTTGCTTTTTTATTGTCAGCAAGATTCTGGACAGTTCATCCCCTTTTGTTTGTACTCATCTTGGATCTCTCCTACCAAGTGACCTTGAAAAAAGGCATTTGTTACAAGCTATAGAACCCAAAGATAGGGAGGGTGTCTTGGCGTCCCAAGAGTGGAATCTGGAACTGGAAAGCTAGCAGGAATCTAAGCAGCTCTTCTCAGATTTTCTTCCTCAGGCTATATTAATCTCTGCACACGGACTTTCTGTCTGTATTCCACAGCTCCCAAATTCACTTGGTCTCAGTTCCCCGATAGTTAGCATTTTATCTTCATCTCAGGTTCTAGGGTTAGAGAATCTCATCGCCCAGCATGGTGTCAGGAACCCACGCAGGCACTAACGGCTGCGGCCAGGGCACAGGGACTTGTAGGACAGTCCTGGCTCTTGAGTCCCACACCTCGACCCTGGGGCAGGTTCCCAGAGCAGAAGAATGGATTGGGCACCTGTGGCAGAAGGTGTAAATATGTATATGTGTATTTTTAAATCTATAATAACTCACACATGATTTAAAGAAACATGGTATCAAACGAGTAAAAGGATGCTCTTTTCCCCACTGAAGCAACCACTTGTAATCTTGCTTTTAGTGCCTTTATTTTTGTGATTTTTTTAAAATCAAGATATAACTCACGTAACATGAAAATCATTTAGGAATAACTCACAGTGGTGTGCACCCATCACCACTATCCTTTCCATCATCCCCAAAAGAAACCTATACCTATTAGCAGTCACTTCCAATTGCCCCCTCTTCCATTCTCTGGCAATCAATTTACTTCTTTTTATGATTTACCTATCTGGACATTCATATAAATGGAATAATACGTGTGAACTCCTGTGTCTGGCTTTTCACTTAACTTAACATTTTCAAGGTTCAGCCATGCAGTGGCATATATCAGCCTTTTTATGACTGAAAATAATATTCCACATGGATATAGCATGTTTATTCGTTCATTCGTGGATGGGCCCATGGGTTGTTTCCACTTCTTGGCTATTGTGAGAAGTGCTGCTGTAAATATCCATGTGCAGACTTTTGTGTTTTCACGTCTCTTGGGAATATACCTAGGAATGGGCTTGCCGAATCATAATGGTAATATATACTGGTGTGTGTGTGTGTGTGTGTATTTAAGTTTATTTATTTTGAGAGAGAGAGAAAGCGCTTACTCACAAGAACAGTGGAGGGGGAGATAGAGGGAGAGAGAAAATCCCAAGCAGGCTCCGCATAATCAGTGGGGGAGCCTGATATGGTGCTCGAACTCACAAACCGTGGGATTATCAACCGAGCCAAAATCAAGAGTTGGATGGTTAAGTAACTGAGCCGCTCAGGTGCCACTTTTATGTTTGTTTGATGAATTGCCAAACTGTTGTCCATTTGGCTGTACTATTTTACATTTTCACAAGCAATGTGTGAGGTTTCTAAGTTACGTACATCTAACATTTGTTATTTTCTGTTTTATTAGCCATGGCCATCCAAGAGGATGTGAAGCGATAACTTCTTGTGGTTTTGATTTGCATTTCTCTAATGCCTAATGGTAATAGCATATTTTAATATAGGTCATTTGTGTCTTTTCTCAGAAGAAATGTGTATTCAAATCCTTTGCAAATTTTTTAGTTGGGTTTTGTCTTTTTGTTGTTGAGATTTGAGTTCTTTATATATTCTGCATACTAGACTTACCAGATATATGCGATTTACAAATATTTCTACCATTTTGTGGATTGTCTTCACTTTTCTGGCAATGTGTTCCAATGTAAGTTTTTAAATTTTTTGTGCATAATACACTATAGTTTATGTAAAGGATTGGAAAGCACCAGAAAAACTTTCATAACATTTTACTTATATATGTTTGCGTTTTTAATTTTGATGAAGTCCAATTTATCTGTCTTCCCTTTGATTGCTCTATTTCAGAACCCATTGTCTACTGCCAGATGTAAACATTTACAGCTAAGAGTTTCAGAATGTTAGCTCTTAGATTTTGGTCTTTAATTTTGAATTAGCTTTTGTATGAGGTATGAGGTAGGGATCCACATTCATTCTTTGGCACGTGGATATCCAGTTGTCTCGGTGTCATTTGTGGTTTATTTTTTACATTTACCAGTTTGTTATAAAGGAGATGATGAAGTATTCGGATGGACAGCCAGATGAAGAGGTGCGAAGAGTGGGATCCGGAGTAGTACCTCGTGCTTTTGTCTCCAGGGGACTGGGGTGTGTTCGCTCCTCCCAGCAGTGGATGCGTTCCCCAACCTCGAATCCCCTGCACTGGTTTTTGAAAAGTCAATTCTCGCCACTGAATGGTTTTGACACCTTTGTCAAAAAACCACTGGACCGTAGATGTGTAGCTTTATTTCTGACCTCTCAGTTCCATTCTGTCGGTTTTTATGTTTATCCTCATGCCAGTACCGCGTTGTCGTGATTAGCTCTGCAGTAAGTTTTTAAATCAGGAAGTGTGAATCCTTCAACTTTGTTCTTTTTTAATATAGTTTTGGCTCGTTAGAGTCCCTTGCATTTCCATGTAAATTTAGAATTGGATCGCCCATTTCTGTAAAGATAGGCATTGGGCATTTTGGTAGAGATTGCATTGAGTCTGTAGTGCTTTTAGTTCTTTTTATAATAGAAAGTAGTTAAGATTACAGACTCTAGGAGTACCTGGGTGACTCAGTTGGTTAAGTGTCTGGCTTAGGCTCAGGTTATGAACTCACGGTTTGTGGGTTCGAGCCCTGCATGGGGCTCTGTGCTGACAGCTAGCTCAGAGCCTGGAGCCTGCTTCAGATTCTGTGTCTCCCTCTCTCTCTGACCCTCCCTTGCTCGCGCTGTCTCTCTCTGTCTCTCAAAAATAAATAAAACATTAAAAAAAAATTATAGACTCTAGAGCCACACTGCTTCTTAACTTCTGAACCATACCTTGAATATTTGCCTCCCTGAGTAATTTTTAGAAATACTTCCTTTTTTTTTTTTTTTTTAATGTTTTTTTATTTATTTTTGAGGCAGAATGAGACAGAGCATGAGCCAGGAGGGGCAGAGAGAGAGGGAGACACAGAATCTGAAGCAGGCTCCAAGCTCTGAGCTGTCAGCACAGAGCCCGACGTGGGGCTTGAACCCACGAATGTAAGATCATGACCTGAGCCAAAGTCAGAGGCCCAATTGACTGAGCCACTAAGGCGCCCCCTTCCTTTTTTTTTTTTTAACTACTGAATAATTTTCTTTCTTTCTTTTTTTTTCTGAATAATTTTCATTAATAATCATGAAATGAAACTATACACAATGCTTAAGGTATTAAATATTCCGAAATAGTTTGGGTCATTGCTTCTTTCACCTTCTGTACCCTCCACCTCCTCAACGATTTTAGAATGCTTTTTTTGTTGGGCTCCACTGTATTGATGTTGTTTCATGTTAGTATAGGTACCACACATGAGATTTGAAGAATTTTGTTTTGATTGTATAATTAATTCTTTGAATAACTCCCCAAGTTCCTGTAGGACAAAAAAGAAACAATTGATAATATGTGAATTCTAATGAAACAAGCAACTGCAAAAGGCACAAGTTAGGCTGTTCCCAAATCGTGCCACTGATGTTAATGTATTTTTTGTTGCTAATGTTTTTTCTTTTCCCTCCCCTCCCCTCCCCACATGCAAGCAGGGGAGAAGGACAGAGGGAGAGAGAATCTTAAGCGGGCTCCACTGCCAACTCTGAGACCCACACGGGGCTAGATGCAGGGGCTCGATGCTACCACCATGAGATCATGACCTGTGGCTAAATTAAGTAAGAGTCAGTCACTTACCCATCTGAGCCATCCAGGTGCCTCTGTTAATGTATTTTCTTGATTCATTCTTAGTTATAAAGCAAGTAACTGTTTGAGAAGAATATATTTTAGTATTAAATACTAAATTCAGTGAAATACTTTATGTGTGAATAAACTATGCCTCTCATTTCGCATTGTTAAATGTTAAACACAACTAAAAACTCCCAAATTATCTCAGAAGATAGAATTGAAGTAACTCACGTTTTGTTTCTTCATCTTTACAATCACTGTGTTGCTTATTTAAAATCTGTTGTCTGCACGTAGGACTTCAGAGTGTCCCACAGCGACTGGGGGACGCTGAGTGCCCCTCAGCAAGCCTGGACTGTCCTGGACCACTTAGGGATTTACTGTCCAACCAGATGCACTCAGCTGAGTCTTTATTGGAAAGAATCTTGACAATATTGAGTCTTCCTAGCCATGAGTGTGAGGTATTTTCCCATTTATGTAGTTCTTGAATTTCTTTCATCAGACTTCCATAGCTTTTCTCATACAGATCTTGTACATGTTCTGTTAGATTTATACACAAGAATTTCATTTTGGGGGATGCTAATGTAAAGGGTTCTGTGTTTTTAATTTCAAATTCCATTTGTTCGTTGGTAATATATAGGGATATGATTGACTTGGATATAGTAACCTTGCATTCTGCAATCTTGCTATAATTGTTTATTAGTTCCAGGAGGGTTTTTGCTGTTGATTCCTTTGGATTTTCTAATGTAGAAACATCTTCTGTGAACACTTTTATTTTTTTCTTCCTGCTCTGTATACCTTTTATCTCCTTTTTTTGGTCTTACTGTATTAGTTATGGCTTCTAGTACAGTGTTGACAATGAGCGGTGAGAGGGACATCATTGCCTTGTTCCAATCTTAGTGTGAAGTTTCTGGTTTTTTACTTATTTTAATTCTTCAGTTGCTTTCCTTTTGAATGTAAAGGCATGTTCTAAAGTTGTTTTTTCCCTCCAGCAACATAGATATCCATTTCAGAGTTTCCATTTCATAAGATGAGGAAATTAGTGTCTGCACAACTCTCTATTGCTTCTACCCAATTTGTGTTGGTCATTGTGCATTACCAAAGTTTACGGTGCTTTAGTGCTTTGTCTGATTATATTATAGAGGTCAAAAGCCAGTGAGCAGCATTTACGTTACTATGATTGTATAAGTGCTTTCCTGCACAACCTACTAGAGTGTTTGGACCAGTAGGGAAGGAAGTGTAATCCTGTCATTAAATTATTTCGCTTTAAGGACAGTGTTTCAAGAATCAAGGTCAAAAGGTTTCTCTTACACTCCAAAGTTTACTATCAAGCCATAATTTATCATTTTTAATCATGAAATATGTTTTGCACTTTATCAAATGCCTAATTTTCTATTCCCTGAGATGGTTATAGTTTTTCTTTAATCTTTTAATGCCATAAGTTACACTAATAAGTCTTCTGATCATAAACTACCTTTATATTATTGGGATAAGTACTGTGTGATCCTGATTTCTTTTTGAATACTTCATTGGATTCAGTTAACTAATCGTTTATATAGGAGTTTTGCATCTTTATCTTTTGTGAACAACTTGGCTTGAAAGTGCGAAATTATCTGGATGTGGGACTTCGTGGGATTGAGAGGAAAGACCAGCAGCTTTTCTCTCCTGCAGTATTAGACCTGCAGTGCTCTTTGGCCGGATAGTGATAACCGTGGAGCTCTGTCTGCCAATCTTGTGGCAGTTTTGGCAGTTTATATTCTTTCAGAAATTTAACTATTTCACCTGAATTTCAAGTATGTTAGTTTATAGTTCATAATATTTCACATAGTTTTTAGTATTTCTGTTATCTATACCATTTCCCCTTTTCTCATTTTGTTTTACTTGTAGTTTTTCCTTAAAAAATTTTTTTAATGTTTGTTTATATTTGGGAGAGAGATTGAACAAGTGCTGAGCCGGGGAGGGGCAGAGGGACGAGACAGAATCCAAAGCAGGAGTCCTACGTTGTATTAGTGTTTTTGTTCTTCATTTCATTTATTATTTTTCTTATTTGGATTATCTCTTTTCTAAAAGCTTCTTAAGTTGAAAAGGAGTAATCTCTGTTTCCATTCTTTGTACTTGATAAGCATATTCGAATCTATAACTTCGTAAACACCACCTTAGTAGCCCACAAACAGCTTTTTTTTTTTGTTATCCATCTGAGAGAATTTCATAATTACTGCCTGTGAAGTCCTCTCTAGATTAAGGATTATTTATCATGGGCTTCTTTGTTTTTAAAAATCATTATAGGGGCGCCTGGGTGGCTCAGTCCGGTAAGCGTCCGACTTTGGCTCAGGTCATGATCTCAGAGTTTGTGGGTTTGAGCCCCTCGTCAGGCTCTGTGCTGACAGCTAGCTCAGAGCCTGGAGCCTGTCTTTGGATTCTATGTCTCCCTCCCTCTCTGACCCTCCCCTGCTTATGCTGTCTCTCTTTCTCTCAAAAATAAATAAAAACATTAAAAAAAATTTTTTTTAAATCATTAAGACAGAAGGGTGCTTCTGTGTTAAGCTTCCCTTTTGTACTGAGTTCTTATCTTGTCACATTTTGGACAGAACATACCCCTGGCATCTATTGAGGCTTCCTCTGTGACTAGTATGTAGAACCTTTTGTGAATGTCACATGTTAAAAACGCACTCTGGATATTTTTATTGGAGAGCTTGTTATCTTCATACCTACTGCGCATTTACTTTTGTGTTTTATGTGTGATTTTCTGAGAGGCTGTGCCAAGTCTGTGTGATTTCTGTTTAGTTTATGTCCTTAGTTCTGAAAGTTGTTGCTTTATGTATTTTGAATCTATGCTGTCAGGTACATATGCACTTTCTTGAGCAGTACCGTGTTAAAACTTAATTTACTTGTATTATTGCATTTCTTTTTCTTGAACAGAAATTTGACCTCATATTCACTAAGTTCTTCCAGCATTTCATTCATATTATGTATTTACTAAGAACTGTTATCTCTTTGTGGGTGTTCAACTTCCCCTTTTAAAAAGGGGGGGGGAGAGGGAGAAAGAACGTGGGCGCGCACGCACGCAAGAGCAAGCGTGAGAGAATCCCAAGCAGCCAGAGCCAAATGCGTGGCTTGAACTCACCGTGAGATCATGACCTGAGCTGAAATTGAGAGTTAGAGGCTTAATCAACTGAGCCACCCAGGTGCTCCAACTTCCCTTTTGAATTATTCCTCTAATTTGTACTAGTTGCTTTTTAGGTCTGTTACTTAATTATGTTTGGACTTTTCTCCCCCATTGCATTCATGAGTTAATTCTGTTGTTTCATGGACCTCGGGTCTTTCTCTTTAGTGGAATCTTCATTTTAAATTTAAAAATATTTTTAAGAAAGATCGTGTGAGAAGAGAATAAGAGGTTCATCACGTCATGAGAAAACAGCTCACTGAGAGGCCCTACAGGTAAACGCACCTAACGGCAGAGCTTTAGAATGCAGGCAGTAAAAAGTCAGGGCCCTGGAAGGAGAAATAGAGAAATCTGTGATTATAATTAGAGGTTTTACCACTTCTCTCTGAGTACTGCTCTACAGAACAAGTGAATAGAAGCCAAGCAAGGGTTGGGGCACCTGGGTGGCTTCGTCAGTTAGAGGTCCAGCTTTAGCTGGGGTCACGAGCTCAAGGTTCCTGAGCTCAAGCCCTGCATTGGACTCTGTCAGCACAAAGTCCGTTTTGGATACTCTGTCTCCCTCTCTGCCCCTCCCCTGCTTGTGTGTGCATGTGCTGTGGCTCTCTCTCAAAAATAAATGTTTAAAAAAGAAAGAAAAGCAAGGATTTAGAAAAACTGCCCAACACCATCAAACAAGTGGATCTAATTGACATTTGTAGAATGCTCCACCAACATCAGAACATACATTTTTTTCCCAAATGCGCATTGAACATTCGCCAAAATAAACCACATCCTGGATCATAAAGATACTAACAAATCTTAAAGAGTTGAAATCATCAACTATGTTCTCCAACTGTAATGAAGTCTAATGATTAGAAATCAGTAACAGATGACAAGCAAATTCAAACTTGTGGAAATACTATTTCTAAGTAATCCATGGATCAAAAAGTCTCTGGGGGAATTTTAAAATATTTTGAACTAAATGAAAATGAAAACACAGCATATCAGAATTTGTGGGATACAGCCAAGGATGTGCTAAGAGGCATTAAGTGCATTTATTAGAAGAGAAGATCTCAAATCAATAATTTAAGCTTCTGTCCTAAAACACTAGAAATGAAAAGCAAAATAAACCTACGTCAAATAGAAGAAAGGAACTAATAAAGGTAAGGCAGACATGAATGAAATTGAACACAAAAAAGAAAATCAATGAAACCCAAAACTGTTTTTTTTTTTTTAAAACAAAAAGATCAATAAAGTGCATAAGCTTATAGCCAGACTAGCAAAGGAAAAAAAAAAGACAAATTACTGGTACCAAGAATGAAAGAAGAGATACCACTATAGATCGTATGGACGTGGAAAGGATAATGCAGGATAACTCTGTGAACATAAATTCAACAACTTAATGGAGCAATTCTTCAAAAAACTGTATTTCCTGTTTTTACTGTGACAAATCACCACCCATTTAAGGGCTTAAAATAGCATAAACTTATTATCTTACAGTTCTGGAGGCCAGAATGATGTGGGTCTCACTGCGTGAAATCAGGTTGTCAACAGGACAGCATTCCTTTCTGGAGGTTCATAGGGGAGAATCTGTTCCTTGTTTTCCAGCTTCTGGAGTCTGCCAACATTTCTTGGCTCATGGCCCCTTTTGAGCTCTTTTCTCCTCACTCTGACGACTTCTGTCTCCCTCTTCCATGGTAAGGACCCTTGTGATTATAGAGGATGTGCACGGATAATCTCCGCTTTAAGGGCAGCTGATGATCAACCTCAATTCTGTATCTTCTACCTAAGTTTCCCCTTTGTCGTGTCATATATTCAGTTTCTGGGATTAGGATGTGGCCGTCTTGGTGGGGAGGCATTATTCTGCTCACCACACCACATAATAATCACACTCACCCGAGATGAACTAGATCACTGTCAGCTCCCCCTCCTTTGTGTGTTCCCCCCAGCAAGGGCCTCGTTCTAATTTTCCTCTGTGATTTTGCCTATTGTTGGTACCTCATGTGAGTAGAATCCTACAATGTTTGTCCTTTTGTGTCTAGATTATTTCACTTTGCATAATGTTTGTAAGGTTCATTCTTAGTGACTTTATTGTTTGACAGAATACAAAGATAATTTATGGAAAAGGATATTTTCCACATAAATGTGGGAACAATGAGAACTTGTTTGCAAAAATATGAATTTTAACCTATAAATCTCATACGTTTTATAAAATTAACTAAAAATGGGCCACTGACCTAAGTATAAAATTTAAGACTAAAAATCTAAAACTTTTAGAAGTAAGTAGAAGATCTTTGTGGCCCAGGGTTTGGCAATGAGATCTTAGACATACACCAAAGACACAATGCATGAAACAAAAATTTGATAACCATCACAACTAAAATCTTTTGTTCTGCAAAACACACTATTAGAATGGAAAGATAAGCTATTGACTAGAGAGATTTGTATCCAGAATATTTAGAGAAAGCACAATGGTAATTAACCCAGTTTTAAAAAGGGCCAAAGATTAAATAGATGCCTCACCAATTCAGCATCATTGGCCACTAGGGAAATGCAAATTTGAACCTTGATGAGATGTTACACACCTATTAGAACAGCTAAAACTGGAAACCAAGTGACCACACCAAATGCTGGCAAGGATACAAAGAGCTTGATCTTTTGTACATTGCTGGTAAGAATGCAAAATGGCACAGCCACTCTGGAAAAGTGGCAGAATCTTCAAAGTTAACCATACATTTACCATATACCCAACTGTCCCATTCCTAGGTTTTTACTTAGAGAAATGAAAGCTTAGGTTCACACAAAACCCTGTACACAAATGTCTTGTTTATAGTTGTTAAACCTGGAGACCATCTGAATGTCCTTCAGTGAGTAAATGGAGAAACAAATTGTCATTCAGCTATACTGTGGAATACTATTCAGCAATCAAGAAATGAACTATTGATGTACTTGTGTTGGGTTCCCAAGACCACTTCTATCTAAAAATTTTTTTTGTCTTTATTTTATTTTTGAGAGACAGAGACAGAGAGTGGGGAGGGGAGGGGCAGAGAGAGAGGGAGACACAGAATATGAAGCAGGTTCCAGGCTTTGAGCTGTCAGCAGGAGAGCCTGACGTGGGGCTCGAACCCACAGACTGTGAGATCATGACCTGAGCCGAAGTCAGATGCTTGACCGACTGAGCCACCCAGGTGCCCCAGGACCACTTCTATCTTGAGAGACTCACTGGAAGGACTTAATGTGACTCTGTGTGTGGTTGTATTCAAAGCTAAGATTTATTAGAGCAGGATAGTGAAGATACACAGCTGGATCATAAGAGGAAAAGACCCAGATGAAGTCCAGAGGAATCCACATGTAGCCTCCCTCATTCTCTCTCCCATGGGAGAATTCATAGATTGGAAGACAGACTCCGTTAAGATGTCAGTTCTCCTCAAATTATCTGTAGGCTCAACACAACCCTAATCAAAATTTCAGGAGACCTAACACAGAAGTCAGTAAGCCGGCCCTCTCAATCACATAGACACGTTAAGGCTGAGAATAATCAAGACAGACTTGAAGAACTTAACTATTTGATTTTTAAGACTTAAGATCGAGCCATAATAAAGACAGTGGGAGTATAGTATTAAGACATATAAATAAATAGATCAGTGTAATATAACAGTGGGTATAGAGTAACATAAGTACAGTGAGTTAATTTTTGATACAAGTGCAAAGCAATTCAATGCTAAAAGGAAAGCCTTTTAATTAATGTTGGAACAAGTGGATATCTTCTTGGGGAAAAAAATGAGTCCCAACCCCTATGTCACAATATAAACAAAAACCTTAATTTGATGGGGGTTACAGACCTAAGTATGGAAAATAAAAAACCTCAGAGAATATTTTCATGATCTTGGGGTCAGGTACTATGAAAGAAAAAAAAACTTGGCAAATTGGACTGCTCCTCAAAAGACACCATTAAGAATGTCAAAATACAGATTAGGAGAGAATAATGTGCCATGCATAAATATCTGACTTAAGACTTAGTCTAGAATACACAGAAAATTACTGTAATTGTTGATTCCACAACAAACCCATTTTTAAAAAGTGGGCAAAATTGTGAATAGGCACTTCGCAAAAGAATTTATTGGAATTGTCAACAAATATGAGAAGATGTACAACGTGATTTGTCTTTAGGGAAATGCATATTAAGACCACAGTGATATACCAGCACAATGACTAGGATTAAAAAGATTGACAAGATCATCAAGTATTGGTGAGAGAGAACCAACTAGAAGCCTCTTACACTATTGGTGAGAGCCTATATATTTTTTTCTAGGTTCCCTGACTTTTTTTTAAATTTAAATTTTTTAATTTTTTAAAATTTATTTTTGAAAGGGAGAGAGAGAGAGAGAGAGACAGCATGAGCAGGGGAGGGTCAGAGAGAGAGAGAAAGCGCGAGTGAGAGGGAGAGGAAGACACAGAATCCAAAGACAGGCTCCAGGCTCCAGGCTCCGAGCTAGCTGTTAGCACAGAGCCTGATGCAGAGCTTGAACCATTTAACTGACTGAGCCACCCAGGCGCCCCCCTTTTTTCCTTCATTATTTTTAAATTTTAGTAGGCTCCATGCCCAACATGGGGCTTGAACTTAGGACCCTGAGATCAAGAGTCCCAAGTTCCACTGACCGAACCAGCCAGGCGCCCTGCCCTGAGTCATAAACTAGAATAAGATTGAGTACAGTAGTCATCATTCAGATGGCCAAGAACTCCTAGGAACTTTGATAAAGTGATATGTGTGTGACCCAACTTGGTCCTACTTAAACTCAAAACAATGAATACGTTATCTTAGGTAATTGAATTTGTGAGTTAGTGTCAGGCTCAATTACAGCCAAATAATTAAACTCTGTCTGTGGGAATCTGCTTCTCTCTCTTCCTCTGGGAGGGCTGAATTTTGAGACCGAACTGAGACATAGTGGCCACAGGCAGCTTCCAGGCACCGAGTGCTCTTTCTGTACCCAAATGTCAGGTAGTGCCCGTCCTTGTCCCTGCTCTCTGGATACACACATTCTCACACCTCAGCACGGCTCGGTGCCACCCCTCTTTCGGGCACAGCTCAAGCAGCACCTCCATCAGAAGCCCTCTCGGAGATGATCTGACCTGCATTCGTTTCTCTTCGCTTTCGGCTGCTGTTCTCTGTTCACTGCTTCTCTTTGCTTCAAATTCTTCAGCTCTCAGTGCCCTTGTACAACCTAGTGGAGGGCTGGGCACACTGTTGGCTTCATAAACAATTGACTGTTTCTCCACACTTGATTTTTTTTTTTTTTTTGGATTATCCATTGCAGCCCTTCAATTGTCCAGCAGTACCAGGTGTTTGTAAGCTGGCCTCTACTTAGGAAAACCCTGTCTGTGTACATGTAACTGACCACCTCCCAGTCACTCTTTGATGTAGCTTCAGCATCCTGTGGCATGGTCTTGTTTAACTTTATTTTTTATTTTTTTAAAGTAAGCTCTACCCAATGTGGGGTTTGAACTCACCACTGTGA
This sequence comes from Helogale parvula, assembly GCA_004023845.1. Taxonomy (NCBI): domain Eukaryota; kingdom Metazoa; phylum Chordata; class Mammalia; order Carnivora; family Herpestidae; genus Helogale; species Helogale parvula. The sequence goes on along the minus strand of PJEM01002088.1, from coordinate 151,962 downwards.
GGTCATGAGTTGCACGTTCTGCTGAAGGAGCCAGCCCACCTGCCCGTAACCCCCCACCCCCAGCATGCCATGTTTCTCGCACAGATGCATTCAGAATAGCAGCGTTGCTGTGGCTGTCACGGCTGTGCATCAGCCTTTTCTTTAAACATCCTTCTTTCACTAGAAGCAAAAATGTCCATCTTTTTTATTTTGGCCATTTTGGTAATCCTTTATTGGCACTCCTCTGTAGTACAACAGTGGCTCTCTTTAGTGTGTGTCAGATACACTTTGAGGGCATTTTATTTGTGTATTTTTATTTTTTTATCGCAGTTTGCCAACAGCACTTTGCTTTTTTCTTCTCGACATCCGGTTCTGTGGCTCCCGGGCCCTTTGTGCCCGGGCATCGGAGTCCAGCGTTGGCACTGGCCTTGCGAGCGCTGGCTGCAGTCCTCCTCCTCTGCTGGGCCTCCAGCTTCCTCCTCTCAGACATTCTGCGTGGGCATAACTGGTCCTGTCAGCCGGGTGGCCGGCTTGAGGGCTTCCGGAGTGCCGTCCCCCTCCTTGGGGACCGAGGGCTTCCGGGGAGAGAGGATGGACCCGGACCCGTGCTCCCGCCGCCGCACGCCAGCTTCTGCAGACGGGTTCTGCCTTGGATCCACCAAGATTGGGGGTGCGTGGCCGCCTTCTCGTGGTTGCTGGCCTCTCGAGGCTTCTGCCGCTCGCACTGGGTATGATGGCCCAGCGGTGGGGCGCCTCGCTGCGGCTGGAGGGGTCTAGCTGTGGGGCGGGGCTGGGGCGGCAGGCCTTCTGTGGCTCTTCCGCCAGGGCTGGCTGAACCACTAGGCCACGCGCCACTGCCGGTCCATTGGGAGCTTGAGGAAGTGGGACCTCGGGGTCCTTCCATTCCGGCTGCTCCAAGGGGGGGACGGCCAGCAAGAAGCCATTTAGGCAGTTTAAAACACGATTGGTACGCCTCGGCTCCAGAATTTCTGATCCAGTAGGTCTGGAATGGGCTGAAAATTTTTGCATTTTTAACAACTACTCTGGTGATTATAATGATGGTGGTCAGGGCACCTCTGAGGACCAGTTTCCCAGTGGATCTAACCCTTGTTGCACATTTGAATCACCTCAGGAGTTTATTCCTCCCTCTTTTTTTAGAACTAGACTTTGCTCAATTTAGTGAAAGTGTTTAGATGCCCTGCTAAGCATGGAGTTCGTGGAATTTTAGGAGTATTTCTAACAGAATGCGCTGTCACAAATAGTTCCTTTACTTCACATCGCCAGCGCACCTGTATGATGAATATAAATGGGGGAAGTGTTGGCTAGCTATGTCATTTATTGGTTCTCCCCAAATAGATATTCCTAATTCTACAATAATTCACTTTGGTCTTGGCCATTTCCTGTATTTTTTTTTTCAAAGCCTTGGTTTTCTTCTTTTTTTTTAAGATTTTATTTTATTTTAAATTTATTTTTAATGTTTGTTTATTTTTAAAATCTTTATTTTTGAGAGTGAGAGAGAGAGAGAGAGAGTGCGTGCAAGCAAGTGGGGGAGGGACAGAGAGAGGGAGACCCAGAATCTGAAGCAGGCTTTAGGCTCTGAGCCTGATGCCGGGCTCAGACTCATGAGCTGTGAGATCATCACCTGAACTGAAGCTGGACACTCAACCACGGAGCCACCCAGGTGCCCCTTTAATGTTTATTTTTGAGAGAGAGAGATACAGTGTAAGCAGGGGAGGGACAGAAGAGAGAGGTTAGACACAGAATCTGAAGCAGGCTCTAGGGTCTGAGCTGTCAGAGAGGCTTGAACTCCACAAACTGAGATCGTGACCTGAACCAAAGTCAGATGCTTAACCAACTGAGCCTTCCAGGCGCGTGCTGAGAGCCTGGCGAGGTCCGCCGCCCTGCCTTGTGACACCCAGGCCCCTGAAGGACAGTCTCCAGGGTGCCCAGTGGGGGGCTTCTCTTGTTACATATTGTAATATTGTACCCGTAGCTGTGAAAAGTGCCTTTTTCTTTCAGCCCAAAATGGAGTTACTCCTGACTGGGAGAAGAAAGTAATTGAATATTTTAAGGAAAAGCTGAAGGAAAATAATGCTCCGAAATGGGTAAGTTTTTTGCTATTTGGTGAGGAGAGGGTTGGGGCTGACTTCCAGTTTCTCTCAGTAGAGTGGTAATCCACGTACAGTTTTAAACTAGGTACATTAATGTGTGCTGTCTTCTGCTTTAAGTGTATATGTAGGTGTTAAGAGATTTTGCCCTCTTGCAACTGAAACTTCAAGCAGTTCAGTGCTTCTGTGTTGCTGCCTCTAGGTGGCAGGAACTGGCCATGTTACTAAGACCCAAAAGAAAAAAATCAGTAGGTGTGAGAGTCTCTATTATCTTTATTTTACTACTTTCATGTAAAAAGAATTGGCATGTACTAGTTTTTTTAATTTTTTAAAAAATCTTTATTTTTGAGAAACAGAGAAACCGAGTTCAAGCAGGTAAGGGGCAGAAAGAGAGGGAGACACAGAATCCAAAGCAGGCTCCAGGCTCTGAGCTGTCAGTGCAGAGCCTGACGTGGGCTCAAACTTACGAATCGCAAGATCATGACCTGAGCTGAAGTCAGATGCTTAACCACCTGAGCCACCCAGGTGCCCCGGCACATACTAGTTTTAAGAGATGACCTCAATAAGGCAGATGCCTTTCTGCTACTTGTGAAGTTTACATTGGAGTCCAGTGCCGTCATATGAACTTGGAAGAACTCAGTACTTTTGTGCCCAGCACTTAACTACTGAGATCATTGGCTTCCTAATGGGGTGTGAGGTAGGGGTGTATGGGGGGGGATTTGGGTCTGGATATATAGTTTCTGTATATGTGCTTAATATTTTACAGATAAGAGTATCTTACTGACTTGTTTTCCTTTAAGGTACCATCACTGAATGAAGTTCCCCTTCATTATTTGAAACCTAACAGTTTTGTGAAGTTTCGCTGCATGATTCAGGATATGTTTGACCCAGAGTTTTACATGGGAGTTTATGAAACAGTTAACCGAAACACAAAAGCACGTGTATGTATTGCTTTTTTTTTCATGAAACTTTCTGTATATAATTAGTGGTATTAATTTTATCCTTGTGTTGTTTCTGGTGGCTTTGATTCAGATATATTGATATGATACTGTTATTCTTTGTTTTGGATCATAGGTCCTTCATTTTGGAAAATACAGAGATGTAGCAGAGTGTGGGGTATGTATCCTTAAGATGTATAAAACATTAAAAAAAAATTTTTTTTTTTACATTTATTTATTATTGAGAGACAGAGCATGAATGGTGTAGGAGCAGAGAGAGAAGGAGACACAGAATCCGAAGCAGGCTCCAGGCTCTGAGCTAGCTGTCAGCACAGAGCCCGATGGGGGGCCCGAACCCATAAACCGCGAGATCATGACCTGAGCCAAAGTCGGTCACTCAACCAACTGAGCCACCCAGGTGCCCCCAGAACAGGTTTAATAAGAATTTTTTCTTTTTTTCTTAAATGTTTATTTTTGAGCGAGAGCGAGCGAGCACAAGTGGGGGGTGGGGCAGAGAGAGGGAGGTGAACAGCTGTGGACAGCAGAGAGCCCCGTGTGGGGCTCAGGCTCGGGAACCGCAGATTGTGACCTGAGCCAAAATGAAGAATCGAATGCTCAGAACCAACGGAACCACCCAGGGGGCCCAGTAAGAATGTTTTCTTAAGCAGCAAATTTATTTCCTTTGGTTGATCTTAAATGTATTTATCTTGTGTGTTAATAAGTTCTAAGAAGTCACATAAGTATTTTATTTAACTTCTATTTAAGTTTTTTTGATATATTTTTGATCTTCCAAAAATCTCTTGGAAGGTGGAGTACTGAAAATAAAACTGATTCCTTCCCCAGTATCTTTACAGTTGGTTTAAAAATTACAGGTTATGATAAATTCTTTTAAAATTAAAGTGGAAGGTTAATTTAGGACTTAACGCTTGCTTAAATTTCATTAAATTCTGCCGCCTTTTCATAGGAGGAAAAACTTTTAATAAGCTTAAGCTTTTTCTGATAAAAAGACATAATGGAGGCTCTTTTATCTATCTGTAATGGAAAGGGCAAGAAGGCAGAGGACCCTGGTCAGAAGTATGTTTGTGAAAGGGATTATCTTGAGTGAGAAACTTACTGGGAAAGCAGTTAATAGGGGAACACAGTATAATCTGTGTTTTTTAAAATATTGCTTTTCTGATAAAAAGAATATCTCCCATATTTTACTTTCTGTGTGTTTTCCATGCAGTTCTATTGAAATTTATGGTAATTTTATTGTTGGGGCGAAAACAGATGTCACAGGTGGGATTGATCAGGCAGGTGCTTACGTAGAAAGGTGTTACCTCGGCAGAGTTACCTCCATTCTAGGGTCTGATTCTCTGGTTTGCTGATCCAGAATCTTAATCAGATTGTGTAGGACTTTTTATATTTTGGGAGTCTGACTCCTGCTTACCCAGACTTCAAGACATTGATTTATAACCCTCGCACCAGCCCATCGATGCACGGTGGAAGCTGCGCCTGATTGAGTAAAGTGTTCTAGTTCAGTGGCCAGTCTGGACAGAGGAACAGCCCTCATTTGGAGGGTTGCTGTGAAGATCACATTAAACGAAAATGTAATTTCCTGCAGTTATTTAGGGAGACCCACGAAAGGTGGATTTGTTTATCTTAACACATGATGAGCCAGGTCCCTCCACTTTTTTTCTCTTACACTGTTTCTATAAAGTAAAAGGTGGTGCCACACTGAATGAGTTAACTTTAAAAATGCTTGCTGCATCCCTTGTTTGAGGAGCCCGAAGGCATATTAGCCTAATGTATTACTAAACACAGTTTTGTCCAGCACACAACAAGCAACATAAACGTAGATTACTAAATGTCAGCATCTGGAAGTAGGAAAATAAAGTAGATGATCCGCCTCTCCATGTGCGACACCTCCGAAGGCAAAGAGTTTTCATTGTTTTGCTAAAGGTCATAAGTAAAAGAACCAAACAAGGAGAATTCGGGGCCTCGAAAGAAAGAAAACCTGAAAGCCCAGCTTGTACATATCAGCTAAGGCTCAAACCTCCTGTCTCTTGGGTTCGTGGGTCTTTGGGCCCTTGTTTTTTCCCTGCAAAATGAAATATATATTTTATTTTACTTCTAAGAATTTTTTGTACTATAAAAGCATGTACTTATTAAAGTAATATTTTAATATTACATCTTGAGTTCTTTCTTACCTCTTAGGATTTTCTAAGTGTATTTGAAATAGACAACACGCCTTTTCTAGGGAATAATATCTGACTCAAATCTCTTATCAGTTACCTAATGAATATTTCATTAAGTTCCTGTTTCATAAAGGCTGATTCTGATCGTTTTCTGTGAAAGAGACAATGGAATTACCATATACTTTGTCTTTGAAAAAAATTAATAAAGTATCCTGTTTATTAAAAAGGATTTAGTTTTGTAACAAGTTGCTGTGTGTTATGGATTTGAGGGAAGGTAGTATATTCCTTATTGCATGTGAAATGATTTTTATGTCCGTTTTCCTTTTTAAAAAATGATAGTTGGGGCGCCTGAGTGGCTCAGTCGGTTAAGCATCCGGCTTCAGCTCAGGTCATGATCTCACGGTCTGTGAGTTCGAGCCCCGCATCGGGCTCTGTGCTGACAGGTAGCTCAGAGCCTGGAGCCTGCTTCAGATTCTGTATCTCCCTCTCTCTGACCCTCCCCTACTCACGCTGTCTCTCAAAAGTAAATTTAAAAATTAAAAAAAATTTTTTTTAATGATATTTTGGGGGTGCCTGGGCGGCTCAGTTAAGCGTCCGACCTCGGCTCATGTCATGATCTCACAGTTTGTGAGTTTGAGCTCAGAGCCTGGAGCCTGCTTTGGATTCCATGTCTTCACCTCTCCCTGCCCCTCCCCTGCTCATGCTCTGTCTCTCTCTATTTCTCAGTAATAAACATTAAAAGATAAATAAAATATAATAAAAAATGATAGTTTAGATTTGGTATGTTTTAGTTCTTAATGGGTAATATTCACTATGATTTTATAAATAACATGAAAAATTGATTTGCTAATTAAAATCTTTGTTTTGGTGTTTCAGTAAAATTTTAAATACGCTTTTTTGTGTACATCACAGCCTCAACAAGAAGTTGATTTAAACTCTCCACGAACTACCACATTGGAAAGACAGACTTTCTATTGTGTTCCAGTGCCTGGGGAATCTACGTGGGTAAAAGAAATATCCTTTATCTGAACTTTCTTCTGTGTTGATTGGTTCCTGATTATTTTCTTAATTGAAAAGACCACAGTTAAGGGCACCTGGGCAGCTCAGTTAGTTGAGCATCCAACTTTTGATATCTGCTCAGGTCATGATCTCACAGTGTGTGTGGGTTCCGGCCACAAGTCTGCCTCTGCACAGACCCTGTGGAGCTTGCTTGGGATTCATTCTCTCTCTATCCCCCTCTCCTCTACCCCCCCCCCCCCCCCCCCCATTTCCCTCCCCAACCTTGTTCATACACACACTCTCTGAAAGTAAGTAAATTTAAAAAAAGGTTTTTTTAAATTAAACAATTAAATTTTGAGTTTTTAGAAACTTTGCTTTTTAATGCCAGTGAACTTAGCTGGGAAAAAGTTCTTCATTTACAGAGCTTGGCTTTATTTTAATGAAGTGTTTTTCATTTGTCCTAAACAAGAAAGCTTATAAAACAACCCTACTATTCATCATGGAGATATCATAAAATTATGGTATATTCCTATAAGTGAAATGCTGTTGGGGCACCTGAGTGGCTTAGTTAAGTGTCTGACTCTTGATTTCATTCAGTTCAGGGCTTGATTTCACAGTTCATGAGTTCGAACCCCAGCTCCAGACTCCACTGCTCGCAGTGCAGAGCCTGCTTGGGATATTCATTCTCATTCTCATTCTCATTCTTTCTCTCTCTCTCTCTCTCTCTCCCCCTCCCCCTCCCTCCCCCCCCTCCATTGCTCGCACACACTCTCAAAATAAATAGAGAAAACTTTACAAAAAAATACTGGGGTGTCTGGGTGGCTCAGTCGGTTAAGCTTCTGACTTTGGATCAGGTCATGATCTTATAGTTCATGGGTTTGATCCCCACATCAGGTACTGTGCGGACAGCTCAGAACCTGGAGCCTGCTTTGGATTCTGTGTCTCCCTCTCTCTCTGCCCATCCCTTGTTCATGCTCTCTCTCTCAAAAATAAACAAACATTAAAAAATTTAAGAAAAAGGAAATACTGTTAAAAAGATCGAGGTGGTTAAATTAAAGGTACTGAAAAAGTACCATAATTAAGTAAAAACATGGTTTGAAATTAGAACCAATTCTGAAGTTCTTAAGAGAAAGCAACATGTTGGCTATTTTGAGAGATGTGGAAACATCTTGGCCTCTTTTCTGTTTTTTAAATTGTTTAATTTTTTTAGTAGGTGATTTTTTTAGGCATAGTTCACATATCCTGAGATGCATAGAATTTAAGGGAACACTGCAGTGATTTGGACGAATGCGTACCCATTCAGTTTACACCTATCAGAGTAAGGAACTTGTGCTGGCAAGTTCCGTTGTGTCTTTTCCAGACACCCGTCTCTCCTCTCGGAACCACTGTCACGATTTCTTTCACCGTGGCTTCGTTTTACGCATTCTTGAGTGTCCTGAAATGGAATCCGAGAGAGCCTTTGTGTCTGATTTTTGTTCTGTGTAACATTTGAGATTCATCCCTGTGTGTATGTGAGTAGCTCATTCTTTTTTATTGCCGATGGTGTTTGTTTATATTTTTTCCACTTGATGAGCATTTGGGTTGTTTCCAGTTTGGGGCCTTGTGTTTTCTTTGTGAGAAGCTTTTCAATTAAGGTTTTTAACAGTTTTTTTTTTTCCTGTTGTAATATGTCGTATCTTTCAAAGAATTGTTTCAAAAGCATTTAATCTCAGTTGAATTTATGTCAGTATCAAAGCTTTTCATAATTTTCATAATTTCCTTGTTTTCCTTTTACTGTCTGGGGCATATCTAGCAGTGATCTCTTTTCATTTCCAGTGATGTTAATTAATTTTTCTTTTTATTCTTGATCAGTGTTCATGGTTTGTCAGAGAACCAACTCTTTGATTTTTCTGTTTTCTGTCTCATTGACTTCTGTTTTCGTTTCTTTTTGCTAGCTTGGTTTTAATTTTTCTCTCCTTAAAGTGGATGCTCAGATCAATAATTTCAAATCTTTTATTTCTAATACTATTTAAGGCTATACAGTTCTCTGCAATCACTGCTTTCATTGCATTGCTTGCACACATTTTGATTCATCGTTTTCACGATCATTTAACTCAGACGTTTTCTGATTTCCCTTGCGATTTCTTCGTGCACCTCATTCTGCTCGTTGTCCGTGCCGCCGTGGCCGTGTACTCAGTGTGTACTTACATTGTAGAGCCCCCGGTGTAGTATCACGTTTGCTTTAAACATTTAGCTTCTACATAAATTAAGAGATGAGGAAAATATGTCTTTTATGTATTTGTGTATGTATATGCCATTTCTGGCTCCCTTTATTTATTTTTTCTTTTAAGTTTTTTTTTTAAGAGAATTTTTTGTTTTATATGGAATCATTTTACTAAACCTTTTTTTTTAAGTACACATCTTTTGGTGATTAAATTTTCTCAGCTTTGGTTCAACTGAAAAGTCTTTATTTCACCTCTGTTTTTGAAAGATGTTTTTGCTGGATTTAGAATTCTTGATTGACAGCTGTTTTCTGTCAATATGCCCCCCACTGGGTGGGGACAGCCCATGGTCTGGTGGTATTGACTGTGTCTTTGGGCCCCTCCATCGCTTTATGATGCAGGGCTGGCCATCATCTTACTGTATTCCCGTGTGTAATGTCTCTGATTTTCCTCTGGCTGCTTCTAATGTTCTCTCTTTGTCTGTGGTTTTCAGCAGTTTGACTGTGATGTGTGTGGGTATTTTTTGTATTTATCTTGCTTGGGTATTTTTGAGATTTTTGGATCCGTGGACTGGTAATTTTCAGGTTCCAGCCTTTATTTCTCCCTATGTCTGTTCCAGTCTCTCATCCTTATCTCATTTTCTGGGGACTCACTCGAATGATCATTAGATTTTTGGTTTCTGTCCTCTGGGTGACAGCTTCTGGGAGACTTTTGTGCTTGTTTTTATTTCAGATATCTTATTTTTCAGTTCTTCATTTTTCATTTGGTTCTTTTTCATTGTTTCCATTTCTCTGCTAACATTCCTCATCTTTGACTGGTCTCATCTTTTCTTTTAAAATTGTGAATTTTATAATTGCCTTGTTGTGTTCTTGTCTGCTAATTCCAATATCCAAGTCATCTCTAGGTTTTTTTAATGTTTTACTTATTTTTGAGAGAGAGGGACAGCGTGAGCAGGGGAGGGTCAGAGAGAGAGGGAGACACAAATCTGAAGACAGGCTCCAGGCTCTGAGCTGGCTGTCAGCACAGAGCCTGACATGGGGCTTGAATCCACAAATGCAAGATCATGACCTGAGCTGAATGAAGCCAGACACTCAACTGATTGAGCCACCTAGGGGCCTCCCCCCCCCCCCAATTTTTTTTAATGTTTAGTTTTGAGAGAGACAGAACATGGGGGGCAGAGGGGCAGAGAGAGAGGGAGACACAGAATCCAAAGCGGTCTGCAGGCTCTGTGCTGTCAGCACAGAAACCAAATGCAGGGCTCAAACCCACGCACTGTGAGATCATGACCTGAGCCAAAGTCGGACACTTAACCCCTGAGCCATCGCTGATTATTTTTAATCCTGATTGTAGGTGATACTGTTTCTTCATCTTCATGCGTTACTATATGCTGATATACAGTATTGTAGAAAGTTTGGTTTTGTCTTGTCTCAGAAATGTTGCGTCTTGTTCTGACAGGTGGTTGAAGTGGATCGCTTGGACCTTGTTTGTCATGGCTTGGTTAAAGTGGGTATGGAGTGTCCCTTGCTGTGTAGGACATAGTCCTTATGGGATGTGCTATTTCTGGGTCACACTTCAGTGCCCGAGATGTTCATCAAGGTCCAGTTCTAATATTGTACAGTTTCCACCATCTCCAATTAGCTTCCAGCCAGCTAGCAGCTGTTCCCTGCTAGGCCTCAAGGAATCCTGACGTGTACATCCACAGGTTTGTGTTCAGCCAAAGACCCAGACGGAACCTGCACAGATGTCTGGGCGTTACCTGCAGCCGTGCCTCTCTGGTACAGTACTGTCCTGCGACCTCCAGGTGCTCAGTAGCCCTGAACCGGGTGCTCGACTCTCTCTACCGAGCAAGGGCAGGACCCCCTCTGTGCTGCTTTTTGGGCAGTGTTAGAAAGCTGGGAAGAACGTGGAGTTTATCCGGTATGTTTTCTTGTTCAAGGATTATAACCTTACACTCCCTTACAATGGCTGGAAACAGTTGCATTGTGTCTTTCGTCTAGTTTTACAGTTCTTACAGCAGGGGTTGGGGGCATGAAGTTAAGCTGCTCCCTTCATGATCAGAACTGGAGGTCTAGTTTTCTTTTAAAAGGATGTTTTAATTTTAATCAAATTGCCAAACTGGTAAACTTTTATTAGTCCTGTAATTGGCAGACCTTAGGATATTCTTCAATTCATGGTAGACTTTTCTTAACTTACATTTAACGCCTATGTGAATGCAAACCAAGCTCGAGTCAGTCCTTCGACGTCCTACACCCCCAGTCGTCACAAGAGGAGTTACGAAGATGATGAAGACATGGACCTGCAGCCCAGCAAACAGAAAGACCAGCCTTCGGGTGCCAGACAAGCAGGTAGTGGGCGCCAGCGGGCTTTCTGTAGACTCCTCTCTCAGATCGGTTTCGGAGTGAATTGTCATGGGATAGGTGGCGTGGGATACGGCTCTAGATTTAGGAGCTGGCAGTGACAGGACCACCTCACTCTAGTTTATCACCATATAGACGGTTTGAGAGATTCTGCAGTACTTTTGGTCAGACTGTGTTTCATAACCGAGCAGTTAGGCATCACGTAGTGAAAAGTGTCTGCTCACCTGGTAGTTTGTAAGAGTCTCGGGTGGTTAGTGAAAGGTCTTCTCTCATTCTTCATACTGATGAAGATTTTTATCATCAGTGTGGTTTTTATCTCTGCTCATAAGTAATACGGAAGCATAGTACTTTATCCTGAAAATGTTTTCTTCAGATCTGAAAACATCCTTTCTTGTTTTCCTTTTGAGATAGTGACGCTTTAAGTTAGTGAGATTGAAAGCAGCATTGGAGAACCTGGAGTTGTGGCGCACGAGATGACAGTCCTCAGCTCGAGAGCAGAGAGGCCTCGGAGGAGGCAGAGCTGTAGTCACACACATTTGTGGTGGTCTGTCTCGAATCGTGGTGGAAGCCCGGCGGGTCCTCTTCGACACAGAGAACAAAAGGTGCAGCTCCCTGAGGGCACGGGGCCCTTCCGGGGTCAGCACGTTCCGTTCTCGATTTCCCCGATCACGGCGTGTAGGGGTCTGTATTGTGGCAGGTACCTGCCTATTTTTACTCCTCTTCTGTCCAGTCACTGAGCGTGAGCGCCTCCATCAGAGGGCACGTGGAAGGGACAGGAGGTCAAACAAGGCGGTCTCGGCAGTGGGCGTCCATGAGGTCGGGCTGGCCGTGGTAAACAGAGTTCCTGAGGAGTTCGCTTAGCCATGTTTTCCTTCTTTAGAAGTTCGTGTTCCTGTGTTTCCTTAAAGCCAAGGCAGATTTTAATGTTCTTAAAATTGGAATGTTTTATTGTAAATCTGTACAGATGTGGTTATTCTTTTTCTCCACACACCTCCCAAATGGTATAAGTTAATGGTGGAGCTTAACAGTAAGTAACATTAGAATCCGGGACGTAGTAATTCTCTTGTCTCAGCAGTTGATGTGCTCTTCTTTTTTTGCCATTTGTTTGAATGTCATACTCTAGGGTTTTTTAAAAATACATTTGAGTGTGTTATTTATGTAAAATTTGTTTGTTCGTTTTTGGGTAATCTGTCGAGCTACATATAAGTGCAGACCACATGCAGTTGTAAGAAGTAATACAGAGAGAACCTGGATATTCCTGACCCGTTTCCCCCGATGATCACATCGTGTATCATTCTAGTAGAATATCCAAAGCAGGAGGTGAACGTTAATACTACCCATTCACCCACTGACCTTAGATTCACATTTCTTATACGCGCGCGCGCGCGTGTGTGTGTGTATTTCGTTCTGGGCAGTTTGGCCATGTGTAGATTCATGAGGCCACTGCCACAGTCAAGGTCCAGAACGGTTCATCGCCCACCATCTCTCAAGCTGCCCTTTTAGAGTCATGCTCACCGCTTTCCTGCCTCGCCCCTCCCCCAGGCTCCTCACCCCCAGCAAACACTGGTCCCTTCTCTGTTCTTGTTACCGCGTGACTGTGTGTAGCTGGGTGTACTGCAGTTTAAAGAAACAACAAAAGGCACCAGCCTAATATTAACCCTAAAAAAAGGTTACATAAATGGAGTCAAATAGTACGTAAACTTTGTGGTTCGGCTTTTTTCATTCAGCAAAATTTCCTTGAGATCCATCAAAGTTGTTGCACGTATCAGTGGTTTATTCCTTTTTATTGCTGACTGATACTTTATGGTGTGGCTGGCTCTGTGCTGATTCTAACCAGGTATAAGCCCTAAGCTGGGCCAGCTGCAGAGAGAGAGGATAGTTTTTACTCCTCTTTGTACCCCCAACAACTCGTCTGATTCCTAGTACATAATGGATGTTAATAAATGTGTCGCAAATGAACATGTTGCTGTTATATGGTTTTATTCTGCTTAATAAGTTGAAAAAGTTTGTTCTATCAAGGTGGGTTTGCTGTCAGTAAACCATGTAGGTTTTAGGTTAAAGATGTCAAAGTAACTGTATTAAATATTAGCTTTTAAAATAATTGAGATTTAATGGGAATTTTTTTGCCATTTTATTGCGGGGGAGAAATTATTAAAATTTGCAGATCTTCATAATAATCTTTGTTCTCTTTTAGGTCAGACAGTTAGCATATGTTATTTCCTTCAGAACTGTAACAGCCTGAAGTTTGTGAGTTCAGCAGCACCGTTTATGTCAAACTAGAGAAGCTCTTTGGAATGTCCTTCGTGCGCAGGAAGCCTTGCAGATGACTAAGTGCAGTGCTGTTCTTTGCCTTTAGGGAGTGTCGGCGGCCTTCAGTGGTGCGGAGAGCCGAAGCGGCTGGAAACCGAAGCCTCTACTGGGCCACAGCTGAGCTTCTCCAGCTTCTCTTCTCCTTTTGACCTGAATTTTCCGCTGCCAGGGGAGAAGGGCCCCGCATGCCTTGTGAAGGTACTAAGCCGCTTCTACAACTCCTGTGGATGTGGAAGTGCTGTGTGTCTGGGAGGTGGACATGGAATGCTCTTAGCGCTTGTGTGTGTTTCCTGTGGCTGCTGTAGCAAAAACAACTTCAGTGGCTTTTAGTGGCAACAGAATGTATGATTTTATGGGCTTTGGGTCAGGAGTCCAACAGGGATCTCACTGAGGACGAAATGCAGTCCTTAGGGCTGCCTTCCTGTATAGATGCTCCGGGAAGACTCTATTTTGTTGCTCTTTCCAGCTTCTGGAAGTGCTCACATTCCTTGGCCTGGGACCCCTCCTTCCATCTTCAGAGCCAGCAGCCATGCCTCTCTCTAACCATTTTTGCAGAGTCACATCTCCCTGGGACTGTCAGTAGGAAAGATTTTCCCGATTTTAAGGGCCTTCATGATTACCTTTGGGCCCAGTCAGATAATCCAGAATAATCTCCTCATCGCGGGGTCTTTAATTTTACACACATTCGTTTTGCTTGCAAGGTAATACATTCACAGATTCAGGGATTGGGAGGTGGACCTCTTTGGGCGGCCATGTTCTGCCCACCTCAGCGTTCTGAAAGAATTGAAGACTGTTCGAACACAGAAGTGGAACAGTTTTTACTCATGTCTACTTCTTTCCTGTATCATTTCCATCTTCCTAATAACGACTTCATTTTCAACATTCTCTCCTCAAAATCCATTTCTAAACATTTGACTTTGAAATAAAATAGAAGGCAACAAATGTATTGGTGGCTTGGTCTCCAGTCTTGCTTACCCTGGTTTTTTGATCCTGGCAGGTGACGTAAGTAAGTTTCAGAGATGCTTGTGAGAATTTCCGTTCTCATGTTTTGTGGTTTTAACTTCGGTGGCCCTTCAGTTACGTCACACAGGGACCAGCTTTCCTGCCATGCTTCAGTTACATCTCCCCCGCGGGCTTCCCAGTTCCTGAAGTCTGTCAGAGACAGACCACTTGGGAAGTTCGTTTTATTGTGAAAGGCCTCATGGCCTGAGTTAATCCTCCCGATGGCACGTAGTTTGTGAATAAGTCCAAAGTTAGTAATCCTGGGTTTTTTTTCCTCCCTTCTCTTAGTGTGCCTACTGGATTTTGAGATAATGCTTGTTTGCTGTTTAGTTGGCCATCACTCTTTGAAAAAGCCCTTTCCTGCAAAGCAGTGTGGTGTATGGAAAACAGACTGTGGTCTGGGGGTCAGGAGTCCTGTGTTTTAGTGGTTAATTACCAACTAGGAGAATGACTTCAGGCAAGCACTTTACCTCTCTTGGTTTCTATTGATGCAATAGAGGAGTTGCTTTAAGGTCCATTTCCTGTATTTTATGATTTTTTGGTGGTGTTTAGTCCTAACAACATGATTTTGTTTGGTGTCCTCCCCTTAGGTCTATGAAGACTGGGATTGTTTCAAAGTCAACGATGTTCTTGAGTTATATGGCATTCTTTCTGTGGATCCCGTGCTCAGTGTACTGAACAGTGATGAAAGGTGAGTCTGTGTGCTCTTTTTCTGGGAACTTTATTTTGATATAATTTCAAACTTGCAGGAAAGTTGGAGGATAGTTGTAAAGAGCTTTCTCCCTTTCCCCATATTTACCAGTTGTTAACACTGTGAGTCATTTACTCTGTGATTCATTTGTGCTCCTACATGCACACATTTGTGTGCACACCCACGGTTTTCTGAAACACTTGAGAGTCAGTTGCCTACATTAGACCCTAAATCCCTGCGTTCGTACTTCGCAAGAACAAAGACTTTCTCATACACATTCGGAGTATGACTATCAAAGTCAGGAACTTTGCCCTGAGTGCCCGGTACCCTAACCCACGGTCCTCGCTTAGTTTCCCGGCATCTCAGTCATGTTCTTTCTGGTATTCGGGTTTTTTTGTTGTCGTTGTTTTTCTTCTTTTCCTTGGTACGGGATCCATAGGGTCACATGTGCCACTAACGTGGGACGGTTCTCAACTCTTCATCTTTTCTGCTCTTAATACCTTTTTTTGTAACAACAGAAATTCATTGCTTGCAGTTCCGGAGGCTGGGAAGTCCAAGATTCAGGTGCTGACAGATCCGGTGTCTAATGAGGGCCCCTGGTTTGCAGATGGCTGTCTTCCGTGTCCTCGTGTGCATGGAGCCTTGACACCTTTGAAGAGTATAAGCTAGTCGTTTTGTAGAACACCTCAGCTTGGGGTGCGTCATGTTTCCTCACGACTAGATTCACGCCATCTCCTCAGGAGACATGTGATGTCAGTTTGCCCTATTATTGGTGATATTAATTTTGATCACTTGGTTAAGGTGGCATCTGCCGGGTTTTTGTCCTATAAAAAGTTACTGTTTTTCACTTTGTAAGAAGTAATTTGGAAGGAGATCCTTTGACACCATGTAAATACCTGGTTTCTCCTATATCTTTCATCCACTTATTTTAATATCCATTGATGATTCTTGAACCAGGTAGTAATTACGGTGATGGTGGTTTTTTTATTTCAGTCATTCCTCCTACACTTATTTGTTGGCATTCTGTTGGAAGAGCAATTTCCCTTCTCTCTCATTTTATTCCAGTAATTTGTTTATATCAGCATGGATGTTAGCCCGATAAAACTTTGAGATTCAGATTTTCTCATCTCGCCAGTGGGCTCTGGGTCCTTGCTGACATGACCTCCTCAATTTTGAACATGTCTTTCCTGGCACATTAACGCTGTTTCAGCTTCATCTTGTCCTTCCCGTGCTCCAGGGCAGTATCGGCCATATTCCCCAGGAGCACCAGTTTCTGTTAGGGACGAGTTCTATTTAGTTATATACACATACACATATATATGTGTATTTCAAGTCTGTATTCCAGAACCATGAGTTCACACTATTTCTGGTTCAGCACGTAGATCTTCCTTCCCCCTTCCCATGTTTGTAACTCCTTTTCTAACAAAGAAGCTTGACTCTCATTATTCTCCGTACATCCTGCAGTGCAGAGAAGGTCCTATCAGAACTGGTAGTCCGTAGCACTGCAAACAACAGACCTCGTAACTTGAGTTTAAGATTCGTTTCCATTTCTTCTTATTTTAGAATGAGGTTAGTTTAGTCAGAGTGTTATGTCCAGAGTTACTGGTGCGGGGGGGGGGGGGGGTCCTTTCTTCCCCCTTGGTTCTTTTGCTCATCATTTCATTTCATGTGGTCACGTTTCTTTTCTTTCACTGTGCTTCATGTCAGAGTTTTTCTTCCACCCTTACTGTCCTGATTTTTTAAAGTATAGAAAACATCGGCATTATTGCCAGAGTCACAGCTGTACACAAAGAATGCAGGGCTGCCGTCCCCGGGCCTGTTCCCACTCACCCTCCACAGAGAGCTGACCTCCGTTTCCGCTTTTATCTTTCCTGTGTTATGTGCAAAAATAAGTAGACATGTGTATATTTTATTCCCCCTTTATTCGTACATAAAAGGAGGCGTGGTGTATGTATTCCTTCATACTTTTGCTGCTCATTTAGCAGTATGTCCTGAAAATCCCAATCTTCCTCATTCTCTTTTCTTTTGAGTTTGCCAGAGGAATGGAATCCCATGCCCTTGCCCCTCCACCCCCCACGATAGTTTTTGTTGAGTATTGGACCTTGATCTTGGATTCTCCAAAGGAAGAACTTCCTTTTCACTGTTTAAAATTTTTATTTTGTACCTTTTTTTTTTAAAAGAACTTTAAATAAACTTAAATAACATTCCTTAATGATAGGATATCACATTGCTTATCTCAGCTGTTTCTGGTTATGATGATTTTCCTGCATCAGCTACTTCTTTTGCTGAGGCTGCTCAGGGTACAGAGAGACCCGGATGGCTTGGGTTGGCACGCCAGTGTGGCCAGTTACTGGCTGTGCGACTTGGGCTTCACTTCGGCAAGGGCTTGCTTTCCTCTCTGTGGCCGAGGGTGTTGGTGCACTCGAAGAACCCAGCCCAGCACACGGTAGCTGCCACCTAAGGGCTGTCCCTGTCCGTGTGTGTAAGGAGGACAGCAGTGTGAAGGGGGGACTGTGAAGTCTGAAGTTCCAAAAACATTTTCATGATTTGTGTCAATTGTACCGCAACAAATCTATCATCTCATTTGGCAAATTTGAAAAACTCACACTTTGTTTTCACTGCTTGACGACTCACTCTTCAAGGGAGGTGTCGTGGAGGAGTAACATTTAGGAAGAACAGTAGGAGGTGAGTGGGTCTTCCACAACTGAATAATAGATACCTGAGGGCTTTGGAGAAGATCCCTGTTTGGGGGCAGCTGAGGCGCTGCTGCAAAGTACTTCCTGTCTCAGCTGGGAGCATAAGAATATCTGTGTTCCAAACGAACCTCTCAGTGGCATGCTCTGTGCCACTGATCGCAGCTACAGCCCACGGGGTCAACATGTTCTTGTTCGCAAAGAATAAATCCATGTCCTCCGAGGACCTAACTAGCCTGAAGCCCATGTGACCTGACAGTTTAGAGTGCGGGGCCGTTGTCTGTTCTGTAAGGAGACACACAGGTGGATCTGACTTCGGCTTGAATTCTCATTTCGTTTTCAGAGAGGGGTCTGTGAACTGAAGCTTTGTGCTGTCTCCGTAGGGACGCCTCCTCACTCCTGGATCCAATGGAGTGCACGGACACGGCCGAAGAGCAGCGAGTGCACAGCCCTCCGGCCTCGCTGGTGCCGAGGATCCACGTGGTTCTAGCCCAGAAGTTGCAGCACATCAATCCTTTACTGCCTGCTTGCCTTAACAAGGAGGAGAGCAAAACCTGTAAGTGCAAGTGCGAACACCGTGGGGCCCAGACTGCATGCTCCCGTGTGCATGTCGGGAGCTGCCTGTGACGTGTGCTCACGGCGGAGCGGCGCTGGTCAGGGCCTCCCTCCTCAGGTTGCATTTTTCCAGGAGTCGGCCTTTCTCTGCCCCGTTTTCCTGTGTGAATCCTCTTTATTAAAATGAGGCAAAGGAAAGTTTCCAGGCTGTCTTACTTTGAAGGTCCGCATCACTTAGCGACCCGTACTTTAAGTCTGCACAGTCGTCTGGGGACTTCAGCGCTGTGTTGCACTCGGGTTTGTGTAGTTTTTTGAGCCTCGACACTCGAGAGGAGCCGCCGTGTGTTCTGAGTCTAGTCTCCCCTCTCCAGTCGTTTCAGGCTTCATGTCCGAACTGTCTCCCGTCCGGGCGGAGCTGCTCGGTTTCCTCACGCACGCCCTCCTGGGAGACAGCCTGGCGGCCGAGTACCTTATCTTACATCTCATCTCCACGGTGTAAGTGCGGGCGCCCCGGGGGTGGGGGGCAAAGTGGAAGGGAGCGGGAGGGTTTTCTGGTAACTGGCGTGTCACAGTTTATTGGCTTCATCATCAGATTGTTTTTATTTGTTCAGTCTAACAAGTGTTACACCGGATGGCAGGCAAATTCCTTTTCTCAGTGTCACATTTAACCTTTTGTTTAGGTCTCCACTAAATGGAGGAGCCACAGGCAGAGGGCCTGGCTGATGAGTAAAATGAACTGTTTGACTCTCTCTGCTTTCTGCATTCTCTGTTCGTACGTCCCAGGGCTCCACACGGTTTGGTGTGCACACCTCTGACCAGTCTGGACATGAGGGCCTCTCCCTTTCACGTCACTGCAGGCCTGTCTTTCCTGATTTCAGAAGTAACGTGTGTGTCTCCCAAGTTCCAGGAGCATAAAGAAATGGGAAATCATTTGTGATCTCTCCAGTCAGGGATGATCTCTGTTAACACATCTTGGCTCATGTGCATCTCACCTTCTTTTTTTTTTTTTTAATGTTTATTTTTGAGAGGGAGAGTGAGTGAGCAGGGGAGGGGCAGAGTGAGAGGGAGCAGGATCCAAAGCAGGCTCCACACTGACTGCACGGAGCCTGACACAGGGCTCGAGCCCACCGACCATGAGATTGTGACCGGAGTCCAAGGTAGCCGCTTACCTGACCGAGCCATCCGGGCGTCCCCATTTCGTCCTTTTTGTCTGCATATGGGTTGGATATATCCCTACACAGATTCCTGTTACATTCTTAACACAATTCTACCTCTTGGTTTTATCGTTAAATATACCTTAAATATTTTCCCGTTGTAATTTTTCATAAAACTTAATGGCTGGGTAGTGTGTGTTCCCTTATAGACAGCTGTGCTGTTTCCACACACATTAGATTTCCTAGTTTTTCTCTGTTACAAGACACTGCAGTAAACACGTTTGTAATCCAGTAAATCTGTCCTCGGAGAGGACTGCAGACAGTCGTACGTAGCGGTTGAGTGCACTGACAGGTTCTGGAGCCAGACTCTGTCAGTTCGAATCCAGCTCTCCCACTTCCTGACTGGGTGAACATTGGGCACATTACTTCGAATTTCTGTCTCAGATTTCTCCCCTGTGCAGCCAGGCTGACCTGCCTCAGAGCGTGTGGGAGTCAGTGAGGCACTGAAGCTCCCTGGACAGTCCCTCGCACAGGATCTGCACTTAAATATACGTTCTGGCTGCTGCTTTTATTGTTGTCATTCTGATAAATGAACCGATCAGAGTAGTTGGCTTTATTTATTTTTTTCTAAGTTTGTTTATTTTGAGGGGGAGGAGGGAGAGGGAGAGAGGGGAGATCTCAAGCAGGTTCCGTGCCGTCAACGCAGAGCTGGACATCAGGCTCGAACCCACAACTGTGAGATCAGGACCTGAGCTGAAATCAAGAGTCTGACACTTAACCAGCTAAGCCCCCCCAGGCGCCCCTAATCTACTTCATTTTTAATGACAGTATTGTGCTAATCTTTGTTTGCTTCATGGTGGAAATGACCTGAATATCTTACTGGTTGGTGTCTCTTCCTTCTAGGTATACAAGAAGAGATGTTCTTCCACTGGGGAAATTCACGGTTAACTTGAGTGGCTGCCCGCGGAATAGTAGCTTCACAGAACACTTGTACCGAATTATTCAGCATCTTGTTCCAGCAGTAAGACCAATATAAATATTTATCATAAACCTAAGCAGACTTGAAAAATTTATCTAATTGTCTTTCAGTCAACCCAAGTATTTAGTAGATCTCACGTAGGGGAAACAAAGCCTGCCAAGTTACATAATTGAGAATCTGTTCACCCCTCAACATTTCACTGTTCTTTTATTGCCTTAGCATGTATTTCTGTAAACCTAACAGCACGAGGGCAGGTCACGCCCTCAAAATGATACTCTTAGTTGATGCCTGTTTGTGCAGTTTGGTATCTTTTGTGTACGTTAAAAATCTTTACGTAAACCTAAATCGCAGGAGCATAATTCATTTAGCTGAGATAATAAAGATCTCTGTCTCCATTGTCCAGCTTTCACTCTTGCTTACAAAGTCGAGCTCCTTGGTTTGCCCGGACGCCTGGAAGGAGCGTCTGTGTGGGGAGACGTGGGGAGCGGGTCAGGGGCTGCTTCTGGGTAGCTGTCAGCCGAGGGTGGGTGCCAGCGCTCCTCCGGGCCCTCGGGAGCCGCAGTGGGCCAGATAGACCAGCGTTCCCCACACTCCTTGACTCACTTTACCCTTAAATTATTGAGGATTCAAAGAGGTGTGATTTATTTGGGTTGTTAGTTTAGCAGAGTAGAAATCAAAACTAAAAATATGCTAAAATACCGATTCACAAAAGTAAATCTGTTATCTAGGAGCATAAAATGTTTTTGAAGCTTTAGCTGTTTTCTCAAATCAAAAACCATTAGTGATAAAAGTGACACCGTTTTTTGCCAGTCTCTTTAATATCTGGATCAATAGATCGCTGGGTTGTCAAATCTGCTCCTGCGTTCAGTCTGTTGTAATAGGACATTTTGATTGAAGTGTGTGAAGGAAAGCTGGCTCCATACAGGAAAGTCGTTGGCCAAGGAAGGACCCTTCTCGTAGCCTTTCCGGATGCCTGCGGGTGTTCTTTGATGCTAGACCCACTGCCTGCGTGACCTTGTCCTGAAGGCTGGTGGCAGGTGTGGGTCTGTGATCTCGTCCGTGAACTTTCATCCTCCGCTGCAGTCAGTTCACTGGTCTCTCTTGAACATTGAATGGATTTTTTTATCTGTGTGTGATTCAGACCCCGTGGACGCCATAAAAGGGTGTCAGCAGCTCCCAGGGAGTTCCCTAGACCACATTTTGGGAATTACTGAGCTGGACAGACTTTAGATTGTTGTAGCAGAGAACCAGCAGGTGCTAAGTAAAGACGCAGTGTGTCATTGATGTGTCCTGGAGAACGGTCGTGGCCCAGCTGAAAGGTACTCAGTGTGTCAGGGAAGGTCTCGCCTTGAGGGAATCCAGGGAGGCACTTGTCAAGTGTGGGAGCAGGCTGGATGCTCCGTCTGGGGGGTCCGTCCCGGCTGGAGAGCACGGGCGCCGAGGCCCGGAGGCCGAGTGTGCTCCGCGTGTTGGAGGCGCACCAGAGGCCAGTGTGGCTGGTGCGGGGTGCGTCCTGGGGAGGAGGGGGGGAGGGGAGGTCTGAGTGGCAGCCGAGGGCACGTTCTTAGGACACAAATCGTATTGTTAAGTGTGAGAGGAATCTGTGCGAAGTACTCCAGGTTAGGGCATGGTAAGGGATTTCCTCTTTGTTCTAAAAAGTTTGCATCGCTTCTTAGTGGATTTGCGGCTCTACTCTTCTTGTTACCATATCCCGTTCCCTACTCCTCCTCTTGTGTTGACACCCAGCACACACTTTTTCTGAATGCTTACCTTGTTAGTCTTGTATAGTTTACACAGCGGGTAAGTATGAGCGACCTGCTCATGCCTCCGTGGAGCCGGACCCTGCTCTGTGCCGCCTAGTGACCTGACACTCTCTCCTTCAGGGCTTGTTAGCTTCTGTCTGTGGTGTTCCAGCCCCTGTGCATTTTCTTGGAGTCACTGAGCCATAGTACAGTAATCCCCCAAACACAGGAGGCCTCCCTCCTGCTCGGCACCAATCTCCCCAGCCCCAGTCTGCACGCCAGCCGCACCTGCTTCTGAGGCTGCAGTGGTAGGAGGGTGGAGTGTGAAGCAGGGGCAGAGGGCGTTGGGCTGGGGGAGGTGGAGGCGAGGTGCGCAAGGGTCTCACGGGCACTGGTGTGTGACACAGGAGGCGGCGGCGCCCTGCAGGGCTTACGGGACCCACAGCGCCCGGCCGCTAGGTGGGCTCCGCCCTCAGTGCTTGTCGGGGCGGTTAGTTCACTGGTCTGCGCTAGTCTGATGAATGCGATTTTAATTTGAGGTGTGCAGAGGAAAATAAGCTTTTCTTTCCCCATCTTGAATAAATATTTTCCGTTTTGTAAGCATGTGGTCGTGGTAGGTATAAGAAGTCAAGCTTCTGAATGTTTAATAAATATATCTGAATTATCTATCATTTCTTGTTCACTGGCAAAATAGAAATCATTCATTAAGAATACCAAACAAAACAGTTGAGAGTGAAGCAGCTCATACAATCAGTGAAATTGTTATTTAAGCTTTAGATATTATTTTTGCTTCTGAGAGCTCAAGAAACCATGAAGCTGCACCCCGAGAAGTTGAGTTCTGTCCTACACACACATGGCCAAGGGTTGAACCCCACAGAGGTGTTTTCTCAAACAGGGAGCTTGGTTCCTCGCTCACTGAAACGTGTCTGTGTGTAGTCTTTCCGCCTGCAGATGACCATCGAGAACATGAACCGCCTGCGCTTCACCCCCCACAAGGACTACGCGGCCAACCGCCTGGTCAGCGGGCTCCTCCAGCTCCCCAGCAACACCTCCCTCGTGATTGATGAGACTCTTCTGGAACAGGGGCAGCTGGACACTCCAGGTACGGGTTCTGACCTCCTGGGAAAGCCAGATCTGGTGGTGACTTGTAAGAGACTCACTGGACGAGAGGCAGACTCCCACCTCCCGAGCACTTAAGGTCAAGGCCTGCCGTATGACCCGCACACCGCAGGTGCCGTGAGTGCACACGTGGGGCACGTCAGCTGTGGTGCATGTTCCGGAAGTCGTACAGGGACGTAGCGAGGGGCTCTAGAGGCTGAGGGGGGAGGAGGCTGTGCCTTCAGTCATCTAGTAGCTAGGAAGAAAAGTGTAGAAAAGGTCTAATAAAACACTTTTTACTACCCAGTGTGAAATTTAAAATTATTTTTTAGAGAATCTCTGAAAAAAACTGTGGTGGGTTGAATGGTTTGAAGGAAGCTCAGTTACAGAACATGTTACAGAATTGCCACAAGGCAGATTGTTTGCTGTTCAGGGCAAAGCCAGAAGGAACAGGTAGTGTGGACGGGGGTGCTAAGGCAGAGGTGAATATAAAAGTCGATAGAATTCAGTGACCTCCTTTCTGTGCATAAAAATAGTTGGGGTTCTGTCCTATCCCTTCGGACCTGTGGACGCAGCACGCAGAGAGGGAGCGTACTTTCTGGGAACTTCGGGCCTAGTTGCATGCCGGGTGCCAGATTCGATTTTGGGGGTTTTGGCCCCAAAATACGTTTGTCCAGCTTGACCAGTGTTGTCTCTGGCGTCTATCACGTAGCGAACGGTTCGCTTGGGAAGTAGAGCAGTGCCCCAGTCACTTTTTTAGAGCTAGAGACCTCATGTCTTAGAATCAGTGTCCACGAAACCAGTTTGTTTAGGTGATTAAAATCAAATGACAAAAAATTATTTTTTTTAATTTTCTAGGTGTTCATAATGTGACTGCCCTGAGCAACCTAATCACTTGGCAGAAAGTGGATTATGACTTCAGTTACCACCACATGGAGTTCCCCTGCAATATTAACGTCCTCATCACTTCGGAGGGGCGGTCACTCCTCCCGGTAAGAGCGGGCCTTCCAAGGTGGAGGGAGGTCATACTGGGCTGAGATGGGTATTTTCATTTCGTTTCTCGGTGCTGCTCGTGCTTCCTCGGAAGTTGAACGTGTGTCAGGATTATGGCTGCTGCTTGTCAGCGGAGACTTGGTTGTGTTGTTCCGGCCTTGGGGATGAAAACTCTCTGTGAAGAACCGGAGAGCGGCCATCACAGCACAGGAAAGGAAAGCGTTCTGTGGCCGGAGCTCCCCCATCCGGGCCTGGGAGGGAGACGCCGTCCGTAACTCGTCTGCTTACCATCCAGACGTTCGTTCTCGCTGCCTCGGCCCTGTGGTTTTCCGTCAGTCTTCTGTGAGAAATCTTTCAGGGTTCCTTTTAAAATGTTCCTAACGACGTGGTAATTATTTTGTGCCCTATGGGGACACGGCTCTGGTCAGTCACCAGTGTGATTTATGAAGAGAGCTTTTGATTCTGAGTCTTTTGATGATGAAAAGTATGCCCAGTGGCTTAAAACGGACAGAGTTTCTCCGTAAACCCATGTTCACCTGTGATTCATGAGCCCGTGGGTGAGGACGGGCGTGTTGATTAGCTGCTTTTTAGAGGTGGGTCCGCCCTTTGTGTTCACTGACTCGGTTAAGGAAGTGAGAGGAGCCGAAGAAAAGCTGGCTTCAGTGAGTGTTCTGAGGTCGTCCCAGGGCTTGTAGATCAGTGTTAAAAAGTGCCATCCCCTCCCCTTCCCGGGCACTTTGGTGGCTCTTGTCGATTTAGCGCCAGGCTCTTGATTTTGGCTCAGGTCACAACATCAGGGTTGTGGGCTCAAGCCCCAGGTCGAGCTCTGTGAGTGGAGTCTCCTTAAGATTCCCTCTCCCTCTCCCCCCCTCTTGCTTTCTCCCTCTCTGTGTCTCCCCTACACACACTCACACACTCACACACTCTGTCCCTCTCCGTCCCCCCCCCCCCCCGCCCTCTCTTCCCTCTGCTTGCACGTGTGGACATCTCTTTCTCTCTGGGGGGAGGGGGGGTGCCCTTGCCCCAACAATAAAGCATATTTTCTGCTTCCCTCACGGGCTGGCACGATGACGATGCCCCCCGCTTCCCCGTGCCATCGGGGTCCTCCTCCAGGACCCTGGGCGCCACTGTGCCGTCTCCCCCCAGGCAGACTGCCAGGTCCACCTGCAGCCGCAGCTCGCGCCGCCCAACATGGAGGAGTACACCGAGAGCCTGCTGGCCGCCGTGCTCCCGTCCCTGCTCGACAAGTTCCGCGTCTACCTCACCCTCCTGCGCTTCCTGGACTACAGCATCTCTGACGAGATAACCAAGGTGCGTCCGCGCCGCGGCTCCCGTGCTGACTCACACATCCAGGCGCCTGCCGAGAGGGGGCCTCGCTCTTTGCTTCTGCAGGTCTCCTGTCGTCTGTGTCCCTTTGTCCCTCCGTGTGGTGGTGGTTGAAATCATTCCTTGTAGACAATTTTCATTTCCTTTTTTTTGACCTGTTTGGGATCGATCACAGCAATGTAACGAAACGGCCTCTCTGCTCCTCCTCTGGTCACCCGGTGCTTTACTGCCACACACGTCACACCCCCGAGCACTTCCGTCCGTTGGCGCTTTTATAAAGTTTGCTTTCTGCTCTTGTCTCTCAGCCAGAGGGGGAAAGTTGCGAGGACCAGGACCCTCATACTGCTGTCTGTGTGGAGCCGTGTGGCTGCCTACTCCGGTGACGGGTGCGGGGCCCCTCGCGTCCCGGCGCCGTGGGGCGGCCCCGCGGGCGGCTGCCGGCTGTGTGTGGCCCTGCGGGGACAGGCTGCAGGCTGCTCTTGTGGGGTGTGGGGCGCTCGGTTCAGAGGTTTGTTCTTCCAGCGCGTACATACTTCCTCCGTTGTCTTGTGACCCCGTGGTCTCTGACTAGAAGCTTCTCTGTGCGCAGGGGTCTTGCTCCGGGGCTTTCGGGACTCCCTCGAGTTCGACGGCTCTGCTGGGGCGCGGGTGCGGGGCCCTGGGAGCTTGTCCCACGGGCTTCGTGGACTTCTCAGGGGTGCAGGTTGGGGCACAACTTGGGGACGTTTTTCAGAAACTTGGGGAGTTTGGGGGACACCTGGGCTGGCTCAGTGGGTCCGACTTCTCAGGTCATGATCTCGTGGTTGGGGAGTCTGACCCCCGCGTCAGGCTCTGTGCTGTCAGCGTGGAGCCGCTTTGGATCCTGTGTCCTCGCTCTCTGCCCCTCTCCCGCTTGTACTCTCAAAAATAAATACTAAAAAAAAAATTGTTTTGACCATTATTTCTTCACATTTCTTTCCGCCCCTTCCCTCTCCCCCTCCACCCTGGCACGCCCACCCGTCCGCACGACGGGCCCTGCAGGGCGCTGACGGCCACTCATTGTCCCTCCTCCCCAGACTGGACATTCGAGCTCGTTCGACCTTCTGCGCGTTTGCAGACTCGCTCCTTCCACCGCATGACTCCTGAACTGTGGATTTCAGCTCTCTTTTTCTTAAATACTGTCTCTGTTGAGGTTCCTTCTTTGGTGAGACGTTCTCATACTTTTAGTTCTTTATACGTGGTTTGCGTTAGTTGTTGGAGTGTGTTTACAACAGCGGGTGTAGAGCGCCTGCCCCAGGAGTCCGGATTTGGGCCTCCTCGGAGACCGTGGTTGACTTCCTTGTTTCCTGTGTCTTTCCCTGTCGCCTCGGTTTTGTTCTGAAGACCAGACGTGTGGAGGAGGAGGATGACCCTGCTCTGGGGGTTCTCTGTCCCCAGGGCCGGTGGTGGTTCGGCGGCTTCAGAATGAATTCTCTGAAGCCAAGTCTCTGCTCTGTGGGCTTAGTGGCTGGTCAGTGACTGGATAGGAACTTCCTTTCGGCAGCTGCCTGGGGGCGTAGGTGTCTCTGTGTGGACAGGCTCCCCACACTCAGCCTGCAGGTCACAGCTGTGACCTCCCCTCCTCTTTCTGCTCACGCAGAGAAGGTTACTCAGGACCTCTTGCGCCCGCTTCGCTCTTCTGAGCGTGTGCACAGCCCTGCACACGCGCGTGGCCGTCTGCACTCCTGGGGGAGGGAGGGACAGGCCTGCCCGCGGGGGGCTCTGGGAGGAGAGCATCTCCTTTCCTAGTTTTTTCTTCCACGGGCTTTGGTTAGCCCCGTTTGCCCCGGCAGCCAGGCCGATCAGGGATTGCTTCGGATGAGCTTGATCAAGCCCCTGGGAGGAGCCTCCACGCCGGGCAGGCCGAGTCAGCGGGAGTAAAGACGGCCTCGCAGGCGGTCCTCGCGGGAGCTGCCAGTCACAACACCCTCGGTGTGGGGTCTGAAAGAACCCCCTCCAGCGGTGGCCGAGAGGTCGGCAAGTGAAAATGCCTCAAGGCCTCGTGTCTTTCTTAGACAGATGCTCCCTGTGTTCTGGTTAATTTTCAACTTTTGAAGAAGCAGAGTTTGGTATCTTTTGCTCGTGTTCTTATGCCCTTCAACGGGGGAGAGTTTTCAGAGGTCCTCGCTCTGCCGCTGTCGGGACGCCCGTCTTCCCCGTAGGCCGCACTCGGTGCTCACCGGGCCGCCCGCCTCACCGCTCCGCAGCTCCGTCCGTGGCGCTAGCCCCGCGTGGCGTGTGACGTGTGCTCCTCGGCCCGCCACCTTCCGCTCTCAGCCGTCTCAGAGCAGGGCCAGTGGCCTGTGTCACTGTCCCTTTACCTGTGGAACGCGTGTCGCTTCTCCATAAGCAATAGTCTGAAAGCCCGCTTCCGCTCTTGCTGCAGGCAGTTGAGGACGACTTCGTGGAAATGCGCAAGACCGACCCTCAGAGCGTCACTGCGGACGACCTCCACCAGCTGCTCGTCGTCGCTCGGTCAGTGATGTGTCTCCGGGAATTAATTGCTGCGCTATTTAGTGAGCGGTGTCTGACCTCCCGGTTTGGGGGAGTCACAGAGGCAGGTTTCTACGAATGAAGGACACCTTGCGGAAGTGCTTTGTGAGGGGGTTGTTGGCAAGTGACCACTTCGGTGGGACAGGCTTGCTTTTTGTCTCTAAATTTCAAAGATCCCTTTGTGGGAGTCTGGCTTGGCTCTTATATGTAGCTACCAGGTGGTCTTGACCTCTGACCCAGTATTCCTAGGTTCTGAACAACAAAAAAAAGAACGAACGAACTAGGTCCTGCCCTGGGTCTAGACTTACAATGTTTCTGTTTCCCCCAGGTTCCTGTCTCTCAGTGCCGGTCAGACGACACTGTCCAGGGAACGCTGGCTCAGAGCCAGGCAGCTCGAGTCCTTAAGAAGAACCCGGCTTCAGCAGCAGAAGTGTGTGAATGGGAATGAACTTTAAAGTAGCGGGCAGACTGGCCACCTTATTGTAAAATTCAAATGCCATTTATACCACATTGTTTTGTAGATAATTTGTATCAAAAACCAATGACTTTTCCTGAAATCAAGCCTGGTGACATCTGAAGTTTATATAATATTCAGTGGGGGCTTTTACCTCACTGATTTTATGGAGCTTTTGATTGTTTTATAATTATATACATTAGTAACGATGTACAAAAATGTATTTGATATTAAAAGTTTAATATTGATAATGTTCCTGATTATACCGTTTCCTTAGTTCCTGCTAAGTCATAGGCCAGACTCTGTTGAAATGCTAACGTCAACTTCGTTTGGAGAGAATTGTTGGAATTCCAAAGTCAGGACTTGTTCGCTTCAGACTTTTACGGCTGAGTAGTGGTGGGTCTGAGCGGGCTCGTGGCCCAGGTGCGGTGAATAGGTGTACTTGCCATTAATTCACATGACCTGTGAGACTGTCGTTTCCCAGACATTTGGCCACGTATTTTTTTTTTCATTTAACAGTTGTTAATAACCTACAACATTAGTCTTTACACATGGCAGTGGTTCCCAGACTTTTGGATTTCATGGACCAGTAATATGTCCAGAATTTTGGGAGACTGACAGGGTTGCCAGTGTGTTTTGCCAAGTAATCTGAAAGAAACCACTGAATTACCTTTTTTTTTTTTTTTGCCCTAAAAGGACAGTCTCAGAAGGAGAGAGTCCTTGAAATGGAATAAACAGAGCTTTTGGGGAGGGGGGGACACTACATTGTCCTTATTTTTCTTATTTCACCCCAGCACCGTTGGGAACCACTGTTTTACGGGGTTTCTTTAGGGGGATGCCGCCCTGTGATCAGATGTTGCCCAGATATGAAGAGAGCAAACAGCTTTTTTAAAATGCCTTCTGTAAAAAATAAAGTTTTAAATTGTTTTCCTAAGGGTCATTTAGTTGCTTTGATGACTGCATTGGCTTTTGAACTTTTATGTCAGTTTCTCCCTTAGTTCCAGACGGGTTAGCTCAGCCGACACGATCTGCTAGTCCAGGATACCTGCCGTAGGTAAGTTTGTCCCAGACCAATCACGGTTTTAACGTGAGAGATTTTAAAGTAACAATATTCATGACCCATAGTTAGCAAGCAATTCAGTAAAGTATGAAATTGTGGTATCAAAAATGTTTGGCAAGTTTAGACCATTACTTTCGTTACGCTGTCAGTGGGAATGCGTACGGACGGTTTTCTGAGCCAGTCACTTACGCGGTAGGAAGCGAGAGATCCATGAAGTCTGCCCCCCCACCCCCCGCCCCAAACTGACAGCACAACAGGGTCTGCCCTGAAAACCAAGGAATTCATTATGCCTACCAAACTGAAGTAAAAATTACTAGTTGTTACTTTTCCTAAATGCAAATCTATTTTTATAAACTAATGTAAATAATCTGTTTATATTTAGAGTTCTAACTGGTTTTCATTTTTATAACTGGTAGACTAGACTCCCTTAAACTTTTAGAAATGAAGACAACTGGATTTATGAGAATGAAAATCAAGAGCATAGATGAGTTACCGTGTGATTATTGTGCCACCGTGAACTGTAATTTACCAAAGAGAAGTACGTGATTTGCCTATCTTGCGGCAAAGATCCCCTGAAAGGAAAACCCTCTTTTGAATAAATAAAACTTCCCAAATGACTAGTACTTGGGGTCGTTTTTCATGAATTCTAAGACTTCCGCTGTGCCGTGGAGGGGAAGATCCCGCTTCCTCCTGGTGGAAAACCGTTACTGCAAACTCCCCGTGTCTTCCCGCGCCCCCTTGGGTGAGAGGCTGGAACTCGGTTTCAGAACTCCCTTTCGTCCTTTGCTACACACAGGCCAGTGAGGTTGATGGCCCTCACGTGGTGGTGGTTCTGTGTGAGCCACCAGGAAGCTGAGCAGACCCACCACCCTCGCTGGAATGAAATGTTGCCTTATTTTTAGTTTTCAAATATTTCTTTAGAACGAATTCCTCTGGAGCTTGAAAGGTATGTTTTAGCACCTGACTTTGCTTTTCTCTCCTTTAGTATTTCAAGACCCCAGAAGAAAACCTGGTTAAGAACAGAATAAAGCTTTCAGTTGCACTGCTGGGGTGCTTCATCGTTGTTAAAGTCACGAAGGAGCACCTGGGTGGCTTAGTGGGCTGAGCCTCCCGCCTCTTGGTTTCGGGTCAGGTCATAATCCCAGGATTGTGGGATCGAGCCCCGTTGTCAGGCTCTGCACTGATCGTGAAGCTTGCTTAAGATTCTCTCTCCCCCCTGCCCCTCTCCCAAATTAAACGTATTTTCCTTTTTTCGGGGTGAGGGGAAATATTTTTAATATTTGAGAGAGAATCACAAGCAGGCTCCACGTGGAGAATGGAGAGCCCAATGCAGGGCTCGAACTCACGAACGCTGAGATGACCGCAGCTGAAGTCGGCCGGTTAACCGACGGAGCCACCCAGACGCCCCAATCCAGATCCTATTCAAGGAATTCTCACACGTTGTCACTTTAAATTACAACGGTATTTTATTTTAAATAGTCACAAGATTGGACACTTCAAAAAAAAGACACCACTAATAAATAACAAACGTGGAAATACTTATCAAAGTGACAACAGACATAATGTTCAGCTGAGAATCACGTCAACAGAGTAAGGCTCTAAGATACCAGACAAACCGAAACTTGTTGTAACAAGGTGGCAACGCTCCTGGCGTACGGGCCGTCCTGGGGCTGTGGTTCCGCGTGGTCAGAGTTGGAAGTCCAACGTCAGAGCACCGCTGTGCTTCAGCCAAACCTTTCATGCTTTTCTGTCCACACAGGGTGTTAACGAATGCCTCCCGAGACCAGTTACAGCTTGAACGCCCATTTCAAGAAGTAGCAGTATCTGATGTACAGTCTTACATTCCTGAAAACAGAAGTTTAACAGGTGCTGGGATTCACATCTGGTGTCTCAGGTTTGACCAGTCTTAATCCTAGACTTTGGGGTGTAGAAGGAAGCAAAATATTTTAAGCAGGCTCTGGGGAAAATCAGGATCAGAGGGACCTTTCTTGACCGTACTGCCGATAACCCTCAATTTAGTCTTTGTACGAAATGGGTAAGCCATCAAAACTCAACTAGTATTTTTTTTATAGTCAAATGCTTCTTGGTACTAGTAACTCTAAAGTCACTAAAAACTAAACGTATTTACACAAAGGAATTGACAGAACCAAAGCGATGAAAGAGGCTCTGCTCTTGCCCTAAACATGTACCCACGCTCCTGCTTTCCGTGTTTACCTCACACACGCCACCCCCTCCTCGCTCCCAAGAAGGGTCGTTCAGGTTATTCTGTCTCAAAGTCACGATTCCCAAGTTCCTTCCGGAAACCAGCTGCTCTGTAGCGTACAAGCTGCTCACATCTACACCCTTCTAGGATGCCGCACTTGTACTGATCTGGCTCTCGAATCTGGAAATCTGTTCAAGTTCATACTGCTTTAAAAAACTTTCCCAATAAAACAATTAGGACTTGTGATCCCTAGCTTCAAAGACCGCAAAGGTTAAAACTGCCTAATATGTGAAACCTCCTTGTGGATTAAAGAAACGCCAAAGGATTCTTCATGGCTAAAAACTAAATCTGAATTATTCGTGTCTGGCATTGTGTAAACATATTTTTAAGTTCATTTTGCTGGACTTCCTGGGCCGCCTCAGGCTCTGCGGGGCTCTTCTGGACCTTGGCCACAGCGAAATTTATCCCCTGGGTCAGCCCAGCTTGGGTGATGTTAGCAACCTGGACCATGGAACTTCGGATCTTTGCGAAGGGGGAGACCGCCCTGCCGCCAGCGCCCTCTGACGGAGAAGGAGTTATGGGAAGGCCGGGTTCCGGGTCCCGTGAGCCCGGGCTCTTCTGGGATCCGACGGGGAGCCCCGGTTCAACTGACAGATACTGGGGGCCAGCTGCTGAAAAAGCCACGTCTAACTGAGATGGTCGGGAAGGTATTGGCCCTGTGGGTTCAGAGCGCGTCTCTTCATCAGAAACGCGACTGGCCATCGGGTTTCCTTCCTCACTAGCCTGCTGAGAACCAGACCCCATCTCGGACGGCCGGGTCATCTTGGTCTGTGCATCTTGTACGAATCTGCGGCAGTAACTATCCACAGGCTTGGCAAAGGCAGGCAGTGCGTGTATGTGGTCGGCGGAAGGGCTTTTCTTCAAAGGAGACTCCTGGTCTTTCCCAAAACCGCTTCCGTGAGCGGCCCCCTCTGGAGGAATGTGGATGCTGATCTCCGTGCTGCTGAGAGACTGGGACCGGCTGCCTAATCGAGGTGCGGAAGCAATGATCCCACAGCTTGGAAGAACATAGTCTATCGGGCCCACGTTCTCTAGAGAGTTCGCCAGTTGTTTGTCTTCGTCAGACTTGGAGTTTGTAAGGAACTCATCGGAGCGGTAGGAGTCGTCATCTGAAGACGTCTCCCCCTCGGACTCTGCCTCGGCTTTACTGTCCAGCACACCCGTGTTCTCCATGGTTCCAAGACTGCTGTCTGACTTCCAGAGATTTACTTTTAAGTTTGGTTTCAGAAAGTTTACTTTCATTTCAGGTTTGGTGAAATTTCCTAGCTTTCGCAGATTGCCAATGTTTACATTAGATTTGGTCTGTTTCACTTTTTGATTGAGAGATGAAAATTTGCTCATCAAAAAATTTTTTCCCTGGGCCAGAGAGCCTTGGTTTTGGGATCTGATGCCAATGATGTCTTCGTGAGGTTTACTGCTCTTCCTACAAATTAGAAGAGGAAAAAAGTTAATTCCCTGTGAAATCCAATATGCCAGTTCCAAATGAAAACTCACTTTAATTGGGCCCAGTTTCTTAAAAATCGTGCACTGCAGATTGATAAACTCAGATAATGCCTTAGAACTGACGCTACAACAGTCCTGTCCAAAGAAATGTGAGGTATATGGGAATTTACTTTTCCAGCCACTATTTAAAAACATTATCAAATATTTTGGTAATATTCTGTACATATTAAGATACTGTCGTTTCAACATAAAGTCACTTTTACCAGAGACATTAATGAGAGATCATCTTTTCAGTACTAAGTCTCTGAAGCAACCGGTGTGGTAGCTGGCCCCTGGGCAGCCGTAGCCCGTGAGCAGCGCCGACATGTTATCCCCGAGCACTGAGTGGGAACAGTGGCCTGGCTGCGGGCCTAACCCCGGGTCCAGCAAGCAGTTTCCTGTCCTTCCTGTCCTCAAGCCGGCCATGCACGGAGCCCCCGGAAGCACTATGCTGGTCAGCTCTTAGTCCAGCTCAGTGAGGCTCTTCACAATAGTCAGGTTCGTCATCTGGGTTCTTTGGGATCAAAGCTTTTGTCTTTAGAGTTGGTCATAATTACTGCGTGTTTCCCTCAACGGAGTTCTCTCTGGCCTTCAGAGGAAGGGAAGGGAGAGAAGCGTCCCCGTGGCTGCCCCACCTGCATTGGTGGGCGTTATTCTGAGAATTAAGCACAAAAAATCCTCCCCCAAACCACACCTAAAATCCAGACAGCAGCAGTTCCCCCCGATCTGTGGGAGAAACATTCGCAGACACGCCCCCACCGGTGGCTGTCTGAGGCCGTGATTGGACCAAACCTTGTATGTACCACGTTCTTCCCTATGCATATGTTCCTGTGATAAAGTTTAATTTACAAACGAGGCACAGTAAGAGATCAACAGCAATAAGAGAATTATAATACTGCAACAACAGTTACATGAACTTGGTCTCTATATACCTTATTGTACAGTACTCACCCCTTCTGGTGACAAGGGGAGAGGGTAAGTGCCTACGTGGTGAGATGCACTGAGACACAGGCGTTGTGACTCAGGCGACCACTGGCTGACGGTAGCAGGGGGACGACTAGTCCCTGTGGCAAGCGGCTACCGGCGGCGGCAGGCCCACCGTCCACAGCCTCATGACCAGCAAAGGCAAGAGGCCCACGAATGGGAATCTGAAACATCCTCACTAACGCGGTCTGCATGCCTTCCAATTTGGCTGAATTCAGATTGGGGGGGGGGGGTTCCTTGTTTCCTAGGACTTCCCTACATTTATTTTAAAAGATCTGGGCTATTTACCATAGTGCTTTCTCACCTGGCGTCCCTCCTGACACCCACAGATGTGAGAAAAGGAGGACTGGTTTTTGCCACAAGTCTCAGTATGATGTCTGACTCATGCCGGTCCCGAGCCGTTCATAAAAAAATCGGATGTTCGGTAGCTACGGAACCAATTCTCTTTACTAACAGAAGACTGAACGGTTATTCTCTAGATGACCAAGTGGCTCTCTTGAGTGGAATGTGAAATATTAGATGGAAAATCCAAATTTTAATGTAAAACAATCTCTTCATGGGGATTCATTCCTTCCCCAAGTTCAGAAGCCCCTGGTGTTTAGAACATACTGGCTGTCATTATCCTTAGAAAGCTGTTTAAATTATGGCCACAAGCAATTGCTTACACGTACTCTCCAGAGACTCAGATTTAAACAAAAAGCATTACCTTTTGGTCCACAGAAAGCGGGCACTTCCCCGCCTAAATACCAACACATCACCACAGATCTCTCCCCGGCCTGCAAATGCTTTGAAAGGAGTAAGACTCTGGATAACAATGTCTTTATTCGTGAGAAAAAGTACCGGACTCACCTCTCAAGTTTTTTCTCAATTATAGGCACATCTGATCCCATGGCCTGCTTGGTTATCTGCAGCATCTCCGC
Organism: Helogale parvula; assembly: GCA_004023845.1. Classification (NCBI taxonomy): domain Eukaryota; kingdom Metazoa; phylum Chordata; class Mammalia; order Carnivora; family Herpestidae; genus Helogale; species Helogale parvula. Next base: position 116,986 of record PJEM01002088.1, on the reverse strand, counting down.
GATGCACTGAAGGGTATCTGAAACCCAAACACAGCCACTGCCGGTTTCCACACACACACGCACGCACGCACGCCGGCCCCGGTCACTCAGAGCCTTGCACGCAGCGTGCCGTCGTCTGTCGCAATACAAATGTACTTGCTGCGGTTTACAGAAAACAGCTTGTTCATTACTCCACCCACTAACTTAAGATGCTGTAAAATAAACTGTGTCTTGTTCTAAAATTTTAACAGAAGAGTTAATAAAGGGCAAAAGACCCAAATCAATTGGAATTAAAAGTTTCTCATCTGTCCCGTGTCAGACGCCAAGGCAACAGCCTCGAACAAGACAGGAATGGCCCTGACCGGTGCCCACGAGAGGCATGTGTTGGGGCAGAGGCCTGGCACCCACACGGCCAGACACACCGGTGTCCCATCCCAGCTGCCCCTGCCCGAGCCACCGCGGCTCAAGTCACTTCCCCGCTTTGCTGGGGACAAGGCTGCTCTCCGAAGGCTGCAAAGCACAAAGTGGTGTTCCCGGGTCACTGTAACGGCACGTGCGTCCCCCGGGCACATCGGCGCTTCCTTACCTTTCCCGTCCTCCTCGGGGTTGCGCATCACGGCCCTCAGGGTGTGGAAGTAGCCGCTTGCGTCCTTGTGTCTGTAGTGCAGCCGCATGCAGGAGAACTTGGGCTTACCGAAGAGCGTGGGCTCGGGGCCTGAAACCCAAACGGAGATGCTTACATCTTTCACACGCATTCACTTTGTTCTGGGTCGCCAAAATCCCAAAACTTACTCATCAACTAGGTACTTAGCACTTTTCTTATTTCTTCTAAATGAAAGCACACAAAATACAAGCTTACTGGGATGATTTGGTTTGATGAGACTAAATAAAAACTCTTCTTCAGTCTCAAATATTTAAACTTTCTGGATCCCTGGGTTTACCTTCAAAGGTAAGTAATAAAACAGTTATTAGATGCTATCACTCACTAATCTTTAAGGAACAGAAGAAAGTCCTACAAAACAGACTCCTGGCACTGTCAGGATCCCTTTGTGGTTCCAGTAAGATGCTTGCTCAGAGTGACCCATTCTTGGAAGAAACCGTGTTTGCTTTCTAGGACTTGATTAGCATGCTAAAATTTACCTATTTCTATTTTTTCCAGGTCTTCTAGACTTAGTCGTTGATACTGGTTTACTTTATCAACTTCATCATCATAACTGGATAAAAGGAAAGGGAGTAAAAACAGGATTAAAATCAAAAGCATATTTGGTTTGTCAGCCGAGATACAATAGTAGCAACTTCTGTGCAGTTAAAAATCTTCCAGGACACAACACACTCTGGGATAAAAAGTTCAACATTTTAAAAACTGGATGAAATGACATGAACATATATACAGTTCCAAAGCTGAAGAACAATCAGCTTAAAGCTCTTACACTACAGTGAATTACAGAATACAATTTGTTTTATAAAAATTTTCAAAACCAACAAACCTAAGACTCAACCTAAAAGGCAGGCAAGCACACGCGGACACACTGAAGGTGCGAGCTCGTGAGTAACAGCAGCCAGAGCCAGTAAGAAATCCACGTATCAGCATCCACAGGCACCTGGGCCAGTGACTAAAAAATGACCATTCCCACGAGACCGAACAGAGGGTATTTCCTTAGCAGGAAAAACAATTGATTCTGGTCAGGCTAATGAGGAAGTGCTTATAATTTTGCTAGTGGCATGGTCACTGGGTAGTCTTACTGGAGATCTGGCAGAAAACCGCACAAGTGCTCTAATTCCTCACAGCCTCGTACCCAAAGCAGGTGTGTGCACGTGTGTGCGCAGATACACACACGTCTCTGTGCAAAGACAACTGTGTCATTCCTAATAGCAAAAAACAAGCAAAAACCACCACCCCAGAAATGGGCAGTATTTCAATACTAAAAGGTGGGGAACTACTTATTGTACAGTCATTTAAAAAAACAAGGTATAATGGGGAGTACATCAAAACATGGAAAATATGTAAGAAATAAGAGTAAATGCTAGGAGAACATTATATAAACACCGATTACAACTCTAAAATCACATTTTCTAACTGATTAAGAATGATACAACAGTTACATAAGGTAAAAAAGTTCAGTGAAGTTCCTTCAACTATATAACAAAACCAGACTTAATTTTTTGTCATGAATTCTAATAAGGATATTTGCTTAAATTAACAATTAAAAGCTTTAAACCAATAAGCAACTTACTAGGCCACGTAGTAGGCAGAGTTAGAAAGCAGCAGCAGCACATCCACATCTCTGTGAGTAGCATCAGTGAGGCTGGGCAGATAGACACAGGTCAGTAAACGTTTTCATTTTCATCTGCGTTTTTGCCAAGATCATTTCTATAGCAGGGTCACTCGTGATAAAGATTGGTTGGAGGGGCATGAAAATGTATCAATGAGTCCGACTTCTGAGGTTAAATGTATACAAGCTATCCATCTGGAGGGGATGGGGGAAGGGCCCCCGTTTGGGAAGGTGGGGTAGGTGTCGGGAAGACAGCTGAGGTGGTCAAAGAGGTGGGAGGATTCGGGGAAATAAGATTATTTGCAAGGAAAAGGGTTTGGGGAAAAAGGGAAGATCGGTCTCAGGAAAGACGAAATTGTCTAGATTATCTCACAAGACCTAACCATCAAAAGGACAGTCCACATTAAGGATATTTGTACACATGTGCAGAATGCATCTAAATTTACATAAATGCAACAGGTGCAAAAATGGGAGGAAGCCCAAGCCACTTTGTGTATTTCTTACTCCAGATTAATTTATATGGCTTTTTAGGAACAAGTAAACCTTTCCTTATTCTAAGTCCATTTTGCTATATTTTACTCCACTCTCAAATATCAAAATAAGGGTCAGAAACATGATGGGTATTGATGAGTCCATTAAGCCCAAAGCAAAATATCCATTTTGGTAAGATTATGAATAACAAATGGTCCAAGTATAAAAATCTACAAATAATCAGCAGATAAAGGGGCCAAATCTGAACTCAAATAAAGGTTTTAATATTCATCTAATATTAACATTAATTTCCAATCAAAAGGCGGAAGTTAATCTGCGTTCTTTAGTCCACTGGACGAGGGGATATTGCTCCCTTAGAATTTCATACGTAATAGCCAAAAGGCTACTACTGAAAAACAAATGGACAACCGTAGGGAAAGAAAATCATTTGTAGATGGAAGTCACGTCCTTAAACTGCGTCAGAATGAGGTCATTGTTTAATGCGTACTGCAGAGACAAACGGACCAAAATCTTACAACTGCAGTAATTTACATCCACAGCCCCTTGCCGCAGTGTAACTCACACGGTCTTAATCTGAAATAACAAATTCGTTTCCGTTTTCACCGAAAATAAGACATCGAAAAATACAACGAGCAAGACGCCAGGACCCGACGACGTTACGCAGACAGATCCAAAATACACGCGCACTAACTAATCAAGCCGGGGAGCACACGACCACGCGCGCGGGCTGCCGCGGCCTCACCGCAAACCCGGGGTCTGCGCGGCGATACTTACACGCACTCTGCACACTGGTGCTGGAGCCAAGCCACAGAAATGTCACAACACAGTAAGAAATTCTACTTCTACAGGCCAGTGTTACTTCTCCAAGCTTTCCATCGCGACGTTAATATATTTACATAAGTCCAACAGGATCCTCAGTCAAAAACATTATGTCTTTAACGAAAAGCACTGGGCACGTCACAGGCGGTCAAGAAAAAGGGCAGCCCTCCCCCCACCCGCAATTGTACTGGAGTCTTAGCTGCAGTAAACACTTAATTTCCCTCCCCGCCCACCCGGCCCCTGAAGCGCACAAAAAGAGACACGTTTTTCAACACGGACAGGAAATGAAGCCCCCCACCCTCCCCCCACCCTGCTCAGGTACTCCCCACCCCCCGCGTTTGCAGCTTCAGAAGCTGCTCTACTCGTTTTTGTTTTCCTGCCAGTCAGGCATGCCCTCCTTCCACACGATGAAGACAAAAACTGCCAGCACCACATGGAGCCCCACCACTGCGACAATAGTCGCATAAAAGCCACTGTCGTCAGGAGACATTAACAGGAGACTTTGGAAAAGGAGCAACTTGCAAGAAAAATACAGCCCCACAGGAACTTTAACCATAAGTCCTGCAAAAAGGAGAAAAATCTTGAAAGTCGTGGCCAGGCTGCCGCCTTCGGGCTTGGGCTCGGCGGCGTTGCCGGTGGCATTGCCGGTGGCGTTGGCGGGCCGCTGGGCAGTTGGTGGAGGCCTGTGGGAGCGCGGCATCGCGTCTATCAGTCGGTCCGTCCGTCCGTCGAGAACTCGAAGCTCAGTTGGAGACGCCTGCACCCAAACTCGCGCCTGCAGCGACTGCGGAGACTGCGGCAACTGCGGCAACTGCAGCGCTAAGCCCCGCCCAGGAGACGCGTCTCGCTTCCGGCCACCCCCGCTGCCGCGGCACGCGCCCAGTGCGCATGCGCGCCCGCCCCCGCCATCCCGCCCCCGCGCAGCGCCCGGCCCCAGCCCGCGGGGGCGGGGCGCCGAGGTGCCCGCGGTCCGGCCGGACTTCGCGCTTGCCGCGGCTCCAGCAGCCGCGGCCTCGTGACCATCTGTCCCCTGCGCTCACACTCCCAGCAGCGTGGCTGCCCCACACCTCCCGCTCCCCTGAAACAGGTGGAAAAGTGGGCATCAACTCGGGGTAGAAAAGGCGGGCTCGACAGAGTTGGGCAAAATAAAGAGTGGGCTGGTGGAGGTGCCCAAGGGCACCGGGGCGGCACTGCTGCTGTCCTTCCACTCCAGTCTCCCCTCGCGGCCCGCAGCCGCCCCCAGGCACCTGTCACTCAGGGCCCAACGTTTTCGCGGCAACAGGGCGCAGTGTAGGGAGGAGGGACCCGGACGGGCCGGCCGTGGGCTGGCCGCTGGGGTCCAAGCCGAGCTCGAGGCTGGAGCGGAAGAGGCCACTACGGGAGCACCCGGGAGGCCCGTAGGCAGTGCGGGGACAGTGGAGGGACAGTGCGCCACCGCCCCGGGAAGGGTGGGAGGTGCAGTGCCGGGAGCGGGTCGCTCCTGCGGCGGCAGGGCTGCGCGTTTGTCAACTGCGGCCCGAACTGTTTTTCCTGCCGGAGTTAAGTGGCCAGGACCACAGTGCGGCGAGACTCTGGCGCAAAATTTAAGGGGACGTCAAAAACATTCAGCCATTAATTTTTTAGTGCAGTGTTAAAATCAAAATTAATGCCAAAATATCCTGATGAACAGAACACCAACACGTTAAATAAGGCAGGATCTGACACTGCACGTGTACAGCCCTGTCTCACTCTAACTCTAGCCCTGGCCCTGTAAACGTTTTACCGAAACACAGTAGCTCAACAACAAGAGACACAGTTTTTTAAAATGGGCAAAAGATTTCAACATTTTTCCAAGGGAGATACACAAACGGCCAGCAAGTACAAGGAAAAATCCTTAACAGTCTTTGTCAGCAGGGAAATGCAAATCAAAGCCAGTCAGATACTACTTCACACCTCTTAGGACTATAATTAAAAAAAAAAAAAAAAGGAAAACAAATGTTGGTGAGGTGGAAAAATTAGAACCCTCATACAGTGCTGGTGAGCATGTCAAAGGAGACAGCCATTCTGGGAAATTGCCCGATGGTTTCTCAGTCGTGAAACACAGACTTACAGGTGACCCAGCACTTTGCACTCCTAGGTGTGCACCCAAACTGAAAACTGATGTTCAAACCCAAACTTGTACAGGACTGTTCTCAGTATCACTATCTACAACGGCCAGAAAGTAGAAACCACCTAAATGTCCACCCACGGAAGAAAAAAAGCAAAACGTGCTGATCTCTATGACGGAATACTAGTCAGCTACAAAAAGGAATGCAGTTCTGATCCGGGTCACAGTGTGCACGAACCATGAACGCACGATGCTGAGTGAATGAAAGCAGTCACAAAAGGTCACGCATTATGATTCCATTTATATGAAATGTCCAGAACAGGGACATCTATAGAGACAGAAAGTAGATCAGTGGTTGTCTGGGCAGAGGGACAGGAGAAATGGGGAGTACTTGCTCCTGGGCGCAGGGCTTTCTTCTGGAGTGATGAAAATGGTCTAAAACTCACCCTGGGGATAATCGCACAATTCAATGAATATACTACAAGTCATTGGATTGTATGCTTTAAATGGATGGATTACATGGTGTATGAACTCTACCTCAATGAAGGTGTTTTTAAAAATATATACACACAACCCAGGAGCGAATGGCTGAGGCAGGCAGGTACCAACTGCGAGGACCCCAAGCCCATGGCTGGCTGTCTGGGGGACCTGAGCCCACACAGCCATTCCCAGACCTGCCTCTCTCTGTCCTCCCTCCGTCAGGGTCTGCCTGCTCTGGGTCTACCTCTCTGCATCAGTTGACAGACTGATGTACGAAGGTTCTGTAGCAACTCAGACAACCAAAGAGCAAGTTTCCAAACATCCCCCTTCAAGGAAAAACGGTCCACTATCTGGAAAACCTTTAAGCTTTGCAAATGAAGAAAAATACCAATGGTGAAGGTCAAGTTTAGCAGTATTAGAAAGGATGACAACCACAAGAAAAAGTAGAGAGGAGCTGACAAGCAGGAGCGTTCTTAAAGAGCCGTGTGTAATCGAGATGCAGACACACAGCTAACTGTGGAAATTCAAATGGACACATGAGACCCATCAGAATAATCCACCCGAGAGGAAAATGTAGTGAGCCTGAAGACCATAATAATTCTGTATCTGAAAAAGCATCACCTCTGGAATAAAAGAGAGAAGACTGCTCTGGAACAAGGACAGCTCCTGCTCCGGCTCCTGCTCCAGCTGCTCTAAGACCCGAATGTAAGGCTCCAAAGCCCGCCCCCCCATAGGGGCCGACATTGGGGCTGACATTGGGGCCGACATTGGGGCCGACACTGGGGCCAGCGGCAAGGAGCGAAGTGTCTCTCACTACCTCAAAGATACTAAGACTCCTGATGGGCCGGTCCCAGCCTTCTCGCCAAGCCACCAAGCCGAAATAGGACCTTCGAAGTCACTGCATCAGCTTCACTATCTACTCTATCCATGTCCTCTTGTCCCACAGCTTCAAGGGTGGCAGTTTCTGGTAAAACAGTAATAGTGGGAAACACAAAGGGCAAGGAAAAAACTAGCGAGCAGCTGACAGCTCAGCCATTATCAGACGCAACCACTTCTGGTTTGGTCAGCCTCAGGGAGAGGAGATCCTTCCAAGACCAGAGTAGAGCTCTCACACCTGACCTGTCTGTCCCTGTCACCCAGAAGTAGACCCCGAGCAGATTTCCACAAGTCTGTGTCCCCTCGGCTTCCCCCAACCCTGTCCTCCTCTTGAGAATCAATATGTCACTTCCTCAGACGCTCCTGTGGTCCTGCTGAGCAGTGGAGCTCGCTGCCCACCCCCTCTTAGCCCCAAGCCCAGAGTCTGTGCTGAAGAGGCAACAGCACGATTCTCCCATCAGGAACTGGCTACGCGTGAGCACCAACAAGACACGCAAGACAACATCTGGACCGATGGGATGTAAGCTGATGGGACAGTCTTCAGAATCTTTCCATGTCCTACAGGGCAGAGGTGGAAAGGTTTCACCAGGTCCATGACTCTTCTGTCCACCACTGACCACGAGGAAGATGACAAGGATGACAATGGCAGGGGGGAAGGTGCTTTGGCACGTGACAGAGGCAAAGGGATCCTCTCACGGTAAGACTTAGCCACAGACCATCTAAGAAGGAATTAGAAGCCAAAACAACTTGCAGGGGTGACGTGTGAAGCAGAGAGGCAGGGAATCCTCGAACAGGCTGGTCATCAGGAGACTCAGCCAGAGGCCCACGGCTGAGGAACCTGAGGGAAGAGATGTCCTAAAACAAAGGACTGGGAAGGGAAGGACGCAGGACGCTTGCTGCCTCACATGGGTCATCCGTTCTCCTTCCTCGGGAGCTTTAACCAAAGATGAGCAGAACACAGGCCCTGGCTCCTGGTTGTCAGAAAGCCAAGCTGTATGGTGCAGGATTAGAGGAAAATTAGCTCAATCATTGGGCACTAGAGAGAAGTATTTCACCATATGAATGAAGACAAGAGAAAACTGGAATAGGCATTTGGGATCTGGGAATCTAACCACCCAGCAATTTTCTTAGAGACCTGCTCTGATCCTAGGAGGGGAGGCCAGTCTGGCTCCAGCTCTATTGTACATACGGTACCAGTAATTTATGTTGTACCAGTGAGCCCAGCTGCCAGGGAAAACTCTCAGCGTTTTCATACATATTTTTCTTACATGCAAGAGACTTCTACTGACTCTTAACAAGAGTGCTTACCCAAATTTTGTAGCGAGCTTTAAATATAGCACAGCTGAACACACTTTACATATTTTTAAACTCCTCATCTAGGATACCGACTTTACATGAGAATTACAGGATTGGAAATCATATTAGGGGTAATGGGACCTTGCAAAATGGTAGTCCGCTTTCGAAAAGAACACTTTGGGGCACCTGGGTGATTCAGTCAGTTAAGCATCTTTCTTTAGCACAGGTCATGATCTCAAAGTTCATGGGTTCGAGCCCCGCATTGGGCTCTGTGCTGACAGCTCAGAGCCTGCAGCCTGCTTCGGATTCTGTCTCCCTCTCTCTCTACCCCTCCTCTGCTCATGCTCTGTTTCTGTCTCTCAAATATAAATAAACATTTAAAAAATGTTTTTTTTTTTAAAAGAAAATAAAGATAAGAACATTCTGGCCTTTCCCTATTTCGATTATCCCCAAATCAGACATAAAAATACTTGATCTAAGGAAGAAGATACTGACAGTCACAACACCTTTACACATCTGAAGTGCAAAGTTAAAATTCAAGCAAACGGCAGGTGTGATGCCTGTAGTTATTCCTGAATCTCCCTCTTTTGGGATGCTGCTTCAAGTTTAATGAATATTATTTTAAAACAGACACACATGCATTAAAAAACTAAGGTACATGAGTCAAAAATTTTTACCAAATGGCTCATTGGATCCCAGAAGTTTTCTGCTAATTTGTGTGTAAGAAAAACCTCATCTCTTATTTCAAGAGTCTGAAAACTGCATCCACACATACAGTATTGATCATCAAGGTGAAATAGTCCATGAAATTAAAGTCATGGAAGGAGTCCCTACGAACCTACGACCAATATTGCTTTTAATCTGTATATACATAGAAATATTACCTGGCATCTGATTGTTCCCTCAAGCTTGGTTTATGCCTTTTATTAAGAACACACGAAATGTAAAGTATGATAAAATCTAAATAGAGCCATTTGTCCTCAGAGCTTGGTCTAGAATTTTCTGCAGTGTTTCTGATTCATAATATTGAGGACTATAATGTTAGATTTTAGCCTAAAAGCAAACACTCAATCTGTGAATGAATTTAGATTTTGCTGTTCCTTTTGAAGAACAACTTGAACCTGGGTGATTTGCATTTAAAAAATGCCGGGCAGTAGTTGGCCGGTTCATTTTGTGAAAGGCCACAACACTTTACAACCAACCCAAGTGACGGGCATCATTGTTCCTCCTGCCGCACTCGGTTATGGGCAAGAAAGCAATAAACCCAGATGCTGGGGCAAGCGGGGGGGCAGCTGTGAACTGTCGTTCTACAATTTGGGTTTTTTAAAAATTAAGTATGGATTTTTTTAAAATTGCACTAAAATATTTCCCTTCATTACGCAGTTTTTCTTAACGCCCCCTCAATTCTGCACCCAAGGCGCGTGCCTGCGTCAGCTGCCCTTAGTTCCCAGCCCCGCGGCCATGCGCCATGCACCGCATGCACCCATGCCCGCAGCTTGGTGGGCACCCACTAGTGCTAATTAGGACATCATCAGAAATGTAAACACCTGAGTTACCAGAACGTGACTCCCACTCACCTGGGGTCACAGTCAATGAGGGCCCAGCCCCCATGGAATTTTTCATCATCAGGCAGCAGTAACTTCATATAGCTTTGTAACAGCTGGCTAATTAGTTCCTGGTGGCTTCTCTGAGTCTCCTTATGCAAAGCTTCATGCTCTTTCTCCTTGGTAAATATGGAATAAAGATCTTCTGTCACTGGAATGCCTTGCATCAAATCTAGAGTAGAAAGTGTTAATATCTATCATCATCTTAATTTGCTAATAAATTTTTAAAAAAAACAAAAGAGAACCTAAGATCTAAAACAATAAAACTCATAAGAAAATACAGGCATGAATCTTTGTGATCTTGGGTTAGGTTGCTTTTCCTTCTTTTAAAGTACGCTTCACACCCAGCACAGAGCCCAGTGAGGGGCTTGAGCTCAGATCAAGAGTGGGATGCTTAACCGACTGAGCCCCGCAGCCCTGCCCCCTGACCCCGCATTAGCCTTTTTTGTTTCAGACAGAACACCAAAATCACAAGCTACAACACCAAAACAAAGTGGACATTGTCACGATTAAAAACTTATGTGTCTCAAAAGGCAATGTCATGAAACGGAAAAGAACCCACAGAACAGGAGAGAGATTTACAAGTCATCTGATAGGACGTGTATCCAGAATGTACAAAGAATTCCTACAACTCAGTCATATCAAATAACAAACCAATTGTAAAAGGGGCAAAGGATCTGAACAGACGAGCTAACTCCTTCGTGGTGTGGCATGTGGCTCAGCCTCAGCCGAGCAGGGGAACCCACTCCTTACAGGTGCTCGGGACGGGGAGGCGGGCGGCTGCTGGGAGAGCGCTGCGACCACTGGCCTTCCGTGGGGGGCGGGGGGGGGGTGTGGCGGGAAGCCCACGCTGCTGGGGCCTTGCTCCCTCTCTCGCCTTTAAAGAAATTCAGCTTCAAGATTAGGGTGAAGCTGACGCTAGGGACAGTCAAACTCAGAGAGGGACAGAGTCTGGGTCCGCAGTGACGTAACTGAGCTGCTAGATCAACCAAGGGAGGAAAAGTGTCTGATTTTTTCTTGAATAAACTGCCAAAATCCAATTTTCCAGTCAACACACACCCCACCTGTGGCAAAAACCAAACTTCTTTATACCAGACTTGTCAAATTCCTAACTGGCCTGCGTACGGGCCCTACTATTTCACGTATGACAAATAATGATATCAAACTATAGGATTTTTAAAATATTCTCAGAGGGACACCTGAGTAGCCCAGGTGGCTGGGTGTCGGACTTCTGCTCTCGGCTCAGGTCATCATCTCATCGTTTGCGGGATCTGCGTCCAGATCTGTGCTGACAATGCAGAGCCTGCCTGACAGTCTCTCTCCCCCTCTCTCTCTGCCCCTCCTCTGCTCTAAAGCAGGCACTCTTTCTCTCAAACTAAAAAAAAAAAATTTCTCAGAGATCATAGGACAAGTTGTTACTTTGGTTCTAATCCAGAACATTCTACATTTACTTTAATCCTAGGAGGTAATACTGTCATGAAAATTAAACTAAAAACATGCCAATGCATGAATTCCACTGGGCAATATACCTCCATTTCCTCTGCTACATAGTGATAAGAACTGGTTAGGTTAGTCTCTAATTATGAAACCCTAATACCATGTTCGTCCATGCTTATAGGAATGGGAGGTGTGTGTCCACAGCAGGAGCATATGACAAATGTCCTACAGAAAGACATCTCTCAGCCTCGAGTAACGGAAAAACAAACAGAACACGGGTACCTTCTTCCATCCTCCAGGACCCCCAGCTCTGCCTCTGTCACATGAATAGCAAACTGACGAATACATGGAAATGAGTGCTCCCTTTGTGCTTCGGCCTAAAACCCCTGTCAGAGTCTAGTCCTGTACAAACGTGAGGCTGATGTCTTGGGTAAGATGCTTGACACAGAAACACAAGTATATTAGAAAACAGTGCACTCTGTTAATGAAGTTCGTTTCTGCAAAACACGAGTCACAGAGGAGTCACAAATTTTAAAGAAAGAAAGGCATTTCTGTTCCTTACCTATAACAGCTTGCCTGTAGGCATCCTTAAACCGATTCAGGTAATACCGATTCGCCGAGTTAACGCCGTCTTTCATGACTCCAGCTAACTTCCTTTCTCCTGTCCTTGTAAAGTCACCCTGTTGAGGAAAAAGTCATTCTGACAGTCGATTCAAACACAAGAATGTTCCCAAAGTCAATGTGGGCTTTCAATACAAGACCAAAATGCCATAGGCTTTTATAAGTTCTAAATAATGCAGTTAGATTAAAATACCCACTAATATTTGGGTGTGACACAAGCGCATCAAATAGTTAAAATGCTATTTGCAGCATTAAGTCTTCTGTTAGATGGTGCTTTAAACTAAATCCATTCTTGGCAATCTGTAGAATTTCTAGAATTTACAGGTCAGAATTTACTACATAACCAACAAAAAGATTGTCAAGCCTCAACCTGGTAGGATACTCAAAGTTCACAGCAGGTCCCCAGAATTTGTGGGATGTGGGAAAACGTGGACCGTTCCCTTGAGTTTACTGCACTGGTGTTTAACTGGTGTATGTGGATGTACGTGTCCAGAGAGAAAGAGCGGAGATTTCTGTAGTTTTCTGTATCTTGCTGCCCATTGCGATCTCTGTAGAATGATCTAAGGAAGATCTAAATCGGTTTGTTGCTCTTGCTTTTCAGGACGGAGGGGTCTGAGCAAGGCCTGGAGGGCAGTGACTTAAACTGAAGGCAAGAGGAAAGCAGGGTCTTCTTTGCTTCCCCTGTTGCAACCCTTCTTTTTACATCCAAGGCGATTCCAAAAACAGGCCTTGTCCTAACACTGATGACTTAGGAAGAGCATATCGCTAATTAGTCAAGTTGTTCATAGGAAATATTTAGCAAGAAGAATCTATTACGGAAGACATAAGTGCTGAGTCCAAAGATGTTTAATATCAAGGAAAAAATGAAATATTTCTCCTTTTCCTCCCAGCTTTATTGAGCTATAATTGGCAAGATATAAACGGTAGCATATGTGAATTTACAGTGAACAATGTGATGATTTGACCCATGTAGATACAGTGAGATGCTTACATTAACGTATTATCTCACACAGTCCGTGCACACAAGTGCGTGTATATGTGGTGAGAACATTTAAGATCTTCTCTCTTAGCAAATTTCAAGGGTGCAACACGGTAGGTTTAACTACGGTCACCGTGCCGCACAGCAGGTCCCCAGAATGTGTTCATCTTGGAACTGGAAGTTTCTCTGCTTTGACCGACATCTTTCCATTTTCCCTTCCCCTGGGAACCACCGATCAACTCTTGCTTCTGAGTTTGAGGTTTTTAGATTCTACACATAAGTGAGATCAGGCAGTCTTTGTCTTTCTCTGTCTGGCTTACTTCATAACACAGTGCCCTCAGGGTTCACCCATGTCATTGCAAAGACGGCATTTCCTTCTGTTTTTATGGCTGAATGATATCAAACACACACGCGCGCGCACACACACACACACACACACACACACACACACGCACACACGCATGCGTCACTCACTCCACATCTACCCACCACCAGGCCCCGAGCTTGTTTTCACGGCCTGGCTACTGTAAATAACGCTGCAGCGAACACAGGACGCAGCTCTCTCCTGGAGACACTGATCTCATTTCCATACATACCCGAAACCGGCCTGCCGGGTCACACGGCCTTCCAATTTGATTTTTCAGGGACCATCCACGCTGTTTTTCATAATGGCTGTGCCGATTTACATTCCCACTGAGGACATCTATTTTTCCACACACCTGCCAATACCTGCTATCTCTTCTCTTTGATGACAGCCATCCTAACAGGCACGAGGTGGTTATTTTACCGTAGTGTGGATTGGCATTTCTTTCATTTTTTTAATGTTTATTTATTTTTGAGAGAGCGCAAGGGTGAGCACGTATCTGAGTGGGGGAGGGGCAGAGAGAGAGGGAGACACAGAATCTGAAGCAGGCTCCAGGCTCTGAGCCCGACACAGGGCTCAAACTCACGAACTGGGAGATCATGACCTGAGCCAAAGTTGGACACTTAGCCAACTGGGCCACCCAGGCACCCGTGGATTGGCATTTTTCTGATAATTGCTTATTATCAGAGGTTGAGCGCCTTTTCATATACCTCTGGGCCATTTGTAGGTCTTATTTGGAAAAATGTTCGGGTCCTTTGCCCATTTTTTCAGTCAGATTTTTTTTTTTTTTTTTTTGCCACTGAGCTATAGGAGTTCCTTATAGATTTGGGATATCCGCCCCTTAACAGGTATATGGTTTGCAAATATTTTCTCCCATTTCACTGTGCTGCAGCTCTGTCATTTGACATGGGCCCACTTGTTTATTTTTACTCTTCTCACTTGCTTCTGGTGTCACGCCCAAGTAATCACTGTCCAGGCCATGTCTCGGAGATTTCCCCTAGGTTTTCTTGTAGGAGCAAACTAACTGTAAAATTTCAGGTCTTACATTTAAGTCTTAACACATTTCAGGTTAATTTTTGCGAGTGGTATAGCACAGGGGTCCAACATAACCCTTTCACACTGTGAATATCTGGTTTTCCCAGCACTATTTATTGAAGAGATTCTCTTTTCCTTATTGGCAATTCTTTCTTTCTTTTTAAATATTTACTTATTTTGAGAGGTAGGGGGAGGGAGAAAGAGGGGGGGGGAGAGAAACAGAGGGAGAATCTCAAGCAGTCTCTACCCTCAGCACAGAGCCTGATGTGGGGCTCAATCCCATAACCATGAGATCGTGACATGAGTGGAAATCAAGAGTCAGATGCTTAACCGACTAAGCCATCAGGTGCCTCCCGACTGGGTGTTCTGGGTTCCCTTGGCACATACTAGGTGACTGTCTATGTGTGGCTGTATTTCTCAGGTGTTCTGAGCTCTGGGTTCTATCCCACTTGTCTAGGTGTGTTTTTATGCCTGTATCATATTATTTTGAAAGGATAATAAAACATTTTTTCAGCATTTACTATGTGCCAGGGAATGGCTCCCACATGCATTAATGTGTATAATCCCATAACAATTTTTTATTTTTTATGTTTATCTTGAGAGAGAGACAGAGCATGAGTGGGGGAGGAGCAGAGACAGAGGGAGACACAGGATCCGCAGCAGGCTCTGGACACTGAGCTGTCAGCAGAGAGCCTGACATGGGGCTCAATCCCACAGACTGAGAGATCATGACCTGAGCTCACGTCAGGGCTAAATCGACTGAGACACCCAGACGCCCTCTCATGACAATTTTTTGAAGTGTGCCTAGTACCATCCTATTTTACAAATGAAGAGACAGACACAGAGAGGTTAAGTGCCTTGCCTCAGGTTGCAGAGCTAGTAAGAGGCAGGATTGGGGATTCAAATTCAGTGGAGGCCGATCATCATACTAGAGGCTGAATCCCGTCAACAGTCACGTTTTTTCTGTATAGTTTTAAACACCAACTATTTCATGTGAGAGTCCACATTTCCAAACTCCCGTGCAAACCTGGAGGTTTAGCCACCCCGGGCCTCTGTCTGCAAAAGGAAGGCCCCTCTGGAGACCAGATCTGCTCTTCCTTAGGTTCATGCCCATTTCTCCCTTTAATCGAATGGGCGGTCGCATTACCTGGCCGCAGCAGGAAGGGAACGTGTGATCCCCGCCTTAGCCAAACATCCCAGAAAGGAGTCAGCTACACAGACTACATCTGCAGCCCACGCAGCTTTCTCACAAAAGCCGAGTCAATGGTCAGCCGTGTCCCGTGCCCAGCGTGGCCCGCGGAGGCCGCTGCAGGCGCTCACCTTCAGAGCGGCGGTGCCCGCGTACTGCCGGCTGACGGAGTCCCCGTTGTTGGCCCACATGACCTGATAGATCCGGCCGCACTTCACCGGCAGCGGCTGCTCCGGGGGCATCACACCCAGCTTCTTCAGCTAAAACGAACACATTGGTGGGTTAGCTACACGTGAGCCAGGGAACCACGGCGGCAAATAGAGCCTGCGGAAAAGCGAAGCACGCTCATCAACAGCCCAGGGTCCCTGAACAAGAGCAAGGGTGCTTTCGGGCCTTCCAAGATAAAGCACAGTTGAGATTCATGAATGGTTACCCACGAATAAGCAGAGTGAAATATTTATACTGTCTTGGTGCTAGTTTTTAACGTGCAGGCTCTTACTGTATTTTGTCTGTTTCTCATTTACCTATGATGTCCAACTATCAAAAGAGCCTACTGAAAAAACAACAACATTAACAGTAACAGAGCAGTAGGTGCCCAATAAACATGAACTCCGTGCTGGGGTTCTAAGAGACTTAAAAAACTTTTTTTTAATGTTTTATTTTTTAAATTATTTTTTAACCTTTGTTTATTTTTGAGACAGAGAAAGACAGAGCACAAGTGAGGGAGGGGTAGAGAGAGAGAGAGAGACACAGAATCCGAAGCTGACAGCTCAGAGCCTGACATGGGGCTTGAACCCATGAACTGTGAGGTCATGACCTGAACCGAAGTGGGACGTTTAACCGACTGAGCCACCGAGGCGCCCCTGTGTTATTTATTTTTGAGTGAGTGAGAGAGAGAGAGAGAGAGAGGGAGGGAGGGAGAGAGCAAGCAAGTGCACCCGAGAGTAGGGGAGGGGCAGAGAGGGAGAGAGAGAGAGACACACACAGAATCCGAAGTAGGCTCTAGGCTCTGAGCTGTCAGCACAGAGCCCAACATCGGGCTTGAACTCATAGACTGTGAGATCATGACCTGAGCCAGAGCTTAACTGACTAAGCCACCCAGGCCCCCCTACAAGCTTTTTTAGAGAAATTATTTCCCTTACTCCTCATAACAACCCTACATAATCAATCCTCTTATTATGTCCATTTTAAGGATGAGGACACAGGCGCCAAGCCTCTGAGCTCCTTGAATGAGGTCACCACCTCATACGTGGTAGAGCCAGAGCTCAGACTCAAAATCTGGTGGCTTTAGAGTAACATTAGAAGGAACAGACTCACGGTCCCAAAACAAAAACAAAACAGTCACTAGGTTCTATCAAAAAAGCCCAGAAACCATGCTAAATTTCTGCCTTGCAAATGTGCTACGCAGGTGGTGCGGGGCTCAAAGACCTCGAGGAGGACACTGAGGAACAGACGTAAGGACCTCCCAGAGCAGCGGCCACCACCTGGGGCGTGAGGGCAGGGGCTGGTTCTCTGGTGCCAACAGAGCCGATGGCTGCAGAGAGGGCGCTGCTAGCAGGCCCGGAACACGGTGAAGAAGCTCGTTCCTTCTTTCTCCTCCAGCCTCTGCGTCCTCCTCTGGCACCTCCCACTGGCAGAGCCCGACGCGGAGCTCGGGCCGGGCAGAAGGCGCGGCCAACTCCCAGCCCCACATGCACAAGGCAGGGTTTGGGGCTGACAGACAAAAGGCCTATGAGCACACAGTGCCACCCAATCAACGCTGAAATGCGGGGCCTCGCATTTTTGAATTGAGCACTCAAGAGAATGCCCCCTAATTCCACTCATTTCTAGCGAAGGTCGTACTCTGCAACGAGCTTGCTCGTATGCGGTCAGTGGGCCACGGAACAAAGATTTTGGTTACTCGTTTACGTGTGGGGGGAAGCGTTAGAAAGGAATACTTAACAGCCCAGAAGATCCCGATTACCTGCTGCTCCATGACCACCCGTGCGATGGCAGCTTGGACCACGTTGGTGCGATCCAGGCAGTCCATGCAGTTGACGCGAAAAATCCCCTCTTGTTTACATATGACTCCGGCTTGATCGACCCTTTTCAAAAACAGTACGGGATTCTGTTACAATATGCAATACTTCAGCAAGCTTTCCAAAATCCTCAAGTCTTTAGAGCGGAACAAGAGCGGCGACAGCACTGGCGTCCGTCTGTCGGGCACATCACTGTGACCCGCATCACCGAGTACCTTGTTCATGTACACGGTACCGCGGTAAGACAGACGTGGTTATTCCCGTTTGGGGAAAAAACAAAGACAAAACTGAGGTACAGTGACTTGCCCCAAGTTTCACAAGTACCAGGCAGACCTGACACAACCTCAAATTAAATATTAAATATTTAAATATATATTAAAGCCAGAGCCACTTTAAAACACCATCCTGTCCCTCCTCTTTGACTGCAAGCAGAAATGCATCTAAACGCATGTAGCTTGAACAAACTCGCTTTACCACTCAGTGAGGAGTCATGCAGCAGGCCTTGGGCGTCTGATTTCTCTGCCCACCTCGGCCTTGAAGTAATCGACTGTTCTTTCCTATCATGCAAGCCAATTTCTTCCTACACCTCCCGCCTACAGTCTGAGAATCCTCTTCCTTCTACTGTTGAAAAATGCCTGCAAACTGTGCCCCTAAGGCTTCCTTCCCACGTTAGGCATGGTGAGAAGAGGGAGAGGAAATGTAGACCAGGGAGCATTAGGTGGAATTAAAGAACACTCACAGAGCATTTCACTTCATCCTGCCTGATCACCTGACGCCTCTTCCCTTTTCAGAGCTGACACTGCCTAGTGACTAACACTCTCTCGGGAAGGAGACTAGAATTGGGAAGCAAAATAAGAACAAACACGCTTTCTCAGCTTGCTGCTATTATTTCAGGGCTTAGCAGTACCAGACAAACACATCGATTTCACAGTCCAAGACTCTGTCAAATTGACTTCTTAGGAGATACCTACCAACACCACTTCATGTCGAGAATAATGTCATAAATGGCATCTGTTAGTGTTTGAACATTCTCAAACTTCATTCCTCGGCTAAAATGCATGCCAAAAGAAAAAAAAGTTTAATAATAGGTTAAACCTAATAACAGGATTTTTTGCTTAAGACACAATATTTAAAGTAGCCTGGAGAAATTAAAGAAAATTATTGCTGTAAGTCTATGAGGTTAACACTACTATCAATTACATAGACAGTTATACACACATTTATAATTAATTTGCATTGTGAAAGAAAATATATTTAAGAATACATTGAAGGGCGCCTGGGTGGCTCAGTCGGTTAAGCATCCGACTTTGGCTCACGTCATGATGTCAGAGCTTGTGAGTTCAAGTCCCACGTCGGGCTCTGTGCTGACAGCTCAGAGACTGGAGCCTGTTTCAGATTCTGTGCCTCCCTCTCTCTCTGCCCCTCCCCCGCTCACTCTGTCTCTCAAAATAAAAAAACATTAAAAAAAAAAAAAGAATACATTGAAACACGTCACAGCTCTCAGAAGCTTCTTTCTCCACCGAATTTACAATACTAAGGTAAACATACCCACAGGAGAGCCGGGACTGGGGAAGAAAGCACCTGGCTTTCAGAATACACACATGTTAAAATTACTATCAATTACTATCGTGGTTTTTCCACAGAAATTCTAGTGAAGCTTATTCATAGAGAAAGAAGTGTTACTAACAGAGTATGAAGATGAGCCAGCAGGAGGAATTTTAAGTCAGGGGACTCGATTCCTTCTGCTAAGCTTGGACTCAAGCAGAAAGGAAAAGCTCCAGAAGTTCTTCAAGCAATAAGAGGAAAAAAGGAACTCTCCATCACCACATTGTCTTGGGAAAGACAAAATATTCCAGGAACAATTAAATTTTTAGCCAAAATGAAGCTCAGATGAAAATTAAAACTAAGTTTTATTCATGTCGCGGCGCCTGGGTGGATCAGTCAGTTGAGCACCCGACTTCGGCTCAGGACTTGATCTCGCAGTCTGTGGGTTCGAGCCCTGCGTCAGGCTCTGTGCTGACAGCTCGGAGCCTGGAGCCTGCTGCAGATTCTGCGTCTCCCCCTCTCTCTGACCCTCCCCTGCTCTGCTTCTGTCTCTCAGTGATAAATAAATGTCAAAAAAAAATTAAATAAAAAAAAGAAAATTACAACTAAGTAACAAGGAGAAGAAAGCTGTCTTCCCAGCAGGAAGAGCAGAGTTCAGCTTGCTCTGGCTGCGTGCCCCCCACCGGAACCGGCCCATCTCCCGACAGGAAGCCCTCTCACCAGTGCGCGTGGAAGTCAAATGAGACGTAAGTGAGCTGGGAGCTGTTGAAGAGCAACACTTGCTTCAGGTAAGCGTCGCCGATGGCCTTCTCCCTGCCCGCCTGGTCCACCAAGTTAATAATAACCTGCGAGAGTGAAGGGAAAACAAATTCGGTTTAATCAGATGCTAATAAACTCGATGTGGTTTTTCATCCGTTGATTTGAATTACGGTTTAGAAATATTTTATAGCCATACTCAGAAAGGTATCCACTCAGGCATCAATTTTTTCTTCCTATAAAATTGGATTTTCACTTGTTACATTTAGGTTTCTGAGAACCATTTACATCAATAGCATTAACAGGTTTTTAATGTATTATGTATCTGCAATATCCAACTAGAATAAATTGGTTATAACAAAATAACAAAGGCCTTTATAACAGCAAGTATTAAAAATATTTAGAAGTTTTAGAGAAATATACAAGACCTACATATGGATACGATAAAACTTTGCTTAAACACATAAAAGAAAATCTGCATAAATGGAAAGACACACTATGGCACTAGATAGCGAGATGCAAGAGTGTAAAGACGTCAAGTCTCCCCAGATTAATTAAACACTCAACAATCCCTATTAAATTTGATCAGGATCTTTCCATGGACTTGACAAGTTAATTCTGAAGTTCATCTGGAAGGATAAATATATGGAAAGAGTTCTGAAGACTAATAATAAAGGAGGATTTGTCCCATTGGGAAAAAAAAACATACTCTAAAATCTATAGCAATTAAGACAGAAGTATTCGTGTAGGAACAGGTGAGTGACACACAGAACGGGGCAGCCAGCCTAGAGACAGACCTATGCACACTGAGGAATCTAAAATATTAACAATATCATTCTGGGAGAAATATAGAATATTCTATAAATGGCACTGGGATAATTATCTATAAAGTGGGGAAAACTTACTTTAGCTCTCTGGATCTCATTATACACAAATTATAAGATGCATTAACCACCTAAATATATTTTTAAGTTATGAAAAAGCTAGAAATAATATTTGGAGTGAGGTTTCCATAACTGGGATGGGACATGACTTTCTAAGCATAAGATAAGGACCAGAGGGGATAAAGGAAAGATGAACAAATGTGACAACATAAAAACTTAAAACCTCTTTACTCAATGACAATACAAATAAGCAAAGATAAAACAACAAAAAAAAACACAAAAGACTGTGGGGGAAGAGACATGTAACATTAAACCAATACTCTATTAAGAGTGCTATAAATTCAGTAAGAAAAAGAGTAAATTCACAACACAGAGGAAATTCACAAGAGGAAATATACAAACAGCCAATAAACATGAGGCTACAACTTTGTTAATAATCAAAAAAAGCGAGGCAAACCAAGAGGCAGACTCTCAGCCGCAGAAAACAAACTGGTGGTTTCCGGAGGGGACGTAGGCGGAGGGATGGGTGACACAGGTGATGGGGACTAAGGAGGACACTTGTGATGAGCACCTGGTGTTGTACGGAAGTGCTGAATTGCCATATTGCACACCTGAAGCTAGGGTGACGCTGTATGCTAAATAAACGGAGTTTAAATAAAGCCTCTTAAAAACAAAAAAATACTAACTTAAAAACAGAAAACTAGTTTTCATCTTTACAAGAGGCAAAAACTGAATCCTAAATGTAGTCAGCATTAGTGGATATATGGGGGGCTGAGCACTGGCCCCCACTATTGCTCAGAGTGTAAACTGCTGGGATCTTTTGGGGAACAAAAAGTGGCAGGTGGGTGGCTCAGTCAGTTGAGCTTTCAACTTCGGCTCTGGTTATGATCTCCCCATTCCTGAGTCGGAGTCCCACATCGGGCTCTGTGCTGACGGCTCAGAGCCTGGAGCCTGCTTTTCATTCTGTGACTCCCTCTCTCTCTGCCCCTCCCCTGCTCACTCATATTCATTCATTCTCTCTCCCTCTCCCTCTCCCTCTCTCTCTCTCTCTCGCAAACGTAAGTAAAAACATTAAAAATTAAAAAAAAAATAAGTGCATTCTGTTTGATCCAGCCATCCTACCTCTAGAAATTTATTCTGTAAAGCACACAAATGTCCCAAAGTACATAAAAGTAGTTTTCTGGAATTTTTTTTACAATAGCAAAAACCAGATCCTAAGGATCCACTAACAGATAAACAGTTAACTAACAGCCATGGGACATCAAGTGAAAACAGCTGCAGAACAGCACACATGGCCTAGCCCTTTGACTTAATTTTAAATTCGTATCCATGCGTCAGGATGGGCTTTGGCTGCAAATGATGAATCACTGACTCAGGTCTCAGAACAAGAAGTCTGGAAGTTGCATGGTTCCAGAATACTTAATTCAGAGGCATCAAGACCAATTCTTGCCATCCCCGGCACACTGTCAACCCTCAGGCTAGTTCATTCATGGTTTTGCGGCAGCTGCAGCAGTCTGTCCCAACCACACACAACAACCAGGGAGGGCCTGGTGGGGCCTGTGTCTCTGCTTATTTATTAGAGCAGGAAATCTTGCCCAGAAGCTTCCCAGCAGACTCCCCCCACATCATACCTCACTGGCCAAACTGCCAATGAGCACACACAGGCCAATGGCTAAACCAATCGCTGGCCACAGGAACAGTGGGGCCACCGTGACTGAGTCAGATGGACGTGGGCCCAGTTCCCAGAGAGCAGTCACCCAGGGGATGCAGGTGAAGGGAACATTACTGGGGTACCGTCAGAAAAGAGAAGGTGCCTGCTCAGTACACACACCAATAAAACTGACGTGTACAAACAGGCCTTAAAAGTCCATGCAGAACAGGGATGAGGGCGTAAGGAGGTTATTTCTTCCACTTCCTTTACACACTTCGATATCATTAAATTTTTTTTAAACAAATTTTTTTATGTTTATTTATTTTTGAGAGAGAGGCAAAAAGTGTGAGTGGGGGAGGGTCAGAGAGAAGGAAGACACAGAATCCAAGGTTGGTTCCAGGATCTAAGCTGTCAGCACAGAGCCCGACACGAGGCCCAAACCCATGATTCTGAGATAGAGGGTCACACGCTCACCAGCTGAGCCAGCCAAGTCACCCCTAGTTGTTACATTTAAACTGTGGTTTGGGTGCCTGGGTGGCTGAGTTGGTTAAGCATCTGACTTCGGCTCAGGTCGATCTGGCGTTATCTCAAAAATAAACAAACATTAAAAAATAAATCAACTGCAGCTTACTTTCTGTAATGCCAATTACAACTGCACATATTGCTGACACATGAACTTATTCACGCTGCAAAAAAACTCAAACATAGATAAAGGCCAAATCCCTCCTCACCACAGCCCAGACCCACACCCTTCCCTGGGAGTTCACACCGGTTACCAACCGGTTCGGTGAGCGCACTTTCAGCCCATGTAGAGGAATGCCTACCTAAACGTGCATGCCTCATGTGTGAGAACGTGTACGTGGAAAAGAATTACATGGAAATAAGTCAGGCAGAGGACAGATCCCATATGTTTGCACTCACAGGTCTAAGAGGAGAACAGGAGAAACCTAATGGAGGACCACGGGGAGGGGAAGAGGGAAAGAGAGTTGGGGAGAGAGAGGGATGCAAAACTTGAGACTATTGAATACTGAAAACGAACTGAGGGTTGAAGGGGGAGGGGAGAAAAGAGGTGGTGGTGATGGAGGAGGGCGCTTGTGGGGAAGAGCACTGCGTGTTGTATGGAAACCAATTCGACAATAAACTACTTAGAAAAAAAAAAGAATTACATGAACACAGACGACACGGGTTTGTTTGGTGGCTCTGACCTGGCAACACACCGTCTGCTGTGACAGTCTTTTCTCGCTCTGTGCGGTCTTAAGCCCTCTCCCTGCTGGTACACACAGATCTACCTCATCGTTTTTAAGCGTCTGTAGTTGACACTTTCCATGTGCCACACTTTATTTATCCACCGACGTCCTGATGAACTGTCGGGTTACTCTAATGCTGCAAAAAATGCTCTTGGACATGCCTCCTGGATCGAACACGCGTTTCAGGTACATTAAAAATTTTTTTTGTATAGAGTCCCTCTTGTTTCACATCCTTAAGGAAGTTTGGTATAGGATTCATTTTATTCGAGTCATTCTGTTGTGTCAGTTAGGTTTTAGTCTGCATTTCCCTGATGATGAATGAAGTTCAACACCTTTTCACATGTTTATTGGCCAGTTAAATACACTTTTTCTTGAACATCTGCTTACATCTTTTGTCTCCTTTTCTTTTAGGTTGTACATCTATTTTTAGCATTTTAAGAGTTTTTTTTTTTCTCTTTAGTAACTCTAGATAGGAGTCTTTTGTCCTATATATGTATGTATTAAAAAATCTTAAATATCTTCTCCTACTTTGTGAATTGCTTTTCCATTCTCTTGTGGTGCCTTTTAATAAACAGAAGTTCTTTTTTTAATAAAGTCTAAATTATTCTCTTCATTATGGTTGGTGATTTAAGTCCTATTTAATTTTAATACAGTTTAAATAAATGATAAAACTTCAATAAAAATTAAAAACTTAGTTAAGTCAAAAGTATCAATATTTTTCATTATTGGTTAATGCTTTTTAAGTCCCGAATAAGACCAAAGATCCAAAAGATGTTCTAGGGGTGCCACAGTGAGGCTGGGCTAAGGCCTTGGGTCTTTTAAAAAGAACAACAAAAATCTTTTGTATTTTCCTTTAAAAGGTTTATGGTTTAACTTTGTACATTCAGATCCACATCCACCTGGAAAAGACTAGATATAATATGTAGGATACAAATCAAAAAGCAAAACTACTGGATTAACAACATAAGCGTATTTACTTTTGATTGATAATGCCGTACGAAATAGCTATACCAACTTGTTTCCTCTCGCAACGTGGGAGAGTTCTCATTTCCCCCGTCACCTGCCTTTATCTCTTATTGTCAAACTTTGTAATTTTTTCAACCCGAGGGTTTGCTTTTTTTTTTTTTTAAGGTTTATTTATTTTTGAGAGAGAGAGAGCATGAGCAAGGGAGGGACAGAGAGACAGTAGGACAGAGGATCTGATGCAGGCTATGTGCTGACAGCAGTGAGCCCGATGCGGGGCTCAAACCCATGAACTGCGAGATCATGACCTGAGCTGAAGTCCAACACTCAACTGAGCCACCCAGGTGGCCACTAGGGTTTGCTTCTTATTTTCCTGCTCAGACTGTCTTGGGACTGCACAAAATGTATATATTAATTTTGGAAGAACTAACATCTGTTCAGGATTAGTCCTTCCTGCCAGGAACATGGTATTTTCTCTCCATTTACTCAGGTTTTCGTTTGTGTTCTTTAGTAACTCTTCCTCCCATCTCCTGCCCTCAGACACACGCTATTGTTTTTTTGTATGTTTATTAGGTTTTAGGTTATTTCTTCCTTTTTAATTTTTGTCGCTGTTAGAAAAATGCATCCTACAGTATTACACATTTGCACTGGTCATTGCGACTGGATCAGACTTACGGTTATTCTGTCAAATCCTGTATCTGAAATCTGGCCATCTTATTGAACTTGTGATTTCACTTAATAGTTTTCACTTGATTTTAGTCTATATGCTCACTTTCCTACATATGAGTACATAAGAAAGGTAGGCAGAGAAAAAACATATTGGAAGATGCGTATCAAATCGTTATCTTCAGGAGGCAGAACTACAGGCAATACGGTACTGACACGCCTTTCTTTCCTTACTCTAGTTACTTCTTAGACCGTAATAATTAATGATGGTAGACTAACCTCTTATCTTTTTTAAAAAATATTTATTTTTGAAGGAGAGAGAGACGGAGTGCAAGCAGGGGAGGGGCAGAGAGAGGGGGAGACATGGAATCTGAAGCAGAATCCAGGCTCTGAGCTGTCAGCACTGAGTCCCATGCGGGGCTCGAACCCACGAACTGGGAGATCATGACCTGAGCCGAAGTCAGACACTTAACCGCCTGAGCCACCCAGGTGTCCCTAATCTCTTATCTAAAAACACTAAAGTAGCTGATTCAATGATAATTCTTCCTGGAGAATATGAGAAATACTCCTAGCTTATGTATTCTTAAATTTCATGGCAAGATGCCATTTTTTTGGACAAGATGCCATTTTGTTTAATTACAAATAGTACATTGTTATTTTCATGAAATTTAAAGAAACAGATACATAACCATGGCTGAATATGAAGGAACATTTTATTAATATAGATCAAAGCCCACCTGTTTTTTGTAAATTTTCAGTTGTTCTTCAAAATGGGCACAGAAATATGCAACAGTGTCCTTTTCACCTACAAAGAAATGATACAAAATCTATTTTTCCTTCCCATGTCTGAGACAGAAATACGTTACTATTCCACCCTTACTCTTACTTTTCATCAATTTCTTGGCAATCAAATGTAACTAAGAAGTCTAAAACCAGTATTTTAAAATAGAATGCTAAGCCAAAGATCTCTGATTGCTTTTTTCCCCAGGGAGACTGCTCAGACCACACGGGAAACGCACACTGCGTAATCAGGACCTTCACTGTGCATGCGTCCAGCCTACTGTCAGAACGGGTTCCATCTAGTTTGCAGTTAGAGAATAAAAACTCCTCTAAAAATATGAATACTATAAACTGAAGGTTTACTGGATTCTTATATAGAGGCTTGAGAGAAAAATATTCTGTAAACAATTTTTAAAGCCAACCTAACTGAGCAATCTGATGAGACTAACATGCTACAGTGCTACAGTTAAAATAACTGGGAGAAATGAAATCTTCAATAGTTAAAACAACAACAAACCTTACACAGTGAGACATTTAAGTAAAGACATCTTATCTATTTTTTGTAGATATCATCTGAGCCTATTTCCTGCTTCTTTTAACATTGGTTACATTCACCCTTTTCTAAAAGTAAACATTTCATAAAGTATTCTCCAATGAAATGATTAAAATCTGTGAAATAAGCTATGTTTTACTCTATCATTAAAGCATTTTTTATTGTTAAGCAACTTACGTTGTCAACAACCATTATCACTCTTGCAGTTATGATACCTCTATTAAATCTCACCAAGTGGATTATGGTTTTAAATGAAGTATCTGGCCAAGCAAATCCAAACCTATAAAGTGCCTAGTATTTTTAAATAATACTCTCTCAAATCATCCTGGCAAACTAAGTAATGGACAGGCTTACTTTTGTCCAGCCGAGGTCGTGGATTATATCGATACCCGACCTGGCTCCAAAAGACAGGCACAGAGCCTCGTGTTTGAATAAATGACAAAGTATGATTATGAACATGAATTAACTGCTCGGTTTCCACATAATTGGCAACATTTCCATTTTTATCCACTCCTCTTCGTTTATAACGCATTCCTTAAAGAAAATTAAGACAGAAAACAACATAAAAAAGACATCAGTCTGATTAGATATACTTTTTTAAAAAAAAACTTTTAAAAAATGTTTTATTTTGAGAGAGAGGGACACAGGGTGCGAACAGGGGAGGGGCAGAGGGAGAGGGAGACACAGAATCTAAAGCAGGTCCCAGGCCCCGAGCTGTCAGCACAGAGCCCGATGCGGGGCTTGAACCCAAGAACCATGAGATCATGACCTGAGCTGAAGCTGGACGCTTAACCAAATGAGCCACCCAGGAGCCCTGCTTAGATCTGCTTCTCCGACTTTGGCTCAAGTCACGATCTCACATTCGTGGGTTCGAGCCCTGTGTCAGGCTCTGTGCTGACAGCTCAAAGCCTGGAGCCTGCTGCAGATTCTGTGTCTCTCTCTCTGCCCCTCCCCCTCTCATGCGGCCTCTCTCTGTATCAAAAATAAATAAAACAGAAACAAACAAAAAAAGACATGCTTAACCAAATCTGTCTTCTAGGATAGCTTTAAGGATCTAACGTGCAACCTCCAGGCAGAACAGTATCAGCTTCCCCCAAGCTCATAACCGAAGGCATCATTGTTTTGTAAAAGTTGAATCGAAGTGACTTTCTGTGAACTGAAAGGGAAGGGTTCTCCCAAGGGTGCCAGCACTCAGGAAGGATTTATTACCGTGATACAGGCTGTCAGTGGGAACAATGGTATTTAGAAGCATATCCCAAGTGACTTTCTTCTCTTCTCCATATATATACCTCCTTTTCTTTCTGCTTCTGTTAACTCTCCCCCATTCACCTCCCTCCAAAAATTGGTCTCCAATTACATCACACTATTTAGAGTCACTGAGCACTTTGAAGCCAATTATGCTTCCAAATCCATTATTGTCATTAGCATTTCAACACATCTGCAGCTTTTCCATTCTCTCTGAATTTAACTTGCACATGATTTCAGCCCTCCTGCTCACCTGCTCTGTGCCTACTTCGGCGTGAGATGAGAGCCACCAGAAACCGCGGGTGAATGTCATCTACACAGGTGGACTCCTGAGGGGGGGTCTCTGGGCTGCTCTTCTCATCATCAGAGGATTCGTTATAATTAACCACAAGTTCTTCAATCTGCACGAAACCTTGGATAATGGGGAGAATCCAAAAGTCCACATCTGGAGTCTGAAACCAATATGAACATCATGTTGTTTCTATTCTGTACAGCCCTGCTGCTTTCTTAAACCCGAACAGAAGCTAGCACATATTTGTCCATTTAGCTAGAAGCAGAAACCTTCTATTTTTTAACCATGTTTTCTG
Source organism: Helogale parvula (assembly GCA_004023845.1). NCBI lineage: Eukaryota > Metazoa > Chordata > Mammalia > Carnivora > Herpestidae > Helogale > Helogale parvula. Next base: position 88,561 of record PJEM01002088.1, on the reverse strand, counting down.
CTTGTTGGAGAATGGCAGGAGGAGGGAGGGAAAGAGGGAGAAGACAAAGGGGAGAGAGAGCCTTTTCCCCTGGGGCGAGCATTCAGGAAGAGCTGCCTGAGGGGCACCTGGCTGGCTCGGTCCTAGAGCAGAGACAGGTGCGACTCGATCTCAGGGTCCTGAGTTTGAGCCCCACATTGGGTGTAGAGACTACTTACAAAATGAATGAATGAATGAATGAATACAAAAAGCTCTGAGAGGTCCCACCGCATCGAAGACACACTGCCTGGGTAACAAATTCACACTCCACCACTTACTAATTCATTCCAATGAATGAATCCCTTACCCTCACCATGCCACAACGTCCTGCTTTGAGAAATAGGAAGAACTATTACCTCACTAGGTTGAGTGAATGACTAAAATGTAAAAAGTGTTTGGCGTAGTACCTGCCTTATTACAAGGATTTAACAAACATAGCTACTATGATTGTTCCCGTTGGTACCAAAAAGGCAAAAAAAAAAAAAAAAAACACTTGTAGGCTGATTTTTAACTCACCGTTGTATCAAGGATTTAATAACATACGACCAACTCTGATGCCGTTACTACAAAGCGCAGAGGCCCAACTCTATTTTCCAGTTTAGGAAAAACTTGCCTCGCCAAACTAAAATCCACGTAGTAAATTAACAACAACAACAACAAAAAAAACCAAAACCAAAAAAACCCTTTCCATAAATATCTTATTTTACAAAGTCACCCAACATAATTAGGAGAGTATTAATTACAGCTAGACATTTCCCCTTCTGTGCCTTTGAGGCTAAGAATACTCCAGTATCCCAGCTGACTGTCCGCAGAGAGAGTGAAGGGTAAGAAGTGTTCCAGGGCATTGGTGTCTCTCGCGCGCTCTCTCTCGCTCGTGCTCTCTCGCTCTCGCTCTCTCATCTCCACAGCTGTATCCAGCCTTAACCCCAGCACGACCTTCAAACGCACCTCATCATCCATAATCACATAAGCCAGGCAGGACCTGTCTCAGTGTTGTTTTGTTTTATGGAGCAGCTGATTGGATGTTAGGAAGGTGGTTAGAATTGAAAATTATGAAGGGTCTAGATGCATTCATTATTCCTACCACCATCCTCATTATCTGTATGTTTGTTCTAGCAATGATGCGAAACTCTTGACAGGAACAGAGAAATGTATGCAGCCAAACGCTGCCTCTCCTGCAAGCCATCAGTTTTAAATGGTAATTCGCAGGACCTGACAATAATCCCACAAAACAAATCACAGCTCAGGATGTCAGCGAGCAGGAAACAGATGCGTTTTGTCCCCCTTATTTTTCTCCCTGTCACTGAGTTTCAGTGGTCATGGTTTGATCAGCCTCATAAGAGGTGAGAACATTTTCAAGCCTCATTCTCATTAGCAGCATGACAGATACCTCATGGTAAGCACTGCCAAAGTCAAAATCATTTATGCTAACCATCACTAAGGGGGGGGGGGGGAGATAGGAGAAAAACATTTTGAAATTTTTGAGAAGTTATTGAAAAAATAATGTGCTACCCATTCAGCTACTTGCTCACTTTGTGTCCAAAATGGTAACTGGCACATAGTAGGACTTCCATACATATCTGTGGACTGAATGAATGGATGGTCCTTAGACGGGTGTAATTCTTCGACACAGGAGACAGAATGAAGGAACAGAGTAATCATTAAACTGGAAGGACCCTCATCCAGTAATCTCAGCACATTCCCTCTCTTCCCTGATTCACAGGCTGGCAGTACTGGAATGTCCTCAGAGATCTGCCTACTTCAATCCCCAGATGAGGAAGCAGGAAACAGAAGTGGTTGGCATCACTAAAGAAAAAGCACATTTCAACATTTCCAACGGGTGCAAACAAAATCTCTCTCTCCTGGGAACTCTGTGGACTGTAGTTTGGCAGCCTTAAATCACTTCTGTCCTGTGGGAACTTGCTAAAAAGCTAGGCCTCAGGAGGTGCACTGGGAGCGGTCTTAAAACAAGGCCTTGGCATTCCTAATTACATGATCCCCATTCTAGAGAAGAAAACATTATAGTGAGATTTCTTTTTAACGTAGACTCCATGCCCAGTACAGGGCTCATACTCCCAACCCTGAGATCAAGAGTCGTATGCTCTACCAACTGAGCCAGCTAGGTGCCCCCATTTTATTGAGATTCTGAATTCATTTTAATACAGTTTTTAAAACTTTGCTTAACAACTACCTTAAGGATATTTTAGAAACAACTACTCACACCAATCTCCATAAGATCTTGTATCATGTATTTATTCCAAAAAAATCGGTCATCAACCTGGAAAAGGTAGAGAATGAATAGTTAGGAAGCATGTTGAGTTTTCCTCTAGGAGTAAACGGGTCCAAAAATCGTCCTGGGGGGCAACGGCTGCTCTGAGCCGCGAGAGATGTACCTTCTGCCAGAGGGGACGGGGGTCCGTCTCCCCAGCACTCTGCCTCTGCACCGAGTTGGTTAGGTCATAAGTCAGGCTATAGTAAAAGGATTCTGAGTCCATGAACATCTTCAGCAACTCCTCAAGTAATCTCCTCTCCAACTTCTCCTTTTCTTTACTTTCCTTAACCTGGAAGAAATTAATCTACTATTACGGCAGGAATTCAATGTACAGCGTTAGGTGGATAATACCCAGCTTCCTAGGAGGGAAGTGAAAATAATCCCAAGAACCATGCATGGGACAAGCAGTTTGAAAACAAGTTTCCTGGGAAGGAAATTACCCTTCAATTTAAAAGTAATCAAAGCTGAATTCCAAGCCCGTATCAATGAATCTCTTACTTTCTTTTTATTAGGAGCAGACACATTGGATTTAATATGCGTAAAGGTCTTCAGTAGAAACTTTGAGTCATCTGGAGACGGTACAATCTTCTCTGGTTTGTTAATTCCAAAATGATGCTTCTTACAGAGCTAAATAGGAAGAGAAAAAAATTCATTATTATTACTGTCTGCCTGGTAAATGTCCCAGTACAAGTGCAGAAGGGACTGTTAACGCTCATGCACAGTGGTTAAAAGAAAACCTCAAAGATTTATTAGTAAAACGACCAAGTAGACACCTGATGTTAGAAAGCTACCATGGAGGGGCTCCTGGGTGGCTTAGTCCATCAAGCATCTGACTCCCGATTTCCGCTTAGGTCATGATCTCAATGGTTCGTGAGATGGAGCCCTGTGTAAGGCTCTGAGCAGACGGCACGCAACCTGCTTGGGATTCTCTCTGTCCCTCTCTGCCCTCGCCCCATCTCAAAAAAAAAAAAAAAAAAACTTTAAAGAAAGAGAAAGCGATCATAGAGAATAAGAATATAACGCAGGCCAGGACATCCTTAGGATTTGGGGGGTCGGAAATCCAGATTCGGATCGTAACGACAGTAAGTCCTTAACCAATATAACTGAAGAACAAAATACTCTGCTAGAGGTTCATTAATGCTTTGAACATTGGCATCTGAGATTTAAAATATTGCAAAGTACTCATCCGCTGTGCTCCAGGGGTGTTACTTTACAGCTGCCTGAGCTACATATTCGTTCATGCCAGTTAATGGAGCGTGTGGGTTGAGAAGATGTCAGGAGTCTGCTCTATTGGGAATCTTAAAAGCTGGACGTTTCACACACTCTTTCTCCTCTTCTCCTCACACATACGAACAGAATCGGCATAAAAACATATTATTTGGGATCAGAGATTAAATTTGAAGAAGCAGTCAGCAGAGGCTGCAGGAAATGTGCAGTCTAATTGACAGATATGAGGAGAAGATGGGAACATGTTAGGAGAAGGGTGCAGAGGTCCTGAAAAAGGCTACCTGCTTCAAGTCACGGGTCTGACACACGATTTCATGTGGCTCAACACACAAGGCAGACTCTGAGAGGCAAAGATTCTTTTAGCCACATGGAGGCTAAATCCATGTTTCCTTTTTTTTTTTAATGTTTTAATATTTATTTATTTTTGAGAGAGAGATAGAGCACTAGGAGGGGAAGGGCAGAAAGAGAGGGAGACACAGAATCCAAAGTAGGCTCCAGGCTCCGAGCTGCCAGCACAGAGCCCGATGCGGGGCTCAAACCCACGCGCTGTGAAATCATGACCTGAGCTGAAGTCAAACACCCAACCAGCTGAGCTGCCCAGGTGCCCCTAAGTCTGTGTTTTCAACACACTGGCTGTATCCCTACACCAAGTGGTAGACTGTCACCAGGGGCAAACAGTTACTACGTGCCTATTATAGTGTCTTACTTACAAAATAGTTATTACTAGATGATGAACAGGATAAAAAATGAGAACAAAAGCTAGTTCAAACTTTGATTTTAAATTTAATAAAACGGAAAGAGGTGTTCCTGTTCTATCGAATTTGGAAGTGGATAATTTTGTCAATTATACCTCAATAAAGCTGGAGAAAAATCAAAAGTACAACTGGTTAAGCGGACTGTAGTCAGACCTAACAGGATCTTACAGATTTGGGGCCTTTTCAAAATTACGACTATCAAAACCTCTGTTCACCTGGGTCTCACGACCTGACTGCAACTTGAGGCTGCCTCTGCTCCACCTGTGAACACGAGGGACCTAAGGACAAAGTTGCTCACAGCCGTCCTGCCAACACTGAGCTAACGGATTTCCCAGAGAAGAAGCAGGACCACCAAGCTCTGAAGCGGACAGGGATGGAGAGGAGAGCTGAGCAAACACGCACTGCTCCAGAAACTCTCTCCCCCTCCCCTCCTTGAGCGGGGCGTTCCCGTCAGCCTAGGAATATACCGATACATCGTTCCTCTAACACCTGCACTTGATGCCTCTTCCTCTGCCAGCTCATGTCCTGTTCTTTGTACCCCTCACTGCCTCATCCCCTTCTCTCCCTGGCCCACTCCAGTCAGGCTTTAGCCCCCCACTACTCCACGTCAACTGCTATCTTCAGGGTGACCAGTGACCTCCACTTTGCTAAGCCCAATGGTGGACTCGCGGTCTTCATCTTAACCTCTGAGTAGCAAATGACACAGTTGGTCACTCTGTCATCCTCGCTGATGCACTGTCTGCACTTGGCTTTTACAGGCTGTCTTCTTTATCTCTTTTGCTGGTTCCTTTCTGAGCTTTGACTTCTTAATGTCTTGGACACCACGAGGCTCAGCTCTTGACCCCCTTCTCTGTCTAAACTAATCTCATCCAGCATCATGGCTTCCGATATCATCCATAGGCCTACCCCTCCTTCCTAAATGGGTGTGTCCAGTCCAGCTCTCTCCCCAAATTCCAGACTCTCAAAAATCCCAACATTTCCTTCCTGAATGTCCACCGGACATCTCAAACTCGACGTGTCCAACCCAGACTCTTACCTTCCCTCCACTGCCTTCACCTCCTACTTTCCTCCCCTTGTTTCCTGCACTCCATCCACACCGGCCTTCTTGCTGCTCCTCACCACATCAGGAATGCTTCCACCCCGGGATTCCGTTCTCGCTGTTCTCTCTGCCCACACACCCTCTCCCCAGACCTCTTCCCACAATCTCCTCTCCTGAGCACTCTCCCCACCGGCCTTCCTGTGCCGGACTTCTATTTCCCATGGCCATGTATTACTTCCCAACATACTACACGATACAGAATCATTATGCTGACATCCTCCCTGGTATCACGGAAGCCCGTAACATCAGAGATGTTTGGTTTGTTTCCTCCTGTATCTCTAGTGCCACACAGTCCCTGGTCCCTGAGACCAATAAATATTTGTTATGTGACTGAATGAGCTCTGATGCTAAAATATAAATGGTAGCCCCTAGGCTCATACATGGGGCATGCATCCAAGTGGTCCTGGGAAAACTGTCACTGCCCTCCTTCCGTGAATATACCTCACCCCCACCCCCACCTGCGTTGGTGGAGAACCACTGGGGCGGCAGAGAAGCAGTTTTAAAAAGAGGCTCCAGGGACACCCCTGCTGCCTCTTCTGCTTGCAACAATGAGCAACTGTTGGTTAGCAATTTTTACCCAGAATGCCAGTAATTATCTAGTCATATTAATAACACTCTCAAAAAAACTGAAAACATGCCCAAACCTACTTATAGACTATTGCCAATTTTAATTTCCAAAACAGGATGTTACACGTTTGTCAGACATAGTTATTCCTTAACAGTACTCAAGCCGGCAAAATCTCCCCCAGGGACGCATGAAAGCCGATGCGCAGGACCCCGCTATTCCAAAGTACTCGTGTAGCAGCATCGCACGTCTGCACCCACACACTGCTCACTCTCGGGAGGGAAACCCCTCCTCCGCAAGGCTAGCTTCCTGCTGCGTCCCGTCTAGGACCAGGACCTCTCCTTCACTCGCTCCTCTCTCATCTGTTCGTCTCTAGGAGCCCCTTTCCTCCCATCTAACACCGTCAGAGTTTACCAGAACATGCATATTTTAATCCATTCTTTAAGCCTAGAATCTCCTCTGAGTTAGCAGCGGACAAATGGTGTCATGGTCACTTGAACTGTGAGGCTGGTGGGCTGGTTGGGGTAGGTGAGAGAGTGAAAGCCCAATGGAACTGCTCAGGCAGACTAAAACAAGGGCCCCCTCGAGTATGGAGAGGCTAAACGTTCTCTAAGAACATGACGCTAGCGCTCCCTCCCGTGACCTCCTCCGCTGGCCCCATGACTCTGGGCTCTTCCCCCACATCTAAATGCTCCTGCTCAGTCTTCTTTGTTGGCCTTTCTTTCTGTCCCTAAAGACGGTGGTGTGTCCCAACGTTCCACCCTTAGCGCTCTTCCCCTTCTTCACGAAGTCTAGAAAACGTCATCCTCTAGCCTCATTTGAACTACTGCTATGTTTAACTACACATTTCTAATGCCACTCTTGTGCTCTGAGTTCATGACCCAAAAATATGACATCTCCCAGCTACTGACACACTTGTCCCTCAAATGCAGCATTTCCAAAACTGATCGTTTGTTTCCCAAATCTTGCTCCTCCTCTGGCTGCCCCGGGGCACTGACTACTCTCTCTACGGGGTCCCTCATGCAAGACACTGTGCACCCACCTCCCACTATTCTCCCCTACTGTCTCTCCTATCAACCCCAACCACTCATGCTGAGTGCTATTATTTTAATTCAGATCCTTACCTTTTGCCCAGATCAGTATTTCTCCAGGCAGGGGCTACTGGCTAAACAGAATTCTTTATGCATGATGATCCCCCCGAGAGGGGACAAGCTAACAAGCCTCCTCTCATGAGGCGACAAGCTGCCCTCCAGCACCGAGCACGGTTCCAGGCCCCGTCTCTCCTGCAGCCCTTCTAGTTCCCTTTACCATGCAAAGGCCAAATCTCCACCTCCCACTGCCCGACTCTGGACCCAGAACCGAGGAGGTCTATGGCCTCAGTTCGACCTACTGTCCACTTATGGTCCATGAAGATGGTTCCCCTCCCCCAGGCCTTGCAAGGTCTGAGTTTTACTTATTCTTTAAAAAACAAAACAAACAAACAAACAAAATCTATCCCCTTCCTGGGCTTGGAACAGACCTAATCCCAATAGCCCCTTAACTGCATTATCCACAACTCCAAAATCCAAAAATCAATGAAACCTGCAAGTTAATTTTTTAAAGTTTGTTACAGGCTCATTAATGGCCAAATATGCCCTGAACTGATAGAAGGCTATTGAGAGTCACCATTTACCTCTCTTAGTATGAATATTCATATGATTCATTAGGAAATATTAACGTATTATATTATGGGGTAATGTCCCAGATTTACTGGGTATGTATGGAATACATGAAATAGCCTTTTGAAAACTCTCAAAACCCTGAATTCTAAGATAAATATGGCCCCAGGACTGTGATCTATGTAGCAAAGCACAAACTCAGGATGCCATCCTACCTGGAAGTCGATTTCTGTCTCTTAAATCCAATTTTTCTAAATAGAGATTTAGGAGCACTTGGGTGTCTTAGTCAGTTAGACATCCAACTCGAGATTTCAGCTCAGGTCATGATCTCACGGTTCGTGGGATCGAGCCCTGTGCCAGGCTCCACGCTGATAGCAAGGAGCCTGCTCGGGGTTCTCGCCCTCTCTCTCTGCCCCTCCCTGGCTTGTGCTCACTCTCTCTCAAAATAAATAAACTTAAAAAAATAAAAATTGAGATTTAAATTTACATAATTCAATAAGTATTTTAGAATCTTCTACACTGTTACCTTTAGAAAAGTATAGACCACTATTGTTTTTAAAAGGGTTAAAAAAATTTTTTAAAGCAGGTTACCATTAATTTTAAGTTTTTACTATAATCATCTGGTGCCCATCACAACATGTGCATTCTTTTATTCTAAAAGGGTTAAATTTAGTCCCTCTAAAAAACAAGGATAGAGAAAATAACCTCTTGGGATCCTGTCCTGTCCTAAGATGCTTTGTTTAGACAGAGCTCTTGGGATTACAACATACAACAGTGACCATGGGATCACCTTCCCTCTTCCAGAGGTCCGGCCAGTTCTGTGCAGTGTATGCTTAGGCCCTTCTCACAGCTTTGAGCCACACGCTCTCAAAAGGAAAACCATCGCCAGAGGCCCTGTGGTGCTCCCCTAGTGTTTCTGTTACTCTAGCGGCTTACGTTTCACAACCAAGATTAAGGGCTGACGTTGCTGCCGCTGTTTAAGAAAAAGAAAATAAATGATTTAACTTCAAAGTTGGTATCTATGTTCATCTGGAGCTAAAACTTTAAACAGATGTCTAAAGGGAAACCAAATATGGAAAATGACGCAGTTATCTATTAAGGCAATGAGATACAGCAGGTAAGATACGCAGACACAGGACAGGAGGCTATGAAACTTTAAAAGGATGTTTTTTTGAAAGAACATCGATGTTATCTTTTTGAACCCCACAGATTCTTCGTGTCCTTGTATAGATCATTTTTTTAAACGGCACACTGCCCTGAAAAACAGGTGCTTCCTCAAAAGGTTGAACACAGAGCTACCATATGACCCAGCAATTCCACTCCTAGGCGGTGCCCAAGGGAGATGAAAACAAGTGTCTGCCAAAAAACTTGTGCACCAATGTTCACAGAACTATTCCTAACAGTCAAACGGTGAAAGCCATCCAAATATAGATCAACTGGTGAATGGATAAACGTGACATAGCCATACAGTGGAATGAAAAGAAATTAAGTATTGAGCTATACGAACAGTCATGCACCTTGAAAACACTGCATTAAGTAAAAAGAAGCCAGTCACAAAAGGCCACATATTATTAGATTCCATTTAAAAGAAATGTTCAGAACAGGCAAATTTAGACAGAAAGTAGACCAGTGGTTGCCTAGGACTGAGAGAGCTGGGGTTTGGAGAAAACTGAGTAACCGCTAATCAGCACAGGGTTTCTCTGCAGAGAACATACAGGATGGATATGTTCTAAAATGGGTTGTGGTGATGGTCACGAGTCTCTGAATATATTGAAAGCCACTGAATTATATGCTGTAAATGAGTGAATTGTATAGTACGTGGATTTATTTATTTATTTTTTTAGTTGGCAAACAGGCCTAATACTTGAGGTGAAAAGGCAACCAAGGCAGAAAACTAGAAAATCTATTAAATTCCAGACTCTGGAATAAGACTGCTTCTGCTCCAATCACAGAACACAGACGAGGCCCTGGAAGTCTGAGAACAGTGACCACACGGAAGAGCCTGAGGACCCTGCTGGGAAAGGATGAGGGCACTGAACACAATTCCCAGACATCTCAATTAGAAAGAAATGTAAGGATCAGTTTAGTTTAAAAATATGTATGTTCATGAAAAAATAATAGAAGTAGGAAAAATATATAAAAATGCAAAAAAAAACTACTCTAAAATTTTTAAATAATATCGCTCCTTCGAAGAGCTTGGGGCCAAATGGAAATAACCATTAAGACTCACTAGAATAGGGACAAGAGATTATTTCTAAGTAGTGGGCTTTTTTCCCTTCTCCTCGTTTACAATTGACTAATCAAAACAAATAACAATGATTACTAAGCTTATAAAAGCTCCTTTTAAATGGATTTATATGGAAATAGGAATAAAGATCCCAAAGATTTTAATTAACATGTTGGAAAATAAGCAAGGAATTCATGATTTCCGACATAACTGTTCTCTGCACGTTCTTCCTGTTTTTCACTGTTAAAAAGCTCTTCTAAAAAAGGGGAAAAGGCTTAAGTGCAAATTTCTAAAATGATAATCTCCTCAGAGAAAGGTGTGCCAAACTATTCCAAAAATAGGATCTGGAAATACTTTCCCTATGTCACGTTTACCCCCAATTAACAGGGATCATTACTATACTTTCAACTCTTAACATGGACCATACCCTTAATGCGCATGATAAGTGCTGTAGCTAATACGGTCCAACAGTGCTGTAAAAATAGTCACGTCTCTCACGTTGGGGGGAAATCTCATTTTCATTTTTATTTGAAGGTAATCTGTTTTACTTGAGAATAGAGACGAAAGGAAAAATGTGAAGAATGAAAAACTTCAAGTTTTCGTAATATTCACATTTCTGTGTTTAAAAAATTCCATGTAAATGTCATTACCTGCCCCCCCCCCCCATTACGATAGTCAGCTACTAATCTCAAGAATGTTACAGGTTGGGGAGCAAAAGGGCATCAGAAAATTTCCCTGAAAAATCCAACAAGGGTCCCGAGCTTCCCTGGATGAGGAGTGACAGAGTTGGGAGTGTAAGTGCGCAAAGCAACGACTGGCATGTGGATAAAGTGCAGCCAAGCAGGTCCCCTGCTGTAAATCTAATCACCAGGGTCCCTAGCCTAGTGCTGAGACCAGAATGGCAGCCCAAGGGGCGTTCCCCCTCAAGGCAAAGGTCGGTGACAGAAAGCCATGCTGATCTTTCAATTTGCCAGCAAAGCCATCCAAAGACACTGATGACACATTTATCGGTTTAGTAAATTTTACAAGAGTTTTTGCTAGTCTGGCTGCAAAGGCCCACTATTTTTTTTTAAATTTTTTAATGTCTTATTTATTTTTGATACAGAGAGAGACAGAGCATAAGAGGGGGAGGGGCAGAGAGAGAAGGAGACACAGAACTGGAGGCAGGCTCCAGGCTCTGAGCTAGCTGTCAGGACAGAGCCTGACGCGGGGCTCGAACCCACAAACGTGGGATCTGACCTGAGCCGAAGACGGAGGCTTAAGCAACTGAGCCACCCAGGTGCCCCAAGGCCTGCTTTTAATAGGCCTAACTGCTACCTAAGTTATTTGTCTCTGGATCAGCAATAATGATTCATGTTCTAGCTCTAGCACCAATAAAGGGGAATAAGAAATAGTCTAGCCTTTTTTTGATTCCTATAATAAATAAAACATAGGGGTCCTCTTAAATTCATCTTAATGTTGGTTTCTAAAAATTAGACTGTCCAACTTCCAGTACCATCTGAAGCATAAAAATGTTATTTTTATTTATTTTTTTAAAACAATTTAACCCTGCCCCCAAATTTCTTCCCCAAGAAACCAGCCTAGAAAAACAGGTATTGAACTGTGGGATAGTGGGTGCTCTGGTATCTGTTACCTGCTGTTTAGGTATCAGGGAGGCAGCCCGGCAGAGTGACACAGGACCGGATGGCCCGAGTCCAGGTCCAGACCCCATCACACGCCTGCTGTGACTTAACTCTTGCCGAGTCTCCTTCCTTCATCTGTATCGTGTGGGTGCAACAGTGCTCACCCTACGGGGTGGTCTGAGGCATTATTTAGGATAATCCACCAACCGTCAGGGTCTCACACATCAATCACATGGTGACTGGGATACCCCAGGGCAGAGGGAGGACGTCCCCAAACACAACATCCCCACACCAACAGCAAACGTGACACAAAAGCTTTCGCGGGTTATTTCTACCAAGTGGTGGTACCGTGTGGTTTAAAAAAAAAATAAAAAATCCTGGCCCTGGGAAATCTCATTATTTTGGCCTTAAGTCCCTCTATTGTAGGCTTGGTTTCCTCCTGAAAAATTAAAATATTGCACTAGATCAGTGGCTTCTTTCTTTAAAAAAAAAAACTTTTAAAAAAATTACAAAAGAAACATATGCTTAGAAAAACTTCAAGAAACAGAATAAAACCGATATAGAGTAAGTTAAATCTCACCTTCCTAAGTCCACTCTCTCCCAACTCAGGAGTTTTTACCCTGTACTGTGCAGAGTACTGTGCTCCCTGGAAGCAGAAAGTGGCTTTCCAGGAGAGGCCAAGCGGTCAGGTCCCAAGGATCCCCTCCCCTGTATCTCCACCTCTGCCTTTATGCAGCTGATACACTGGATTTCACAGAGTATGAACGTTTCCGCTACTAAAGTGAAGTTTGAAAACCACAGGATTAAGTTACTTTAAAAAATATTATCCAGTCCTAAAATTACAATTTTGGTCTACTAAACCAAATCCTCCTATTTGTTATTATATTTACACCAAGCTTCCATAAAATTTCCTGAGGCTTCCACCTTACCTCTAGCTCAAGATCCTGAGGCTCCATTTCAGAAAGGGACAGCACAGCAATTTTGGTAACTTTACAGACCTCATGGTCTCCCGGAAGTTTGCCCACCAACACTTTCTGCCGAATTAAAATAAGCCACCATGGAAGGTCTGAAAGAGAAAAATCACATCTGGTATCTGTAAAGTGCTACTATCCTAGCAACCTGAAGACGAATAATCTAACAACAAAATACATATACATTACATATGCCCCTTCAAAGTAAAGCACACGACAAAGATATAAAAACGGCCCTGAACATGGGAAAAGATGTTGCACCTCACTCATTAAAATGTGGTAATGCCATTTTCACCCATCAGATTGGGGAAAATAAAAGGTTTGACAGGACATTCACTGGCAAGGCTGTGGGGACACAGGCACTGACATACAGTGCTGGTGGGAATTCATACATCCAAACAGATAAAGCTTTTCTGGAGGGAAATGTAGTGATTCCCTAACAATAAAAACACGTGCACTTACCTTAAACCTAGCAATCCCACTCTTGTGAGTCCACCACGAAGATACGCAACCAGTCCGAAAGTATGTACACTCAAGTCTATTCACTGCAGCCGTTTGTAATTGCAAAATACTGGGAACAATCTGGTCTAGACATAGGACGGTGGTTGAATAAACTAGGACACATCCACTAAGTGGAATATATGAAGCCGTAGAAAAGACATTAGGCATATTGGAGGAACCGACAAGAAATTATCCTTGGATATATTATGTGGGCAAACCGGATATATTTATAGAATAAGGATATAATAAAGTCATAGATTTACTTACTATCAAATCAAAGTACAAGAGAGTGTCTAGAGCCAGCCTTTATGGAAGAAAATATGAGAAAATACTCATATACTGCTCAGTTGCACACAAAAACAAAAGAGATAAGATAGAAATTAACAAGACTGGTTACCTACAGAGAGTAGTAGGCAGAAATCTGATGGAAGGAGGAGGAGATGGGACAGAGAAAGGGATCAGGGCAAATGACAGCTCTCTGAGTATATATACCCTTTCACATAGTTCTGACTCCTAGGACCACAGTGATATTTCACATCTCCTCAAAAATAAAGAAATAGTTGCTTTCAACCAGAAAGGGGAGGGGGGGACTAAAAATGAAATGCCAACAGCAACTTAATTCTAATACAAATGGATAATGTAACCACATGGTTATAAAAAACTCACCTAAATAACTCTGGAAAACAGTATTTTTTTTAAAGGATAAAGACTGTATATAATATTGTACTCTGGTTAGTGAATTTGTTGGAAGGGCATGAGTTAGCGATTCCAAAACCACTTTATGTGCACAGTAGGACTGAGCAAATAATATATTGAGGAGAATGGGTAGGGTAGGAGATGGTAAAATAAACTAAAGAAATCTTTAGTAAGTACAAGAAAGAAGGAAAGAAAACACCCAGGGGCCCAACAGTGATCTTTCCAATCCAAATTTTTATTTCTCACAAATGATTTTTAATTAAATGAGAAATGGTCTATGAAAGACAGCATACAAATGCAATTTTTCAGTTCATGAAGTTACAGACACCCTTTTAAAAAGTACTGCCTAATTAGCACCCAAAATAAAAATAATCTTGTTTCAGTAATTTCTTGTAGAAAACCAACATGATGGATATACATTCACCATATAAAAAATGTTCTTAAAAAAATATATTGTATTTCAATTTCCCCCAAATATCAATCAACTCTCAATCTACGGACTGTGCTTTGAAGAAGTGCTTAAGGCAACTCATACATGCAAGAGTTTGGAAGAATTTCATAATTCTTTATAAAGTACGGTGGAAATTTACTCTGAAATTTCAAGGCATTTACAGGCCATTTCATTATTCATTATCATTAAACATTAACTGAGTACCTACCATGGGCTAGGGAGTACTTCAGGCATGGATCAAGGTTATCAAGCATCTATCATATAATAAGCCTAACACATAATAAATAAGGCACATGTAACACTTGTTCTTCGGAAGGCTACGAGTTAGTAACAAACAATATACTGTTGAATGTCAATGACTTTTGTTGAATAAAACAAAATCCTTACTACAGGATTCCTAATGTCACAGGAATAATTTCTATCAGAGTGCTGGCAGCAGACCAACACCAGGAAGTCCTTTCCCTAGCTTATGCCTTCTAGCTGGAGTTTACTTCGGATACATTTCATATTAACATAGTAAATTACGGTTTTAATAAATCACAGCAATGAAAAACAATACGCATAATCAAGAATAATGAATATCTTTCCAATAAACCTCCTAATCGCATAATGTCAAAATATTAAAATATTAACCTTCGAACAGAGGTTTTACTCCATGCATGAACTCACTTGGGAAACCGAAATGCATCATTTTTTTTTCATAAAAATACTGATGCTGTCAAGACTGAAATACAGCTTCCACACTCAAATAATTTTAAAATAAAGTATGCATACAGAAATGGCCTGTAAAATAAAATAAAATCTGCATACTTTTAGAGTTTAGTTAGCTAGTTCTACAGAAAAAAAATGTAACAAATGTGGAAAAGGTGCTCTTTAAAAACATATATTATGGACTGATCAGTATATCTGGGGAGTTATGATGAAGATTAAATCTGAAAAAATATAATGTAAATGGTCAAACAACAGCGAAAATCTCTAAATATCAGCCTTCCCTTTTCAGGGAGGCTTTCACGGGCTGGACTTTGAGGTCAGAACTCGGACTTGAATTTTAACTCATCACTCATTTGCCAGGTACTTAGCAGCACAATACTTAGCTGACTTCCTGGTGCTCTTATCTGTAGAACAGGATAGAACTGCCTGATACAGAGAATAGCTATGAGGATTAAATAATCTTTATAATTCATGTTATTGTTAGTAAGAGCTAATGTTTACCAGACAGCAAAACATACTATAAAGCGGGTAATTAAAATAATGGGGTAGTGGTATAGGAATGGTCAGATGAATACCAGAGGAGAACAGAACACACAGACCCTGACAAGGTCGGCACCTGATACGCTATGATAAAGAGGGGGAGAGCACGTGGGTGGTTAAATGGCGCTGGAACACATACTGAAGGGTGCTGGATAAACCGTGTATCTGGGGTCTGCGCTGAAGTAATTTAGCAGCTGAAGTGCGGGAACCATGGATCTAAAAGTCTTTTTTATGGCTGACTTCCAACCGATCTACAAAGTACATTGAGTTAACTGGTCTCTTAAGTTTTTTAACCTCCTGTTTTCAGTCTCACAATTTGATCGAAAAGAAAACACGAGGGGTGTCTGGGTGGCTCAGTAAATTGGGCGTCAGACTCTTGATTTCCGCTCAGGTCATGATCTCATGGTTCTTGAGATGGAGCCCTGCATCAGGCTCCATACTGATGGTGCAGAGCCTACTCTCTCCCCCAATCCCCTGCTCACACTCTCTCTCAAAATAAATAAATAAATAAATAAGCTTAAAAAAGAACTTTAATAAAAATTAAAAATAAAGAAAACATGGAAAGTAAAATTAATAGGGGAATAGATTTCTACTAGTTATAATCCAAGCAAATTGGGATGATGAAAATGTTTTGGAATTAGTGGTGATGATTGTACAACCCTGAGAATGTATTAAAAACCACTGAACTGTACATGTTTAAAGGGGTGAATTTTATGGCATGTGGATTACATCTCAATTTTTTAAAAAATTTTAATAAAAAAAATTTAATGCTTATTTTGAGAGGAAGAGAATGAGTGCAAGCAGGAGAGGGACAGAGAGAGGGAGAGAGAAAATCCCAAGTCAGCTCCACACTACCAGCACAGAGCCCAATGTAGGGGCTCAAAATCATGAACCGGGAGATCATGACCTGACACGGAATCAAGAGTCGGATGCTTAACTGACTGAGCCACCCAGGCGCCCCTTCAGTTTATTTTTAAAGCTCCTTCTAAAAAAATAAATAAAAGAACTTGTTAGGAGTCTTACCTAGCAAAGCAGAGAATAAAAAACTAAAAAATATATTTTCTGCCAAAGACACAGGTAAAGCTAGGACAGCCTATTAATTCTTAAATTACATCAACATCACTCCAAACAGCTACCTTTTCTCACCATTGTTCAAACAGACAAACACCCAATTAAAATGATCACAATGGAAGGAAAATGAAAATTTTGAATTGGACACAGCGCTATCTCCTCCAGACAAAACCACCGACTCTAGAAAACAAAGCAAAACAAAAACCTCATGGAAAGTAATAGCAAACTATTTGTATAATAATTTTCCTTTAGGTGAAACAGCGCATAACAACCCCGGAAGCCTGGAAAGTCTGGCACGAATGAACATGTTAGGAACAGGGTTAAATGATGTAAATATGTGTTTTACAGTTTAAGACAAGGAAGAGGTAGGAGCGCCCAGACCAGGGTTTGGCAGTCCCGGTAGGCGTCAGGCATAATTCTGTAATTAAACTTTTAAAAGCACCAAGGCAGTATTAATTTATATCACCTACCAGGAAAACAAGTGTGGCTCAATGAAAGCTCTACACTGAGACGTGCATGTGCAGAGCAACCGAGTCCAAGATGACTTCGGCTCGCAAGGTCCTTTGGCGTAAAGATACTCTTTCACCTTTTTTAACATATTACAGTGGGAGAAACCGTCAGTTTTGTAACCCTGGCTCCTCCAGGAAGGGACAACAAGGAAATCTGACTTCCCCAGCAAGATAAGAAAACTGATTAGGAAATGATGACCTTGAAAAGGGTGACCAGTAGGGGCTAGCTAGAACAATAGTACTGGAAAAGAGTCAACTGCTTGCTCTATACAATGACTGATTCACTTAAAAGGGTAAAAACAATTGGCAAATAAAGATTTTCTCAAAAAATTTTTTTCATCCAATTTCAGAAAATGTTTTTAGACATACTCATGACCTGACCTCTGGGAAGTATTCCACTGACGGGTTTCTCAACACAGTATCCATCCTACAACATAACGACTAGCATGTGATGTAATGATGAGTGGCCAGCAATCTATTTCTATTAATTTTATAAAGAATACACGGACACATTCATTTGCTTAAACATGTAAACGTTGGGGCACCTGGGTGGCTCAGTCGGGTAAGCGTCCGACTTCAGCTCAGGTCATGATCTCGTGGTTCGTGGGTTTGAGCCCCACGTCGGGCTCTGTGCTGACCGCTAGCTCAGAGCCTGGAGCCGGTCTCTGGATTCTGTGTCTTTCTCTCATTCTGACCCTCCCCTGCTCTTGCTGTGTGTGTGTGTGTGTGTGTGTGTGTGTGTATGTGTGTGTGTGTGTGTGTGTGTCTCTCTCTCTCTCAGAAATAAATAAAAAATAAAAAAAATAAAAACATTAAAAAAAAGAAGCATCCGACCGACTTCAGCTCAGGTCATGATCTCATGGTTCCTGAGTTCAAGCCCCACATTGGGCTCTGTGCTGACAGCTCAGGGCCTAGAGCCTGCTTCGGATTCCGTGTCTCCCTCTCTCTCTGCCTCTCCTCTCCTCTGCTCTGTCTCTCTCTCTCTCTCTCTCCTTCAAAAATAAACATTAAAAAAATGTAAATGTTAATGAATAAAACTAAAGTTCCTTTTGACCATCATTCCCCATTCCATGGATATTCTTTAGATCAAATCCAAACCCTACATTGGGGAAAACAATTAATTATCATGCTTGCCATTAGTCCTTTTAATCTTACTTGAAAGCTTAAAGATGCCTTTAAAAAACCTATTTATAATGTTTATTTTGTTTGATTATCTAATGTTTATTTTGCACCTGCATGCAAGCAGGGAAGGGGCAGAGAGAGAATCCCAGGCAAGCGGCACGCTGCCAGTGCAGGGCCTAGTGAGGGGCTTGATCCCACCAACCATGAGATCATGACCTGAACCGAAATTAAGAGTCACACACACCACCAACTGAGCCACCCAGGAGCCCCTTAATTTTAGTTTTCGTATGAAACATTCAAATGTATATCGATTCACCTAGAATTTTTCTTTGTGAATGAGCCACTGATGGGTAGTCAGTGCTGCTGTTTATTCTTTTTTAATTTTTTAAATGTTTGTTTACTTTTGAGAGAGGAAGAGAGAAGGAATGCATGAGCAAGCTGGAGAGGGGCAGAGAGAGAGGGAGACACAGAATCTGAAGTGGGCTCCAGACTCCAAGCTGTCAGCACAGAGCCAGACGTCGGGCTCGAACTCACAGACCGTGAGATCATGACCTGAGCCAAAGTCGGACACTTAACCAACTGAACCACCCAGGGGCCCCTTACTCTTTTTCTTTTTAATGCAATACCGTTTTACCTAAGTATTTCCAGAGTATTCAGTTCAACTTTCATAGAAGCAAGTCTTCCTTTTGCACTTAGAATTGGTGGGCTTAATATTTAATCATGTAATGACAATAATGAGTTTATATAGCTATAAACAGGTTTGAGAACAAACAAAATCCATGATCCACCAGGAGAGAGGGCTTCCGACACAGTCCCCCACCAGCCACCAGCTTTCAGGCTTCGGAGCATCCAGGACGTCCACCAACAGGCTTTGCAGAGAGGCAGTGGGGGGCATTGGTTAACCTGGTAAATGGCTTAAGTGAGATTCAACTAAAAGAGCTCCTGAAGGAAATGCACATGCAGTACGTATTCCTATATGTGCCAGACAACTGAAGTGAATGAAATATTTGTGTGAAAAAGATTTCACTTTTCCTATTTTCTTTTCTTCTGGCTCACCTTTTCCAAAGACTGGTTCTAATTTGAACTGGTTCAGGTAGGTTCAGGGTAGGATTTTTTGTTAAGACTTTATTTATATTTATTGAGAGAGAGAGAGAAGGCATTTCGTAGCATACAACCATAATTGATTTTGTAGGTTCTGTTTTTACTGCTCTTTTGGACACTTTCTCCTTTCTCTGTATCTCTACACAACCATTCACATTATGACCAAAGGCAAAAATAAAAAGAGAAGTCTGCTGCTGACTCTCACACATTTACCTCCGTTAGCTTGCCTCCAGAGAGCAGACTGTATTCCTGAGGACAAAGCGGGCCCTGCACCTCTCCTGGGTCCGCTTCTCAGCGAAGGTGGGAAACGGCGCAGCAATGAGCACCTGCTGTCTTAACACAGCCCAGTGTGAACGGAGGGCACAGTGGAGTCCGTAACCACGTCCACATGCAAAGAAATACTACCCCAAAGACAGGCGGAGACTCTGCGCTTCACAGCTGTTTGTCATAGAATATTCGAATACGAATAGTTAAATTCTTGAAGGGCTTCTAGATGACGCCTCAGGGAGGGGTCTGCGTTCCCACCACATATATCAGAGGATGGAGACACGATGGTAAAGAAGGAAAATGAGAATCAGGAAAGGAGGTTACAGTTGGCTCACCGTTTCTTTCCTCTGTGTCAAACTGACATCAAGAATACTTTTATGTGTCTCTGTCATTTCAAATTGACAGTCTGAACCAATTTAAGTTAAATGACTCACGGCTCTTTATAGATTTTGAAGTTAGGTTTAGGTGCATACCGATTTAAAATTGTTAGACCTTTCTGGTGACTTAAACCTTCCGTTATTATTGAGATATATATATCATTCTATGCTTCTTGCCTTAAAGTCTGCTTTGATATTAGTATACTACAGCTCAGTTTTCAGTAGGTTAGCATTTGCAAGATTTTTTTGGATCCTTTTACTTTCAGCCATTCTGTATACATACACCTAAAGTGCTTGACTGGAGAGCAGCTTCTAGATGGATTTGACTGTTCTTCCAGTACGAAAGCTTTGGGCTTTAAGGGAGTGTTAAATCCATTCATATGTAGTTATTGATATATTTAGAAATCAATCTACCATAGTTTTTTGATCAACCTGTTTTATACACTTTTCTTACCTTTGGGGGATTTTTTTTAACTGTTATTCTATTTGCCCTTTTATTCGCTTTTTATAATCTTTTATTATTTTGTTAATGGTTATATTGTAGGGGATGAGAACATGAACCATGACCTACAAAAACTCTTTTTCCTTTTTTTTTTTTTTTTTTTAACCAGTTTTACCAGTTCCTGGACAGGTAAAGGACCTTAGAACACCAACCCCTTCCAACTCCTTATCATTTCTATTATTGTGTGTTTTAATTCTATTTTATTTTACTCCATATAAAGGATAAAGCCAGATTCCTTTAAATTTACCAACATATTGACATTTTCTGTAGATAGAAGGGATGCAGATCCCTTCCCATATTTCCACGCTCCCATCTAGAGTCATTTACCTTTTTTACCTGAAGAACTCTCTTTAGTCTTTCTTTTTAACAAATCCTGCTGGTGACAAATTCTCTCGGTTTTAGTTTGTCTCAAAATGTCTTTATTTTCCTTAACTTTTGAAGGTACAAAATTCTAGACAGGCCCTTTGAAGACATCATACTGTCGTCTTCTGGCTTCCATTGCTTCTATCAAGGCTCACTGCATGCCTTTGAATTTCATGTGTACTTTTCCTTTGTCTGCTTTCAGTGTGTTTTCTTTGTCTGTAGTTTTCATCAGTTTCATTTTGAGGTGCCACAGTGTGGTTTTCTTTATACTTCTCCCCTTGTGGTTCAAAGTACTTCTTAAAGATGTGACTTGTATTCATAATTGGTTTTGGAAAATTCTTGGCTATTATCTCTTCAAATACTGCTAGTCTGTTCCTGTCAGAAACAGAATCTGACTAGTTTCTCTTGATTTCATTTTTTTAATGTGTGAAGTCTCTTCAAATGAGCCATTATATAATATTATATTAACACACTATACATTATAAGAGAATCTAACAATTGGGATATCTTAATGGCTTATCTCAGGATAAATTATGTTCCAATTTGAAGGATCTTGTTTGGGGGTTTTTTTTAATACAAATCTTTGGAAGGAATTTTTTTTTAAATCTTTTTTAATATTTTATTTTTTGATACAGAAAGAGACAGAGCATGAGAAGGGGAGGGGCAGAGAGAGGAGACACAGAACTGGAAGCAGGCTCCAGGCTCTGAGCTAGCTGTCAGCACAGATTCTGACACAGGGCTCAAACCCACAAATGTGAGATCTGACCTGAGCCGAAGTTGGAGGCTCAACCGACTGAGTCACCCAGGCGCCCCTGGAAGGAGTATATTCAGTCGGATACGTGCATAAAACCTACTTCATTGATACCCACTGCATAAGCTATTAATCGTCCAGTGAGTACTTTTATAGGAATATGAGCAAGAATCTATAGAGTTGGCTTTATACAAATTTATAAATAAATTTAAATTTCTAAAGACTTGAATTCATAGTATATTTAATGTTTTATTCTATATTTAAAGCCATTTCTATTTTTTAAACTACATTAACAGAAATGCTCCACGCCCCGCCCTTAATAGAAATAAATCACTACACATCTCTGAATATATTTTAGGGGCATTGTACATTGAGTAAAAATACCACCACTATACCAGCACTGTTATTTTCAGTCAGGTACCTCGTAGCTAAAAGTACATCACATTGGCCTTCTAATTCTCTTACCAACTCAAAAGCCAATTATTAATTTGTTCATCCTCCGTATATAGTAGTTACTCAATGTTTCCTGACTGGCTGCTCTGTTGACTAGTAAAGGTTCCTCAAGACCAAGTTTGTAGAAACTTGACAATGACTCACAAAGAGAGCATTTAGGGCAAGAGGCATTTTTAATAGGCACCATTTCAAAAATATCAAATGGTGGAATCAGAAACATATTCAGGTTAGCTTATGATGCTCAAGATGAATTTAGGTCCCTAATAATGACTGCCATAAAATGGAACAATCTCTGTTACTGTATAAAAATAGAAAATCTTGTGTGTAATAGTTTTAGAAAAGTAGAAAAGTCAAACTTATTAAGTATCATTGGGCAAAATGAATTTATATAGAAAAGTACATTTTCCACATAACTACAGCTTACCTTCCTTAAGGTGCGAAGATGTATTCTCATATGTTCACTGAAAACTTTAATGTATTACATATTTTCCTACCTATTGGGTACAAGTACATGAAGTATAACTGGGATTTTTATTCGTGATGCAGGTTGACCAGCATGAAGACAAATTACTGGTTGAGAGGGGACACAGGTCTGCTTCAGAGCTGGAGGCAGCTGGCCCCTCCAAGAGGGGAGCCCAAACCCACAGGCTCTAACAAACTCGAAAAACAAGTCAATTCCATCACTAACCTTCACTTTCTGCTCTGGCTGGCTGATACTGGCCCTCGTCTAAGTAAATGACAACTTACTGTATTTATCAAGAATCTCTTTTCTTAAATCATTAGGTCTGACAACAATTTGATGATAATCACTTGAGAATGTTTAGTAAGAGAACAAGCTCAAAAAGAATATAAAAGGAGGAAATAAATATAGAAAGCACCTTTACAGGTGGTCTATACATACAGTCACTCTTACTGTAACAATCCTTTTTCCAAAGCTAAAAATTTTAATATCACTGTCATATGAATCTCTGAGACAAACTGGAGTTTAAGAACAAATGGCTGGGGCGCCTGAGTGGTTCAGTCGGTTAAGTGCCCAACTTCAGCTCAGGGCATGATCTTGCAGTTTGTGAGTTCGAACCCCACATCAGACTCTTTGCTGACAGCTCTGAGCCTGGAGTCTACTTCAGATTCTGTGACTCCCTCTCTCTCTGCCCCTCCCCTGCTCATACTCTGTCTCTCTAAAAAATAAATAAATGTTTAAAAAAAAATAAAAAGAGGGGCACATGTGTGGTTCAGTCAGTTGAGCATCTGACTTCGGCCAAGGTCATGATCTTGCAGTCCGTGAGTTCGGGCCCCATGTCAGGCTCTGTGCTGACCGCTCAGAGCCTGGAGCCTGCTTCGGATTCTGTGTCTCCCTCTCTCTCTGCCCCTCCCCCACTCACACACTCTCAAAAACGAATAAATATTAAAAAAAAATTTTTTTGCAAGAACAAATGCTTTATAAGCAGAAAATGGAATGGAAGGGGATACCTGGGTGGCGACTCTGTCATCAAACATCTGACCCTTGATTTCAGCTCAGGTCATAATCTCATGGTTCGTGGGATCGAGTCCCCTATTAGGCTCTGTGCTGACAGTGCAGATGGAGCCTGTTTGGGATTCTCTCCCCCCACTCACCACCACCCCTCCTTCTCATTCTCTCACTCTCTCAAAATAAATAAACTTAGAAAAACAGAAAATGGAATGATAGTGGAATAGCATAAGAGGCAAGCTGGCCCATCTCCAAAGAATCTCCCTGCCTGAAAATATGAAAATCTGCCAATTGGAGATGGGCTCGGAAACAAGAAGCTTGCTTATCTGATGACCACTGGGAAGACTCAAAACTGTGGGTCACATCTGTGTGTCCAGTTTATGCTGCCAGGGTGGTGGAACCATCCACACCAAGGAGACCGGAGCTCAGATCAGGGACAAGGGAGGTGATGGAAAATTCTGCAGTGTAAAGTGATGGAAGAGGCTGAAGGGAGCAAAGAGAGGAGGTAAGGCCATTGGGTACCCACATACCTTGGGAGACAGTAAAAGGAAGAGAACGGAAGCAGAAAAGAGTGAGAAGATGTCAGTCAGAGAAAGAAACCTCTCCTGCATAGCTGCCTGCTTCCCAGACCCAAAACCAGGCACAGAGTCGATCTCGCAGTTTGTGGGTTTGAGCCCCACGTCGGGCTCTGTGCTGACAGCTCAGATCCTGGAGCTGCTTCAGATTCTGTGTCTCCCTCTCTCTCTCTCTGCCCCTCTCCCGCTCATGCTCTGTTTCTGTCTCAATAATAAATAAACGTTAAAAATTAAAAAAAAAAAGAATAACAAAGTGAATATAAGATGACTACATTTGAATTACATTTTAAGTCATTCCTATTTAGATAGAAATGTCAGGTCCTAATAATACTTCCTTAGAATATTTCCTTCAAAGCAACTTTAGTACATGAAAAAGAAAAATCAACAGATGTAACCTCAGAAGAGAGGTATTTACTTTTTTAATTAAGATAAAATCAGAATAACAACAGTGTACGTCAAAAGCTCCCTTCCAACTTAAATGTTTTTAATGACTTCACTGAGAATTTACATACCATGAAATTCTCCCACTGTAAGGCTACAACTCAATGATTTTAATAAATGTACAGAGTTGTACGACCATTTTCCCACGTTTTTACAATACATGTTTTTAATAACATGAATTGTCAGTAGACAATAAAACAATCTACTTCTCCCACAATGCAAAGGGACACCAACAACCACACTCATATTTAAACACAAGAAGCCCAAGAACCAGGCGCCGGTGGAGGGTGGAGGCCGAGAGCATCCCAGGCTTCTCTGTGTTCCCTCCAAGGCCCTTGACAGCTGGGGTTTTCCAGTGGCTTTTCAGGAAAGTACTGAAGCAAGGCTAGTGACATTCCGCTCATTCATCACCGAAATATACCAAAGATTTCATGTCATCAGTGTCCTAGCCAAGTCTCCGCAGCAGACTAAAATCACACTTTTTAAAACCATATGCACAGTACATTTTACCATTTTAATGATGGAGACATCTTCACCACTTCAACAGTGGAGAAGGAGCAGATGGCCAGCGCGATTTTAATGAATGAGAGCTACCGCGGTGAGCGTGTCTCTGGCTGTTCGATACTACGAGTAGTAACTCACTCAGTTACTACGCCAAGAGCCTCTACTGCAAAATCAATCAAGATTCCTTACAGTTTTCACGCTATTTCTGAAAATATCATGGAATATATACTTTTTTAATATATTTGGATACTTCTTACCCTGAGCATATCTTTTTATCTTCAAGATAGATTTTTTTTTTTCCCCAAAATAGACTCTGATCTAAGGAATAGATTCTGATTTTGTGATCCAGTCAAAGCCTCCAGCCTAATGCAACCTCTTCCTGGAGGTCTCTGTGAAGATGCAGCTCTCTCCCCAGCATCACACAGAAAACAGAAACATCAGTCATGCGGGCCTTTTGCACAGATGCAGACTCTGCCAAGGGCCATCTCTCTTCTCACTCTGTGCCCTCACCCTGGCCTTGTCCAGACGGTCTCACTCCTGTTTCAGGCCTTGCCTCGGACGTCAAGTCCTCAGGGCCGCCTTCCATCCGGGACCCGCACCCACCAGTCAGGCCCTTCTGCCACGTGCTTTACAACATCCCACACTCTTCTCCAGAAGCTGAAGCGGAACGAGCATACAGTGTGATTGAGTAGTTAACATCTAGCTCCTGGATCCAGTCCTACACTCCTGGAAGCTTCGAGTTTTGTTCCCCCACCGTCCGCAGCAGAGTGCAGACCTTGACGTGCAGTAGGCACTCCCTAATTATTTGTTACAGTAGTACTTGATGAACATTTATGTGCAGTCCTGCTGTAGGGGACACAGCAGTGAGCACAAGAGAAACAGCTCCTGTCTTCCTGGAGCTTATCCGGGGGGATGAGGTTGAGAGGGGCCACGAGAAAAAAGGAAAACCAAAAATTAATGTGTAATTATAGGTGTGATAAGAATCTATCATTGACCCTACAATGAATAAAAAAAAAAGTGTTGATGTTTCGTGGTGCTTTTCTTTCATCTATTTACCATGTTACATGTCCCTTCTATTTTCTGTTCTGCAAACTGGTAAACCCCACTGGTCAAACCAAAGTCAGGCACATTCAAGTTGGCAGAGATAGACTATATTTCACCCTAGCTGAAAGTCCACCTCCTTGCAAACATGAGGGGAAGAGGCCTTCCTCACAATGTGACCCTATTGGACAGACAGGGTCTTAAAGACATCATTAGGTTAAAATGGGGTCACTAGGGTGGGCCCATTAGGACCCTAAAGTGCCTAGTGTCCTTGTAGGAGGGAATTCGGACCCAGATACACTCAAGAGAAAGGCCAGTGTGAAGACATGTGAAGACACAGGGAGAAGACAGCCATCTGCAAGCCAAGGAGAAAGACCTTAGGAGAAACCGTTTGCCAACACCTTGACATTGGACTTCTGGCCTCCAGAATTGTGAGAAAATACATTTCTATTCTTTAGGCCCCCCAGTCCATGGGACTTTGCTATGGCAGCCCTCGAAAACTAATACTGTTCCTAAGTCACGCCTGCTTACATTCCACAGAGCTCAGAGTTCAGTGACAGTCAGGAACAGTGGCATGGCTCACCCACGCCATTGTTAGACTGTCAATGACATCTGTTCAAATAAACTTATGTTCCCATCACACTAGACAAGAACAAAAATTCATGCATTGAAATGTAGAGAATAAGTAGGAGGGAAACAGGAGTGAAAAGAGTTTAAGTGCAGACATGTTACCCCCCCCCCCCATCCTCTACCCCTAGAAGTAAGATGTTCCCGGGGGAACATGCATCTGAAGTGATTATGTTAGGCCCAGGTCATCCAGGGAACAAACCTTCAACCAGCCAAGCTGATGGTGTGGCCGGAGCAAGAGATTTAGTGGGGCTCAAGGAGCACTGGGGATGAGGCATCACGGGGCAGAGAATGCAGGGAGGGAAGGCGAGAAGGGTGGGGAACTGGGGGGCGGGCATGGGGGCGAGTGACACACCGGGGTGCGGCTGCAGTTAGCTCTCGTGGGCGGTGGGTGAGGGAAGGAAGAGCAGCAGGGACGCAGAGAAGATGTTGCTCTGCTTCCTTCCCACTCCCCCTCTTAAGAGCCAAACCTCAGAAGAGATGTGACAAGAAGGAAAAGAAAAAAGTACAGAGATTACTTTCCCTGCCTTCCTTTCTCTCCTTTCTTACATTTTCTTTCTCCACCTCTCCCTTTTCCAGAATGTCCTGTAGAACAGATACCCCCAGTGCTTAGCAACCACTTGTTTTGAGTCCAAGGGCAAGTGGTGCAAGGAGTTGGAAAGCACATGTAAACAGAGCTGACCACGGGAGACGTCCGTGTCCACCGCCTCCAAAATGCCCACACGCTCCCTGCATCATGAACTCATCGATCAACACCTTCTATCTGTTCATTGCTGGTAGGAGATAACTTTGGGTCGTCTCTGCAGTCCAGGGCCTCCTACTCTGGCCGAAGAAGTAAAGCTCTGGAGTATGGTTGAACTTTGAGAACCGGGGTGGGGGGGGATGGCCCAGGCAGCACCAATAGGAATCTCTTGCCTAGGGGTATGAACTAGACTCCCCACTCAGTCCTTGATGGCTATAGGCAGTCTCCCGGTGGTTGTCTGGAACAGCACCCGTTGTTGGGCTTGAGGGCTGAGGGTACCATTTATGAGCAGAAATTTTGTCCTACAGACGCAGAAACAGAGAAAGCCAAAAAAAAAAAAAAAAAAAAAAAGAAAAATCAAGGAGATACAGAGGAGAAGTGGTGCTTAGAGACCACCTGCCCCAAAATGTAACCTCGGATCCTGTAAAACATCCACTTCTGGGTTTTGATCCCTTGGATTTCTAATAAAACTTTGTTTTGTGTATCCTGATAGGTTTATATTTACAAACAAAAGAGCCTTAATACAATAGTGATACTTTATTACCTTCAGGTGTATTATCTCATTTAGACTCACAATACAACGGGGGAAAGGAGGGCAGTTATTTTTATTCCTGTTTTACAGCTTACAACGCAGAGGCTGCTGGCATCCTGGCCCCACTGCATCAGCCTCCTGGGATACAAACCTTTGTAAAGTCCCTCTGATGTTGGCTTTGGACTTGGCTGTGGGGCTTACTTTGGCCAATGGAATGTTAGCAAGCTCAATGCCACAAGCAGAGGCTCGATAAACCTTGACCCACTGAGACTCGTCTTCTTGGCACTCAGCCACCGCCTTGGAAAAATGCCCAGGTATCCAAGAGAGAGAGGACCTCAGGGGAGGCCTTGTGTGTGAGAGGGGTTACACGGGTGGAGGTGCCCCTGGAAAGAAAACAGATGCCCCCGGCAAAATCCCAGGTGCACTCGGCCATATGAATGACCCCAGATACAGGAGAGAAGGGGCAGAACAGCTGCATGAGTCAATCCATAGTATTGTGCGACATGATGGTAAACAAAACACATGTAAGTAACCCCCTCAACTTCTTGAAGCTAAGAAATAAAGCTCGGATCCAGATCTCCTGACTGATTTCAATGATTTTTTTCTTTGCTGCAGGATGTGCCTGAAACTGAAGAAAAATAACTCAAAAGTTTCCTAAGCTTCTTTTAAACAATAGAAAATGAGTTTTAGCTCAGAACATTCAGCTATGAAATTATCCTGTCAGCATATAAATGAATTAAAAATATATTTATGTAAATGTGGACAGGTAGGAGAGTGTTACTAAAATACTTAGCATGATTATACAATGTCTAAATGCTTTTCTCCTTGTACCACAAGAATTATAAAACTACCGAAGACACAATATTCAACTATGCTTGGCGTGGTGTTCTTTTTTTTTTAATTTTTTAAAATGTTTATTTTTGAGAGAGAGACCAACAGACAGAGATAGAGCGTGAATGGGGGAGGGGCAGAAAGAGAAGGAGACACAACCCGAAGCAGGCTCCAGGCTTTGACCTGTCAGCACAGAGCCCAATGCGGGGCTCAAACTCACAAACCATGAGATCATGACCTGAGCCGAAGTCGGACACTTAACCAACTGAGCCACCCAGGCGCCCCGCAGTATTATTTCTAAAAGCAAAAATAACCCCCTAAACAATTACCCAGTGACAGGGAAAAGGACAAATTATGATATATTTATACAATAGTGAAAGTAAAGACTAAAGCTTCATATGTCAACATGGATAAATCTCAAAAACATCAAGTCAGGGGGAAAAAGGAAGTAAAAAAAAAACACGAACAGCTTAATAGTAAAGTCCCCCAAATACAAACTTAGCAACATTATTACTTAGGGATACATATGTAATAAAAGCAATGATGAAAATCAAGGGAGTAGTAAACACAAAAATTAAAAATAGTAGGTGCTCTAAGAGCGGCTGGATGGCTCAGTCATTTAAGCATCCGACTCTTAATCTCAGCTCAGGTCTTGATCTCAGGTTCAGGAGTTCAAGCCTTGCACTGGGCTCCATGCTGAGTGTAAGAGCACTTTAAAATTGTAGGTGCTCTTGAAGGAAAGGAAGCAGAATATACTTGGAGAAAGGCACAGTGAGGGATCCTAGGACACTGAGCATGTTTCATTTCTTAATTTGAATGGCATACATACGTTGTTTTACAACAGCCTATACTGTGCATCTATAATAAGTAACTTTTTGTATCTATGAAATATTTTAAAACACAAATTTTTTAAGACTTAATTTTATTGTTTTAAGTGATCTCTACACCCAACGTGGGGCTCAAACTTACAACTCTGAGATCAAGAGTCATGTGCTCTACCAACTTAGCCAGCCAAGTGCCCCAATAAAAACAAATTTTAAAAAATAACCAAAGAATCTAACAAAGGAAAATGAGATGGTCTCCAGCCGCAGGTGCTTTACCACACAGAAAAAGCAACCTAGCTCCCAAATGCGTAACAATTTTATTTTATTTTTTAAAGATTCTATTTTTTAAGTTATCTCTACAAATAATGTGGGGCTCGAACCCACAACCCTGAGATCACAAGTCACACAGTCTGCCCACTGAGCCAGCCAGGTGCCCCGCAACAAGTTTATTTTAGAAGAGTAAAAAAGGGCACACATACCACCGAAGTACACAGTACCTCGTGGTAAAGCTGCCTATAGTTCATAACTCACTGAAACTGAGGCCTAAGGAAAAATAGGTATTTAAATATAGTGCTTAAAATATTTCAGTTAGTCCTTTTCAGGACTTTTTTGGAACCTGCCTATGTAACATCTCTTGTCTCATCAACAAAATTCCCTCTGTACCCCAGACACAAGTGTCTGTCTTCTAAGCAAGGGCCTGGTGAATCACCTAGACCTTTCATCGGTTTGCCCTGGAAAGGGCCACACTGCATGCTAAGAGAACCATGCTCTTCCTTAGCCAAAGCTGACTGCGTCCGGGATGGAAAGTAGGCCCGTCACGGTCTGCCATGTGCCTCTCTCTGCCGTCTTATTCCTCCCGCCCTTTCCCTTGAAACCGATGCAGTTCGTGTGCCTTTGTCAGGCACCTACCACAATTACCAGATAATTACACGTTTATTTCAGTGATTACTGACCGAGATCTGTCTTCCTAAACTGTAAACTCCACAACAAGGGTGAAAACAGGCCAGTTTTTTCTTACTGTGTTCTACCAACTAGCATAATTCCTGACACACAGTAGGTGTTTCATTTTTTTTTCTTTAAGAGGAAGAAAGGTTGTAAAATTATCCCTCCTTCCCTCTAAAGTTTTGTTTATAGTTCATGAAACTTACATGAACTATATCTACTTTGAGAAGACCTAAAATTAAGGCAAAGGAATCAAAGCCAGAACAGAATCCACAATCATCCCCAAAGAAGAAAAGGTCACAGAGTGCCATGTTAACTTTGACAAATTTAAGGACTTGATAGAAACAACATACCTGAATGAAGCTGAATTTTCCCAATAACACCTTCTACCAACCCCAAACAAATGGGATTCCAGGCAAGAAGTAGATCAGTAGCTAAAACAAAATAAGAAGCAATCATGAGAAAATATTCATCAGAAAACACATTAAAACAATAGCAGTCTATTCTAAGTGATCAATATCCCCAAAGGGCAGTTATGAATATCCAGAACTGAATGCATTACTGTAAAGCAATTTGTGAAAAAGCATTAAATCTGAGGCCCGAATAAGGTTTCTGACAGCAGGACAGGGATGGGGAGAGAAATGACGGGCTGAAACGCTACTCGGATGGGAGGCAGTCCTTTGGCGCCCTGCAGTGGAGGAAAGAGGCTGGTGCACTGCAAGAGGGCAGGCTAGACGAGTTCTCTAACCACCTTGTAGCCCACAGCTAGTCCCTGATTCAAAGTCAAGGCCTGAGAAGCCGCCATAGAGATGTCCATTTACTGGATCACACTCTGGAAAACACCCTTTCCCAAAGAGCTTACACCAAGCCAAGAAATCCAGAAAGCCGGTGCTCTTTTATGTGACTTCTCTGGGGAAAACTTAAGAGCCACTGCCATTTCTTGAGTGCCTACCATGTGCCAGGCATCCCAATCAGGGGTCCTTAGGACAGAACAGAATGCTTTGGTGACTTTTCGCAATTCTCCCAAGGATGGCACATACCTGATATTATTCTCCATGACCAGACAAGAAGCTAATTCGTTACACACAATGGCTGTGTGAGAATGGCAGTGCTTAATTCTCGAGAGAGAAACCCAGGCGCAAAAGGCTATTAAATACATGGAGAGAAATGTGACCCTAGTGGTAGCTCAGATCTGGAAAAAATTACCAAGAATGAAAACAATATTTGTCTTAGCAGGAAATTTAGATTTCATTTTAATTATTACCATTTAAATTTTATTTTAGTGAAATCTATAATCAATCTATAACTCATGGGGTAATTACAGACTCAATAGT
Organism: Helogale parvula; assembly: GCA_004023845.1. NCBI lineage: Eukaryota > Metazoa > Chordata > Mammalia > Carnivora > Herpestidae > Helogale > Helogale parvula. The sequence continues at coordinate 56,871 of PJEM01002088.1, read as the reverse complement.
TCAGAGTCTCCAAATTCATTTGAGTTCTGGCTACTGTATTAAATGTCTTTGTTGTTAATGATATACTTAGTGGGAGGCAAATGAAGTTGACTCTCTTTGGGCAGAACTGCAATTCAAAGCCAGGCCTGCATGACTCATGGCCTGTGTTCTTCACCGTCCTGCTACAGAACCTAAACATGGAACTAACCAGTAAGACCGTATTCACATTTTAAGTAATATGCATTCTTACTATGAAGGTAATACTGTACAAAAGAAAGTATTTTACCACTCCCATCCCACCAGCCAGATAACTTATTTTGCTACGTTTAGGGTCAGAGTTTGTGTGCATACCAAATCACAAGACTGAAAATACAGCAGCATAGGCAATTTTCTTACAATATTTCATGAGCATTGTCTCGTGTCCTTAAAACACTTGTTAGGACACCTGGCTGGCTCAGTGGGTTAAGTGTCTGACTCTCAATTTCAGCTCAGGTCATGATCTCACAGTTTATGAGATCAAGCCCTGTGTCGGGCTCTGTGCTGACAGTGTAAAGCCTGCTTGGGATTCTCTCTCCCTGTCTCTCTCTGCCCTTTCCCCACTTGTGCGCGCACGCGCGCTCTCTGTCTCTCACTCTCTCTCTCTCAAAGTAAACTTAAAAAAAATCCACTCTTCAAAATTATAATTTACAGTGGCATAATCTTCCACTAAAGGAAGCACTTTCTAACTCTTGGGCATTTAAGTGATTTCTAGTTTGTCCCTATTGTTAAAATATACTGTGATAAATGATGAACATTATGCAAATATTGTATTGCCTCCCTAATTAACAGCTTTAGGACAGATTCCTAGGAATGAAATCAGTAGGTGAAAACATAAAATGTAAAGCTTTCAAAGATTACCAAATTGCTTTCTACAAAGGTTATATACCAACTTAGATTTCTGCCAGAAACATATGGAAATGCTTGTTTTAAAGTACTCTTGGGGCCATTTAGAATTTCTTTTTTAAATTGTTCTCATTTGCTGGCATCCACTGCCAAAATGATGTTTATTTTCTTTTCATTGCTGATAAAATTAGACATTTAATTATAAAACTGGTTGCTTATGTTTCTTCCATGATTTTGTTATTCATATCTTCTAACACTTTTTTATACTCCTTCCTTTTTATATTAAAGACATCACTCTGACATGTTTACAAATGTTTTCAGTTTTTAATTTTTATACAGATTCTTTTTTCATTATCTATACTCTTAAAAAGCTGTTCTTTACCCAGCATTAAATATTTATTAATTTTATCTTTCTTAATTTTTAAAATCCTAACTCTGGAATTCAGCTGGTGTACAGACTAAAAATACCTTGATTTCTTTTCAAAGAGTGTGCCAGAATCTCTATCAGGCAGGCCAAGTCTCAACACCTGCCAACACAGATGCCCCTCTAAGCAAAGAGCTCCAACGACCCATAACCCTTAACCTTGACCTCAAACGAGCAGACCACAGTTTGGGAACTTTACCCTTTGGGTACCGAAGGAGCTATATAGTAATACGAAAGAGGAAGACAGAGTTAGAGGTAAAGCAGTCAGAAACAGTTACATAGAAGAGGAACTTGCAGCATTAGGAAAGCAACAAGAAAAATAATGCAGAGGAGAGCACCAAGTTTGTTCTGGAATGTGTCCCTTCACTGGAGAAATGCTTATCAAGTACCTGCCAGGGACCAGGTACTGTCCAGGCTAAGTAGGTAGATAAAAAAAATAAAGGAACAAGCTGTCTGGAACAGAAGACCGATGGCTGCGGTGAAGACGCGGATGATAAGACTGGAAAAAGTGAACTGAGGCCAATTGTGGCGAGATGTGAATAAAAAACTAATGAGTGTGTGCTTTCTGGCAGGCAGATAATGGCATAAATAAAACAAGACCGCAGCCAGGGATTAGCTGACAGAGAGGTGGAGACTGAGTAGGGAAAGGAAAAACGAGAAGGTTGTTGGAAGGGTCTTAGCCGGACAAGACCTGGAGCCACATAGCTTGAGGGTGGGGTGGACAGTAAGTGAAGGCTGCCCAGGAGGTTAACAGGAAATACCTGAAAGGAAGCCAGGGAAGGATGGGAAGATAGTAAGTAAAAAATGACACTGAAACAGCTTTTCTCTCCTGAGTGGGCGAAGAAGGAGAGGGGCCAGGGCAGAAAGGACAGGGTACATAACAGCTGAAAGAAAAGGTGGGTGAGAAAGTCCTAACTCAGTGCTCTTTTCCATCCATGGCATTTTGAATCACAAGAATTCAAGAAAATTTTAACTTAAAAAAAAAAAAACTAGAAAAAACTATCAAGACGACCAAATTTTGTGCTCTAATGACTGAAAAGAATAGCCACAGATCATCTCTGAGATCCAGAGAGAGCCAGTTAAACCCGTTAAGACGGAGTTTCTAATGCAATGATCAAGGAGCAATAAGAACCAGAGGAGATATTCATGGAGGAAAAGAAAACAGAAGATGATGAAATCCAAAGTACAGGTGTAAAAGATGCCCTTGGAAAGGAAGGGCACTACCATTTTCTAGGTCTGGAAGAAGGTGAAAAGCTAAATATAGCAATGGAGAAGCAGCAAATGAATTGATCATATGGCCTTGACTCAGTAAAAGCAGGAGTCAAAGTCATCTTCGCTTTAGCAGGTGGGGGAAGCTCAGAGGGGGATAGAGAGGGGCTCCAGAGGCTTGGCTTGGTGAGGGGAATCCAGAAAGTCAATTTTTAAATGTTCTATGTGTGCATGAAACTTGGTGTTTTTAAGAAAAAAGGTGTCACTCCATTAGTGGGTCATGAAATCAATTTTGTATGAGAAGATTGGCATTAACATCAATGAAACTGAGCAGAACAGGAAACAGGAAAATTGCACCAGGTAAAGAGAAACATTTCATGAAACTGTTGTTTCTGGTACACACACGTGTGTTCACCAGGTCACGACTTAAAGTGTTTCTTATATGGATCTCAAAATTTGAACATACTATTTAACTTTGGGGTGAGGGCTCATTATATCAACTTTGGATTATTTTGCTCAACTCCTGTATGTACTAATATTTTTCATTGTTTAACCAACAAGTTTTTGAGAGAGGGCTTATTTTTATCTTATACTTTGTGTATATTTTTCTATTTTTCCCTTCTTAATTTTTGCTTCAAATATTTTGAGACTGTGTTGTCAGGCATTTACACATTCAGGATTATGATACCTTCCTGGTGAACTGCTGTTTATCAGGATGTAATAATGGCCTTTATTGTAAACGTTTATTTATTGTTTTTGAGAGAGTGGGTGCATGCACAAGCAGGGGAAGGGCAGAGTCGGGGGACAGAGAATCTGAAGTGGGCTCTGTGCTGACAGCAGAGAGCCTAATGCAGGGCCTGAACTCACAAACCGTGAAATCATGACCTGAGATGAAGTCAGACACTCAACTGAATGAGCCACCCAGGCACCCCAACTGCCTTTATTTTAAATATTGCTCTTTGCCCAAAAACTGTTTTGTCTAACATTAATATTGTGAAAGAAATTATAGCAGGCATTAGAAAAGCATAAATATGAACATCACTAATCCAAATGTATCACTTCGACTCCCCACGCCTTAGGGACAAAGTCCAAATTCCTTGGAAAAGTCTTCAGGGGCTGTGGTCACCCTCGTCTCGTCCCTTCCCCAGCCGCCAGCACCCTGGCCTGCCCGCAGCTTCCAGAGTGTTCGAAGGCTGGGTCTGGAATGCTGCTCCACACCCACTTCTGCCTGCTTTTCATTCCAGACTCAGAACAAGAGTCACTGGTGTTCCCAGACATACTGCCCGCTCCGCCCACCCGGGAGAACTGATTAGGCACTCATTTGTGGCCCCCCTGAACCCTGCTCTATTTCTGTCACGGCACATTATTTTGGTCTAGTGCATCTAATTACTGACTTCCCTATCTCCGGGACTGAACAGGAAGCTCATGGAGACCTAGTCTCATTTAGCTTATGTACCTAGTAAATGGTTCACAGCAGGTTCCAAAACACTGAATGGACAAATGAAGGAAGAGACGGCATGGAACGGAGAGGCAAGTTGAGATCAGGTAATTTACACGGAATCACACAGAAGGGTTCACTACTTAAAGTGGCAAAGTTAAGGTCATTTGGTCTATTTCAGATAAAGATATCGGGGCGGACTGTGTGTCAAAATCAGAGCACCATTTCCCACTTAGTCCAGGGCTCTTCTGAATGCACCTCTAACACTGTAAGCTTCCCTACAAAACGTTCTCGAGTGTAATACCCCCATTTTACATTGGTACAGGGCTTTCCGCTCGCCAACATCGTTCCAGCAGCACAAGCCAGAACCTGGGAGTCATCCAAAATGCTTTTCTCCCTCCCCAAGCCCTATTGATTTTCTCCTCAGTATCTGATGAATGTTTCACTTCTCTTCAACCCCGCTGGCACCATCCGTGTCCAGGCCAAGACCTTCCCCATCTAGATTATTAAAAACGCTCTTGTCAGCCCTACATCTGACAGGCCGCTTTACACATAACAAGCGCACAAATGCGGTGAGGACTCTAGACAGTCTGGTGCTGTGGCACAGAGCGCTGTAAGGAGGGGTACACGGGGACCACCTGGCAGGGGCTGGGGGGTGGACAACAGAGTAAGTGCAGGAGCCGTCCATCCAGATGGGGCAGGCATGCATTGGAGGCGGAATGTTAGGACCAGCGTGTAGAAGATGGACAAGAGAGGAGAGGCCTAAAGCCAGAGGTCCGTGTGACAGGACAGGGCCCGTTGCACGAGGGCGGCCTGGGCAGACACGGGAACCAGGAGCGGAGACAGAGTCCAGAGACGCGGGCGTGATGAGGGCAGGTGCTCACACGTGGGGGAAGAGCGCCTGTAGTCTCCGAACCCCTCTCAGCAACAGCTCCTCTGCTGTCGATGGACATCCCATCCAACTTGCAGGGTTTTTTAATAAGGATCAAATGAGAGACAATCATCAGAAAGTGCCCAACACAACGCCTGTCATAAAAACATTCAATACCTTTTAGCTCAAGTTGGGAAATGTCAGTGTTTAAAATTCCGGTTCCTACCACTCAGGTCCATAGATTTTTAGTGCAAGGGTCTACATATGGATTTTTTTAAAGAGGAAAGGAGAAAAGGAAAAAAAAAAAAAAACCAACTTCAAAGTTTTTACTCCTTAAATCTTATGGTAGGACCAGAATTCCCAAAAGCCTTCTCAGAGTAATGAATGTTTTATGAGAATACCTCAATGCCTAGATATGCCCCCAGAATCCTGTTTCCTCAGAACATGAAACACACAGCTCACAACTAGGCATCCAATCTCAGTCCCAGCAACCCAATTTGGTTCAGATGGAAATTTGAGTACAGGGGCCAACTTCCTCCCTTCCCCTAAATCCTCTACACAGGACAGCGGGAGAATCTAAAAGAGGTAAAAATATGCTTGAGAACAAAACACAAGTATTGGTACACTTTCCTTACGTATGTGAAAATAAGTACTGGGTCCTAAGTCATGACAACCCATAGAAAAATGCAAATAGAATGTTCTGTATAACTTTTAATCAGCAACAGAAAGACACCTGATAAAAATCCAAGCTATCCAACGGAAGACAGGAAAAAGTGGCAGGAAAAAGAAAAAAAACAAACCAAACCACATATACATAATAGAAAACATAAAAAGGTAGAAATACTGTTAATAATATAATAATTGCATAATCTACAATAATTATATATTATATAATAAATAACAATTTAATACTTACAATGTATAGGTCATTATTTTTCTAATGTTTATTCATTTTTGAGAGAAAGACAGAGCACGAGTGGGGGAGAGGGGCAGAGACCAAGAGAGACACTGACTCCAAAGCAGGCTCTAGGCCCCAAGCTGTCAGCACGGTGCCCAACATGGGATTCAAACCCATGAACCATGAGATCGTAACCTGAGCAGAAGTCAGACACTTAACCAACTGAGCCACTCAGGCGAAAATGTATAGTTTCAACTAACCAATTAAAGGACAGATTATTAAGTTTCAATCTATCAGTCTATTTAATTCTATGCCTATTTTATTTGCCACTGGTAGCAGGCACTCATTTAATAGTTATTGAACCAAATGAATGAATAAGTAAAAACAAGTGTGAAAGATTGAAATGGAAAATGGATTTCTCCTACCAACTTTATCTTCAATGTTATTTCAATGTTATCTTCAATGACATTTAATAAGACTAACATCTTGTTTTTACTATATTAGTTCATTTTCGAGAGGGGGAGGCAGGGAGGGGCAGAAAGAGAGGAAGAGAGAGAGAACCCCAAGCAGCCTCTATGCTCAGCTCAGGAGCTTGATTTCACAACCCTAAGATCATGACCTGAGTCAAAATCAAGAGTTTAATGCTTAATGGACTGAGCCACCCAGGCACCCCTGTTTACACCAGTTTTAAAGGAAGCCCCCAAAATACCAGTATTTTGCAATAGGTACTCTTAATACCAAAAGCATTTATATTTTAATATAATAACGCAGGTGTGATTTCTCACAATGGAAGACTCGCCTGAAAATTAGAGGAAACTTTAAATTACTTAAAATGGCTTTCCCTGCCAATGTATACACAAAACAACAGAGGAAGGCAATGTACCTGGCCTAAGAGGGGCACTCCTATGTCTTTCCGAATTGCTGTGACTCTGCTGCCTGGTAGCGTACCTTGCACATAGTTCACTTCAAAATGTGTGTGTGTGTTTAAACTGTTACTCTTCACTAAGGAAATAAAAGTTGGCATTAGCAGTCTGCTTGTACAAGGGACACACGTAGAGGACAGGAGTCTAAGCACACGTAGGAACTACACTTGGTAATGGACCCTGTCACCAATATGAATGGCTACTCTGGAGGCAGAAGGCAATGGGATAGCAGAGAATGTGACCAATGGGCCTCTACCATCCTTCCACAAAGAAGAGCCATGGAATTCATCTGCTACAACCAACATACTGCTTTCTAATCGTTCCTTCAAAAGGGATGGTCCAATGTGTCATGCAAATTTGAAAGAAACGTTTGATATTTGCAAATAGGTTTTAAAATTTAGGAATTTCAAAGTTATCTAGTAGAGTTGCTTACAAATTGCAAAAGTATAGCTCTTTAGAAATTACACCAAATCTAATTTAGTGGAATAACGTAACATTTACCGGAAGATATTTGGGTATTTTGTCATAGCTCAATTGTTTGACCCATTAGGTCAACATTTCCACTCTTCTTTCAGACCCATTTGGCAGCACATGGCTTCTATTTTCACATGCCCTCCTCTTCCTGGTACATAGAAAACAAGTGATTAACTTCTATGTGCCTGCAGAGAGCATGAGTCATTCATTCCAAGAGCCCAGAGAGACTGGCGCGCCCTCAGCCCTGGCTAGATAAGCCTGGGTGTCATACATCTACTAAAGTTTACAGGCAATTTCACTTGTGTCTTTAAGGAAAAAATAATAATAATAAAGAAGGTGCTAGGGTATGCATAAATAATCAGACCCAAGTTTCATTTCCTGCTAAAGACAAAGGATATTATTGCTCTGAAGACAATCACCAATACCAAAGTGAGATGAGGAAAAGGGTTCTAAGATGAGGAACTGAAAGTTCCCATCATTAGCTCATCCAAGCTTCAGTTCTCCGAATTATGCAAGGAAAGAGGTTAGGGAATAATTTGACTCAGGTGCCATCTTATAAATGCAAAGTTTGATGCACATTTCTTTGACCTCTCTAATGCTAATTATTTTCCGGCATTCAGCAAGCTAAAGAACTCAGTTTAGAAGTTCTAGCAGCTGGTGATTTCCCCATGTGAACTCCAACTCAATGGTTGCTGATCCTGGCCTCTCATTTAGAAAATGTGGATGCCTGGGCTCCCCCGCATTCAAAAGGTCTGACTCAGTTGGTCAGGGTGAGGCCCTGGCATAGGTATTTTGTTAATCTCCCCAAGGTGATTCTAATGTACTGGCAGATTGAGAATTACTGTCTAAAGGATTATAGGTTACTGGGTGGAACCTACATTAGTAATTTTATTCTATCACTTTGATTCATAGAGGATACCTGTGCCATGGAGGACTTTAACCACTTCCATGAAATAAAGTACTGCTTAGGATTCTTTCCTTCTCTCTCTCTCTACCGCTCGCCTGCTCGTGTGCATGTGTGAACCCACTGTGCTCTCTCTCAAAATAAACAGACTTAAAAAAAATGTTTCAAAAATTTACCCTAACACTTAAAAAAGGAGAAACACTACTTAGGAAAGGGATCTTAAGAATTTCTAGACTTTTCTATTAAAACAGGGATCTAATTATGAGCCACAAGGTTTTAACCATGATCACAAAGGATATCAGAAATTGTTTTTTAAACTCTACAATAACCAATCTAAAAATTGTTATGATCCTGACGTGTAAAGTTCCATTTGTCCCATCTTAAGAAAAGCCCAATGCAACTCAAAAAAAAAAAAACAAAAAACAATCAAAGGGAAGAAGAAAAAAAAACACGACTTTTTTTGTGAGAGGTCAGCCAATGTAATCAGGTCCTGGGAGGACCTGCCAGAAATGTATAAAATTATGAAAGGTGTGGACTTCACAGCGCATTCAGAATATCAGCACAGGAGACACACGTCTAAAAGACCTGGTTTGAGAATAAATGAAGGCAAGTACAGCTTAAATTGCAATTTTCCAAACTCATTATCTTAAGAAGCAGTTCAAATAAGGATTCGATAAATCTTCAAACAGTAAAATTGTAATGCGTTACCCAAGGAACAGCAATGTGTTGGGTGGGAGAGCCCCTCGCCTTCTATGCTCCCCAAAACTGTTTCTTGATAGATCTTTTAGAAATGAAATCCTGAAAGCTAAATCAGAGCTAACAGTTGATATTTTCTTTCCTCATTTAAAAAATATTTTTTTAAATGTTTATTTCTGAGAGAGAGAGAGAGAGAGCATGAGCAGGGGAGGGTCAGAGAGCAAGAGCGAGACACAGAATCCAAAGCAGGCTCTGAGTCATCAGCACAGAGCCCGATGCAGGACTTGAACTGTAAGATCATGACCTGAGCCAAAGTCAAACACCCAACCGACTAAGCCACCCGGGTGCCCCATTCTTTCCTCATTTTAGAACTTTTAACCAAGATGCATAAAATTAACACTTCAATAATTAAATAGATATAATCTTTCTCCCAGCTGGTGTTTAAATAATTTCCTGGCTTCTCCTGGAAACTGTTCAAAACTAACTGACTCCTTCCACCTAGGATGGTCTGTGTCGTCCTCGGCCCCCCCACCCCCCACCCCAGGCCCTCACCGACAAAAAGCTCTGCCTTCAAACCCAGCATCAGGTCTAGGATTTGCCACCTTAGTTGGCCTCAAATGAACTGCTTCTAAATGAAACAAGGATCACAGCAGAGTGTCCTCTGGGTAAGGGGGAGAGCCTGGACTACTTCAGTCTGGCCACTTAGGCACTATTCATTCTCATCAACTTTTGTGGGGGGGGGGGGGGGGTTGAGTGTCCAATTACAGAGAAGTCAGTGTGCAAACAAAAAAGTTAAGTCTGGCCAGGAAACAAAGTCCATAGAAGTCTACTAACGTATACAGCCAGTTTCTTCCAGGGCTTTCCACTCTTATAGGAGAGATACAATCAGACTACTTACAGCTGGAAGAAACTTCACAGAATCAAATAAAAGAGCACCTTTCTTCCCATTTCCTATACTAGAAAAAAAAACAGATTTTCACCACCTTGGAAAAAAAACAACACTAAAACCTCAAACTTCAATACCCAACTCAAGCCTCACAGCTGTCACAGCACCTGTCACTCTAGAATCCTATGTGTGTGTGTATGCCCTCATGGGATCACACCCTCGGCTAGGGTACAGCATTTTATCCACCTTTTTCTTTGGCACAGTGCCCAATAGACAGGTCTTCAATAAATGTTGAGAGAATAAATAACTTCGTGGAATTTCAGACTTAATATAATTTGGAAGGAGACAGAAACAGAATGCTAAATTAGAGAAAGGAAAGTGAGGCTGCTTTCCTCCAAAGAGAATACAGATGGTCCCCCGCTCACGATGGCCCAATTTACGACTCTGACTTTACAATGGTGCAAAAGTAATATACATGCAGTAGAAACTGTATTTCGAATTTTGAATTTTGATTCCCCCGCGCCGGCTAGTGTTATGCAACACCACACCCTCCCGTGGCTGGGCAGCCACACCTGTAGCTCCCAGTCAGCCACGTGACCCCACGGGTAAACAACCCCCACACCAACAACCAGCCTGGACCCATAAAGCCCTCTGTCTTCACTTTCAGTACAGTATTCAACAGTTAACACCTGGTCATAAACTAGGCTTTGCATTAGAGGATTTGAGCCCAACTCTAGGCTGGACTGAAGTGTTCAGCGCATGTTCAAGGTAGACTGGGCTATGTCTGGTAGGCTAGGTGTATTAAATGAACTTTTGGCTTATGGTATTTTCAGCTTACAAGGGGTGATTGGGACATAACCCCATAGTAAACCAAGGGAGATGTGTGCTGTAAAGAAGTAAAGATGGATAATTGTAATAGTGACTGGAAAGAATCGGATCCTGGAGGTCAGAAAGTACAGGTGCCCAGAAGGGACAGTAGCACAAACTATTACTCAACTCAACAATCTTGTCTGTCCCCAGAGGGTCTGAAATAGGGAGAAGAATGTTTGTACTTGTCATAAAAACAATGTATAATGATACTCAGAAGCATCGTTAATACCATACATGAAGCTACTCAAATTAAAAGCATTATGGCAATGTTTAAAATTTCCTAATGCTTCAGATTCTGTGACTGTTGCAAACTGTAGACACTGACCATGGCAGAAACTGTGAAATTTGAAGTTCGCTGTAATTGACAAGCTGTTTCAAAGAATAAGATTCATAAAGAAAATGTATTTTTAAGTATCCTATCAAGTTAAAGAAATGCATGATTAAAGTTGAATCGACCTGAAATAAAATGAATTACCTTAAAAGAAAAAACAACAAGAAACGCTGACCTAAAATCAACCTGTATTTCATTCAACCAAGCTTACGACAGAAAGCAGCCAGGAGTGGATGCTTTTTTTGTGAATGAGAACAGTTTCTTTTAAGGGTCTCACAGCAACTGGAAAATGAGTCATCCTAACAGAGCAAGAGATTTAATTAAGATCTTACCGGTATGGGTTGTGATAGTACTATAATGCTAAATGTTCAGGGTTTATAATCAGTTAAGAAATACTATTTATGCATTATTATTTACTATCAATAGATGATAATTTTAAAAATGTATTATATCTCTATTTTGTTAGACATACTCCAAATGTTCTTCTCAGCTCAGTTATGGTCAGTTAATGCATAATGATTATACCTTAGACTTAATACCAAGTAGTTATTTGTTAAAGGTTCTAGGACATTGCTCTTACTTCTTAGGGCTTGTGTTTGCAAGACTAGATTTTTAGAGGCTATACTTTAAAACATTTGAACAGGGGCTCCTGTATAGCTCAGTTGGTTAAGTATCCAACTTCAGCTCAGGTCATGATTTCATGGTTCATGGATTCAAGCCCTGTGTCGGGCTCTGTGCTGACAGCTCAGAGGCTGGAGCCTGCTTCGAATTCTGTGTCTCCCTCTGTGTCCCTCCCCTGCTCATGCTCTGACTCTATCTCTCTCAAAAATAGACATTAAAAATTTTTTTTGAACAGAAATAGAACAGTTTACAGTTTATTCATAGAGAATACTGCTTACAAAGACCTAACTCATTTAAATCCCCATGAAACCACACCAAACTATGTCTCTGAGAATCCACTCAACAGCACAAACTAGTTTGATTTTCTAATAGTCTAGCATCTGTCTGCAAACACATCACCTAATTTTGTCACAGATGTGCTGCCAAAGCGAGCACAACCCAATTTTGTCATAAATCACAAGCACCAAAACCAGCAACAAGCGATGTGTGGCTTTTGCACAAGGGTCAGTTCGAGAAAATTAAAATGTCCTTGCATCCCATTTATTTTCATTCATAAACAGAAGAGATTGAATCCTAGACTTAATAGTGCGATTCCTCCCTTCAATGAGTAAAATGACAATGAGAAATTAGCACTTTTTGTTGTTGCTGTTGGCAAGAGAGGCAGTATTCTAGTCTTCTGTTCCTATATTCTCCAGTTCATCCTCCCAACAGCCCCTTTGCTGCTCGAGGTACACAGGGTTGACCAGGGACTAGAATTCTTTCAATTCATTCAGTATAATTTTTACAGAAGAACCTGTGATGGGCCAGGTGCTAGAGAAATGGTAATAAATCTACACCTCCTTTTTTCCTTTTAATATTTATTTTTTGGGAGAGCACAAGTAGGGAAAGATCAGAAGAGATGAGGCACAGGATCTGAAGTGGGCTCTGTGCCGACAGGCTGACAGCAGCAAGCCTGATGTGGGGCTCGAACTCACAAACTGCGAGATCATGACCTGAGCAGAAGTCAGACGTTTAGGCAACTGAGCCACTCCAGGTGCCTCAGAGAAGTCCTTCTCCTTCCTTGGGCGGAGTTAGCCCGAGAAGTTAGGACAAAGGGGAGTCAAGCTGCTGAGCATCGGGGAGCAGCACCAATGCAACCAAACTACTGAAAACCCAAGCTATCCGGGCTCCCTGGTTTCTGGCACGCGAACGCTGTAGCCTAAAGGGCCTCGAGACTGCCTCTCCTCTGAAGCCAGCCTTTGAGAAGTCCTGGCCGCTGCTGGCTAAGGCCTTGGTCACAGCCCAAGCATCTAGGAACCAAGGACTCTATAGAGGTCCTTCCCCTCTTTGAAGGTGGTGGCCCCGAAGACCTTTTCTCCTCGACTCCCTCTCTGCTCTATGAGCTCTGAAAGGATGCCTGTGAAATTGGATCTAGGGCTCCTGAAGGGAGACTGGGAAAGGCTTCAGGTTGCTCATCACTGGCTGAAACAGTTCCCATCCAGGACATATCGATGTTTCTGCGCCAAGATCTATCCTGTATCTATTCCCTTCCCAAACTGCAGATGTTCTCAAAACTGAAGAAGAGAAACCTGATAAGCTGACCGTAACTGGAAAAACCATCAGTCAATTATAGAACAGGGTTCCCTGTAACTACATGAACTAATTTTGGAACAAGGAGTCAGGGCAGGGGTAGGGTCAGAGATGGACCAGCAGCCCCAGCAGCAGCCTTTCATTCTACATCCGTCCTTTCTCAATGTGCACACTTTGACATGAGAGGCTCTTTCAGTCTTTAACCTAGAATGATGATAGCTGAAGATACATGTCAGACATTACCATAAAAATATAAATTCTCTAACTGTAGTCAAGAAGATAGAACGGTTCATAAAACATTTTTGTCAATACTGGGGAAAATTTGGCTTTAGAGTCATATACTGGGTTAGGAGCCTGACTCTTTTACTCTGTGAACTTGGACGAATTAATTCTCTATGCCTCAGTTTCCTCACCTATAAAATGAGGATAATAATAAACCCTCCTCCTGATGTTTATTGTGGGGATGAAATAAAACAGTGAGTATTAAGGGCTCAGAACAGTAACTGACTCAGAAAAATGTTCAATAAATAAAAGCTGTTACTATGATTAATCTCAGTTGACAATGTAGACAAAATATGCACAAAAACTCCCACAATCTGTAAAACTTGATTGTAAAGGTCATCGGTCACCTTAGAAAAACTGTGTTTTTTTTTAAGCTAAAGAAGGGGAGGTACTTTAGAAATAGGGATCTCTTCTATCTTGCATGCATCAGTGTTCATAAAAATAAATGTACAATCAATCTAACTGCTAGCTTGTTAGAAACATAAAATATGGGGGGAAAGTGGTTTGGGGTATAAAACTGACAAACTACTTAAAGGAAACTGAAGACTAAAGACATCAGGGAAAAACCTAGTTATTCAACAAAATGGTTAAAATATTTTTTACAATAGATTTAATCATTTTAAATCAAAATGCCCAATTATATTTTATCATAGTAATTTGTGAACTTTTAGTAAGCATGATTTTTACAAGAGATAAAGTTCAAAATCTTTTTTTCCCCAAGTAAACACCAAATGACACTAAAAAACTCTGAATAGGGGTGCCTGGGTGGCTCAGTCGGTTGTGTCTGGCGTTGGCTCAGGTCATGATCTCACGGTTCGTGAGTTCGAGCCCCGCATCAGGCTCTGTGCTGACAGCTTGCTCAGAGCCTGGAGCCTACTTCAGATTCTGTATCTCCCTCTCTCTCTGACCCTCCCCTGCTCATGCTGTCTCTGTCTCTCAAAAATAAATAAAATATTAAAAATTAAAAAAAAAACTCTGAATAAACTGAATGTAGTTTCATAAAGTACGATTCCTGAAAAAAGATAAAAGTTCTATGTGGATTTCAATTCCATAATGACAATTTCTCATTCAAGAAAAAAATTAACATCGTATGACATACTAAAAATAATTTTCATAAAAAATAACTCTAAGAGGAACAGGAATACTTTTTAAGGTTTCTGTGAATTCTAACTGAGAGCCACTAGACCCTCCAAAAAATGTTCTCTGGTGTTCATCAGAGCATCACAACTGTAAGTACAGTTTACATGCTTATGAATGTCATGTATATGACAGATGCTCTGTCGTCTTTTCATGGTCAGTCTCAGAATAGAATGAACCAATACTCAGCAGGAAATTACATAACACCGTCATATCAGACAAAGCCACAAAGCTAGCAGGAGCAATTTTGAAGACGAAAGAGATAAGACTATATCACCCTTTCCCAACAGTAGACTGTTTTCTATTCCTTTAAGTCTTTGAATTATAATCCTTATTCTCAGATAGTACACCACCACTTGCAGATTACTGAATATTCACACGGAGCTTTATCATTTTCCCTGGCAGAAAATAAAACAATCTCTGGGAGTCATTACCTTGTAGGACAGAAGCATCCACCATAAAGCGGTAGTAGCTATATATGAATACAGATTCCTTGCTATCCTTAAGAAAGTGGAAACACCAGAAAAAAGTAACAGTACTCAAGTGTTTATCCAGAAGAGAAAACTGAAAAATTTTAAACCCTGTTAAGAAAATAAGGAATACTACCACAATTTCAAAAAAAGATTTCAAAAAAACAAAAAAAAAGGTGATGCTAAATCAGGTAGAAAAATAACACAAGTGGAAATACACCTTTCCTCAGAGTTATTTCCTCACCCTGCTGGACAGAGATTTTCTGCCCCAATTAGAAGATATTCAAAACAGGGCCTGAAATGAATATTAATCATAACACAACATCCTATTTTTATGACAATGATATTACTGAAAGAAAACCCGGACCTTAGCTCAACTCAACCAAAAATGCCTGCTTCACCCTGACCGCTCTAAAGCCCAATACCAAGAGGAGTGAAGTCCTTGCCTTGGGGAAGGTGCTGTCCACTAGGAAAGAAGCAAGCAAACTACTACCATGTGATGCAGTGTGGGCTATAATCGGTGTGTACTGAGTGTATAAAGCACCTAGAAACACAATAAAGGTGACCAGGAATTCTGCCCCAGGGATGTGGGCCAGGGTGAGCACAGGGGCAGGTGGTATCTGAGCAGGGACTTAAGAGAATAAATCAGGCAGGAAAAGGGGCCCACAAGCATTTCAGGCTAAGAAAATGGTCATTTTAACTTTAAATATCAATACTGATTCTTTTGATGTCTCTAGAAAAAAGGAAAGTCCTGTTTCAGGTTGTTCAATAGCCACAAACAAAAACCACAATGCCCACAGGCTTTTTTTGGTTTTATAATACTGCCCTTTGGAAAAGAAAAGGACTTGGTTAGTAACCTATTCAGTTAGATAGCCAATAGGAAGCAATGAAAGATTTTAAATGCGGTCATGAGGAACAATAGCAAAGCTGTCCAGAACACCAGAGGGAAAAGATCCAATAAAATGAAGACAATATTAAATGATTCTATAGAAAAAGATCTGAAAAGCACTTATCCCATTAAAATACCATTATTGATAGCTATTCTTTGAGCATTGGATAAGAAAAACTACTTGGGAAGGTTTAGTGCATGGGATTCTTTATTCACTTTATTCACTTCTTCATCCCCTTGAACACCTGAAGATCAAAACAGGCTCTTACTTCAGAAACATAATGGTCTCTTCCTTCCTCTAGATTTTTTGTCTACTTCTTTCTGTGGTCTGCTAGATCCTCAGAAGGGATATGAACTTAATTGCAAAGACTACGGTTATTTTATTCAGGAAAAAAAAACCGTTTAATTTGCCTTCTGATATGGACTTTGGATATATAAACAGTAATTCAAACCACATGGCTTGATACAAACTCTAGGCCCAGATTACCCCGTGAACAGTCCTTAAAGGCCTTCACCTGTGACTCAGAGCTTCTTTAGCTCAAGTGGTGTCTCGGTAGCCTTCCACTGAAAGGGAAGTCACCAGCTACACGCAAGCAGAGTGGACTCACTTCACACGAGGGGAGTAATTTATGCCCAGGCAACCATTAGGATTGGGGCGCCTCTTGCGTACAAGAAACAAACACAAACCAAAGAAAAGACAAAAAATTCGCTTAAAACCCCTCCTCTTCTGAAGACTCCCGTGCCCTTACCACATTGCATGCAATTCCACCAGCTTGGCTCACCTCTGTCAATCTTAGAGGCCAAGAGAAGAGAGAGACGAGCCCTAGAAATGGAAAGAACCAAGCCCACCCTATTTATATAGGTCTCACTCCACTGCCCAAGTTCACAGGGGACCACCTAGCAATCTGGTTTTTTAAGAGACACATTAACTCTTGTCCTCCGAGATGTATGTATACTCAACAACCATAGAACAAATAAATCGGTACTGTTTTCAAAACATTTTAGGTGCAAGGGCTCAAAAGCCCAACCCTCACTTTACAGTGGAGGAAATGCGCCAAAGTGTTCACAGAAAAGTCGAGCCCTAAGAATCTAAAGAGTCCACTCTCGGAAAGCCTGGAGAATTTTGCAATCTACTTTCTTCAAGGGGCATTTGAAGCCTTACTCCAACTGGGGGGCAGAGGGGTGCGAGGTACTAGGCAAATGGCCAAACCGGGAAAAACACAGAACAGAATGACTGGAGACTGGCCAAACTTAACCTGTCTACAACAACTTCTGTCCCAAGATCAGGAACCTTAATCTGGGTGCAGTAGTTTCCTCTTCTTTAATCGAGGAAATAAACCGTAATAGCAAGAAAATACAGCCAGAGCCTAGGAAAAAATAATTTCTCCACTGCTCTCACAAATCGACTAGCAGGCCCCCGTAAGGAAGCAGTGGAAGCTGCCGGAAAGGGTTCTGGCAGGCTCTGTGAGCCCAGGCAAGTGACTCAAGTTTCACAAGTGTCTCTTTTCACCTGAAAAAGAGGATACCACCACCTGCTTTTGTAAGGCTGTCGTGGGGACTGGGGATAATTAAGGAGAAAGGTCCTTGGAAACCATCTTATAAACGGGAACAGCTGTGATGTGAAAAGCTCATTTGGACCGAACTTCTCAGTTCATACCATGTGATCCTGTCTACATTACACGCAGAATTACAAATAAAATTTAAATGCTCTGACCATTTCTTTAAAGAACACTGTCCTCTCAGTTCTAAAATGAGAGCTCTCAGAGGTTCTCAGGAAAAATAACTGGCAACCTCAAAGGGGGAGGTGAACTGAGCCGCCCCCCCCCACCCCCCGCCCCATCCAGGACTGTCCGCTCTCTGAGGGCAGGGACTGCTCTATTTACCTCCCCACTGTCAACTAACTTCCCTAACACAGAAAACACAAACGAATCATTGCAGACTTAGAAATCTCCCACCAGCTTACATGACACCCACATGTGGCCCCACGACACATCCGGTATCACACAATACTGAGTCACACAAAAGTATTAAAAGTTAGACATTATGATGCAGTGACACGAAAATCAAAGAAAGGGTGCTTGAAACCGGGTGCTTATGAGGTATGCAGGAGGAAGTCACACCTTTAACAATAAAGGACCAGAAACACACAGATGTCAACAGGGAGTGAAGCTCCCCGGCAGGACGTTCCACTGAACCGGCGCGAACGGTTCTGGTCTGAGATCGGGGCGGAACTCGAACCCAGAACATGTCTCGGAGGACGTGCCAGAGCCGCTCCAGAGTGGAAGAGGCCTCTGAGGCCAGGCGCCCCTCGCCCGAACTTTCCGACCCCGCGGCTCAGCCCGTGGTCCGCTCCCCTCCGGCAGCGGAGCGGATCTCGACGCGGAGGCGCGCTCGGAGGGACGAGGGTCGCCGGCCCTTTGTCCCCCGAAGAGGGGCAGGGGAGAGGTGAGCGCTCCCACCCGTCAGGAAATAATGACAGCTCGTGCGCCTCCCCTCGCGCCCGCCCCGCCCCGCGCGCCTGGGCCGCAGGCGGCGCCCGCCCGGCTGCCCGCGCCTAGGGGCCCGGCCGCGCCCCCTCCTCTTCCCCCACCCTCGCCGCACCGGGCCGGGCCCAGGGCCACCCCGCGCCGCCAGTCTCACCGGGCCGGAGCTGGAGGCCACCGTCGCGGCGGCTGCACCACAGCGCGCGCTCGCCCTGCTGCAGGATGTAGTGGTCCTTGGCTTGGAAGAGCTCCATGCCGGCCCCGGGCGCCGAGGGAGGCAGCGGCGGCGGCCGGGCGCTCCCAGGTCTCCGCGGCCCCCGGCCCCGGCGGCGGCGACCCGCTGGGGGGGGCGCGGGGCGTCCTAGTCGGCCGGAACCGCCAGAGCCCGCGCCTCGAGGAACGGCGGCTGAGGGAGCGCCCCGGCGGCCAGACCTGCGGGAGGAGAACGCGCACCGGCGGCGACGGCGGCGGCGGCGGCTGCGGCGGTGGCCTCGGAGGCCTCTCCCTCGGCTCCGCCTCTTTCCCGGCCCCGCCCCCAGCACCGCCCCCGGCTCCCGGCCCCACCCTCTTCTCTGGCTCCTCCCACGGCTTTCCTCAGGCTCCTCCCCCTCCCTGTCTCCTCCGCGCGCCTTTCTCCTTACCGCTCTCCTTCCTGCCCCTCCCGCCGCCCTATCCTCCAGCTTCTCCGGGGGTTCTCCACCTGGCTCCTCCCCTCAGGCTCTTCCTCCTCCCCCCACTCCTCCTCCTCCACCCATCCGCCCGCTCTTCTCAGAACCCCTCCGCTGGCGGGCCCGCCTTCCCATCTGGGGCGAAAGCGGGCAGAACCCGGGCATGACTGAGTCAGGGTCTGGCTGACCTGCCGTGTGGCCTGTGGAGCAGAAGCTCACTCGTGGGTTCTTCCCTGCCATGCTGGCTCCTCTCACCAGCCCTGAGGAAAGCCAGGCCAACTCCGTACATCCCCCCCCCCCCCCCCCCCCCCCCCCCCCCCCCCCCCCCCGGGCCTGGCAGAGACCTAGATGAGGAGAGCAGGGAAATGCGACCCCAAGACGCTGTTTATTGGGGTCTAGCCCCAGCCAACCTTCCCGCTGAGCAGCGCCGTTCTCTATTTTTTATTTACTTTCAGTACCTTGTGACGTTTGACAACAGCAAGTATCCAATAAATGCACATCAAGCAGGAGCCTGTAACAATAGAAAATGCACAAGTATTAGCACAGGGCTCTAAACAGCGAGGAAGAAGGCAGTAAAGTTCAGAAGTAATCATGTCCCGAATTAAGCAGCGGGCCTGAGAAGATATCAAAGAATAAGTCGATCAGTGAAATGAGAGGGATCTAGTTTGACCAAGATAAGATGTCTAGTGGAAGGTGGAAGCCCTCCAGAATATCTGTGAGCTGTCAGTTTTGAAACATCAGGTGGTATCTTGAACCCAATGCGGCTTGGGTGTCAGGTGTCCAGGTCTAGGTCCAGCTCCAGGCGTGATCTAGTGTGTGATCTTGGTGAGGTCTGTTGGTCTCAGATGGTGGATGGACCTAATGACTTTTCTTTTTTAAAGTTTATCCATTTATTTTGAGAGAAAGCAGGGGAGGGGCAGAGAGAAAGAATCCCAAGCAGGCTCTGCAAGGTCAGAGCAGAGCCCTAGGTGGGGTTGGAACCCGTGAAACTGTGAGATCATGACCTCAGCTGAAATCAAGAGTCAATTGCTTAACCAACTGAGCCACCCAGGCACCCCTGAACTAAATGACTTTGAATTACGTTCTGGTTTTTTAAATTTTTTATGTCTTTATTTTATTTTGAGAGACAGAGACAGAGAGTGAGCAGGGAAGGGGCAGAGAGAAAGGGAGACACAGAATCTGAAACAGGTTCCAGGCTCTGAGCTGTCAACACAGAGTCTGACACGGGGCTTGAGCCCACGGACTGTGAGATCATGACCTGAGCCAAAGTCGGGCACTTAACCAACTGAGCCACCCAGGCGTCCCCCTTCTGTTTTATAAATCTGTGAGTCTTACTAGTCCTATCTCCTACGTTCTTTAATGCTTTAGATGGAAAGAAGGAAAAAAAATGAGGTAGGAGACAGGATAAGGAAGGCAATACTTTTAACCTTCTGCTTAAAGTGAGAAGGCCCCAAAGCAGCAAGAATTCCATCATACTAATTATTCCCGCCCACACTGATTTTCTGCTGAATCGCCATAGCACAGAAAGACCCATGATGACAAAATGTCTGGAATCTCTAATAAATCCCAAACCTCCTGGACTGCCCAGATGTCTTCAACATAAAGATCAAGAGGAGTGATTACTCTAGCAAATCTTTGTGATGTGACTTAGACTTAGATAATGGAGATAAGGTTCAGTGAAATCCTCAGTTTCAGATTTACTGTTGAATTCGGCCATATGCTGACTTTATTTAGTGAAAATGAGTAGGTGATGAGAAAGTCCTATGATGACAGTTTGTTCTACAAATGAAGTCATTTTTTAATGAATCACATTGCCAGATGTGAAGAAAACAATGCTATTATAATTGAAAACAATTGGCTAGTTGACTGAAACTTTTTCTGATGTTTTAAATCAGTGGTTCCAACCCTAGCTAACTATTAGAATCACCTGGGGAATTGTTCAAATGCACCAATGCTAGGACCTCAGACCAATAAGTCAGAATCTAATTGAGGTTGGCTCTGACATCAACATTTATTTCCTAAGCTACTCAGAAGATTCTAATGTGCAGCCAGGGTTAAACAGCACTTTTTAAAAAGAAATTTATTGGAAAAATCTGCCTGATAGCAGCTTAGCAGAAAACAGCAGTCAATCATTAACTAATACCATGGAAGGGGTGGTTACCTATAAATCCAGAGTTAACAAGCAGAATCTTTAGGAGACAGAAAACCTGAAGAAAAGTTGCTCCTGGACTCTAACAGTCTCCCTCTCTCTCTCTAAATGGATGCCTGGCTGAGCAGAATGAATGAAGCAATAAATGCTCTGTCCTCGGCAGATAATCATGTCCCCAGTCTCCTGCCATAGCTGCCTTGCCTTGCTCTTGCCTTGCCCTTGCTAGGGACTTCTGGAACCTCAGACCCTGTTTTTCCATTCCCTGTCTGGCCTCCCCAACTTTGGTTTGTGGCTACCAACTAACCTTCATCACTCTCTTCCAGCTTCCTAATTCAAGACCCTCTTGGGGCACCTGGGTGGCTTGGTCGGTTAGGTATCTGACTTTGGCTCAGGTCATGATCTCACAGTTTGTGGGTTTGAGCCCCGCGTCGGGCTTTGTGCTGACAGCTAGCTCAGAGCCTGGAGCCTGTTTGTGGATTCTGTGTCTCCTTCTCTCTCTGACCCTCCCCTGCTCACGCTGTCTTTCTCTCCCTCAAAAATAAATAAAACATTAAAAAAAAAAGATCCTCTTGCCCTTGAATAGTGTTATCCAGATTGTACTGGAAAGTCCGTGTGATGCTGTTTTTAAACAGGAATAGCCATCATGCATGTTATATGTCTTCTGTGTATGGTATCCTTATACCATTTAGTATATCTCCTAGGGAGTTAGCTGTGCTAGCCAGCTCTGAGTGATCGCAGGCAAGTTACTTCATCTTTTTCAGTCTGTTTCTTTATACATTAAAAGAGATGATCACTAAGGTTCTTCCAGCCCTGAAATCAATGTGAGGAAATGTGTCCACATAGTTAAACCTACGCAAATAATGATGGTAAATGACTTAACTCTGGTTATTGATTTGGCCTTCAGTGTCAAGTTTATTATTTGACTCTGAGATTTTTGGGTTCTGATTAGACGTAGTGGACCTAGTATCCACTGGTGAAATGTGACTTTTAACATCATTTCCTGTGTACTTGCCCACAGTCTTGTATGTTATGTGTCTATGAGAACTTTCTTCAGGCTGGTTTGTGTATGAGAAATCTCCCAAAGGAGGGATTTTTAAAAATACATGTTCTGCCTGCCAGGAGGTTGCTAATTCTTAGGTCAGCAGGGCAAGTGGTTAAAGGCGAAAGGCACTCGCGAGCCAAACGTTTACTTTTGACCAATCCTCAGCCAATTTCTCATGAATTTGCCTGCCAGTAAACTTATGCTACCTCCTTCCATACTTCATCAGGGACAAATGGAAATTGTAACAACTATTTTAGAGCACTTTGACATATATAAAACTGCTTGAGAAGCACCACAGAAGGAAAAAGGGGAGAGTCAGAAGACTGTCATATTTATCTAGAAGAAAGAGATCACTCCGTTCCCTGGAGAAAACCATCTCCTTCATTTCTATACTTTGGGGGGCTAAAAGGTACTCATTGTTAGGGTGCTTGGGTGGCTCCATCAGTTAAGCATCTGACTCTTGATTTCGGTTCAGGTTATGACCTCACAGTTCATGAGTTCGAGCCCTGCAACGGGCTCTGTGCCGACAGTGCAGAGCCTGCCTGGGATTCTCCCTCCCTCTCTCTCTGTGCATTCTCTCTCTCTCTCTCTCTCAAAACAAATAAGCATTTTTTTAAAAGCTCGTTGTTTAGTTGTATGGCCTGACAAAATTTTCCACCTAAATTATTGTTTAACCAGCTATAGTAATTTGTGTGTGTGTTTGAGAGAGAAAAAAGGAATCTATTCTTTCTGCATTAATCTCCGTCCAGAGGGAAGGTAATTAGCCTTCACAGTGATGATTTCATACTTGTCTACAGCCAGCTGTCTCTCACTTCCTTTCTGTTATGCATTTACTTTCCAATTAAAAAAAATAGTTAAATTAGATAGTTCTTAAAAAGCTAATTTGAAAAAACTGCCCAAGATATACTGTTACACAAAGTCCAAAGTGCAAAATAGTAAAGTATCACATTTGGGTTTTTAATTTCGGAGAATGGGAGAGAGATGTTTTTATAAGCCCAGAACATTTCTGAAATAAAACCAAAAAAGTATGGTTACTTGAGAGAAATGATGATGAAGGGGGGGAGCGGGGGGGGGGGTAGGGGGCAAGGTGAGGGCAAAGTACAGACTGACAACCCCTCGGGCCCCCACAAAGGTGGGATGTGTGTGATATTCCTCAGACCCTCCTGGCTGCCCAAGGACAGGAGAAGGAAAGAAAGCAGAAGGCTGACTGATAGAGATCACAGTCATGCAGATCAGGAGTCCCCTTCAGTTTGTGAATAACTTAGTAAACTGCAAGAAAAAGGCCGTCTTATCCATAGCCTAATCCCCAAGAACCTACAGACTCTGTTTCCTGGAGCCCTAATATGACCCCGATCAAGATGAAAGGGGGTTTAAGTGCTTGCCATGGTGATGTGGGAAACAAAAGCAAATGAAAAATAAATTCCCTGACTGCCTGCAGCCCACTGACGAGTCCTTGAAACAGGCAGAGTGACCGCCCTCTATGAGCTCAGCTGCCCCGATGGTGACACTTTGCTGGGAGCAAAAAAAAAGGAATCTTGGCTTAATATTATCCTGACTCCCTAGGATCCTGTGAGTCTCCTTAAACACATAAAAATTCCTTTGCAAACCTCCTTTATCTTTAACCCCCAAGTATACGTTGGCAATTATACTACAAGGTTAAGGCCCCGTGATATACATCTGAAGGGTCTCATGACTGAGGTTTTTACTGAAGAGTAATAAATGAGGTTTTCCTAAGAACAGCTTGTCCCTCAAGGTCCTCGAAACCTTGCTTCCAAAACTCCTTAGGGACCTATGCTGTCCCTAACGCCCTCCCAACCCGCAGGTATGTGACCAGCCACTCTTCACAATCCCGGCCCACCTCTTTCTGCCCACAGTCTTGTCTCTGTGCTTCAATGTAATGACCTTTTTGCATCAAAGATGTCTTCAAGAATTCTTTCTTTGCCGTCAGCTCTGTACCCTACCATTACCCCCAAATCCCATCAATGGGGACCATTACCCCCAAATCCCATCAGTGGGGAGGGGAAATCAGAAATGTAAGGAGGGCAGAAACTTTTTTTCACAATATATTCCTGTACAGTTTGTTTTTTTAACCATGTGGGGTTTTTTTTTTTAACATGTATTTATTTTTGAGAGACAGAGAGAGATAGATCATGAGCAGGGGAGGGGCAGAGAGAGAGGGACACACAGAAGCAAGCTCCAGGCTCTGAGTTGCCAGCACAGAGCCCAATACGGGACTCGAACCCACAAACTGTGAGATCACGACCGAAGTTGAAAGCTCAACTGACTGAGCCACCCAGGTGCCCCATTTAACCATGTGTTTTTAATGCTTTAAGTTAAAAACAAACAAACAAAAAACACTAGTTAAGTGTGTGTAAAATTCATCTTCCACCACACACAAAAATATTTTTAGGTAATTTATTACCTAAGGATCTAGATAGAGCCTTTTGTCCTGATGAGCCAGGAGTCCCAAAACATGGGTCTTTTTATTTTTCATATGCTGCTTAGTATTTTTGAGCTTTCCTAACATCCTAAATGCTGTCAAAACAAGGTATAGTTAAGTATATAAGCCATCGCTCAGCACAGCAATCCTTAAAAAGATTTTTTTTACATTTATTCATTTAAAAAAATTTAATGTTTATTTATTATTGAGACAGAGAGAAACACAGCATGAGTGGGGGAGGGGTAGAGAGAGAGGGAGACACAGAATCTGAAGCAGGCTCCAGGCTCTGAGCTGCCAGCACAGAGCCCAACGTGGGGCTCGAACCCACCATCTGTGAGATCATGACCTGAGCCAAAGTCGGACGCTTAACCACCTGAGCCACCCAGGTGCCCCTATTTATTCATTTTTTCGAGACACAGAGTGCGAGGGTGGGGAGGGGCAGAGAGAGAGGGAGACACAGGATCCTAGGCAGGCTCTGAGCGCTCAGCACAGAGGCGGAAGTAGAGCTTGAACTCACGAACTGTGAGATCATGACCTGAGTTGAAGTCGGCCACTTAACCAACTGAGCCACCCAGGAGCCCCTGTATACTTTTTTAAATGGAGCATAAGGAACAGAGTTTTGTTCTCAGGCACATTTTCTAAACCACAACAACAACTGTGGCTTGTTCTTCCTCTCGGCCAATTATAACTCTCCGTGGACGGCCTGTTGGGGTGAATACCATCATAAATCAATAATAATTGTCAAAATGCTGTCTGTTAAATAATTGTGTTAGAGATTTTTTAAATCTTTTCTATGTTTATTTATTTTTTAATTTTTTAAATTTTTTTTTTTTTTTTTTTGAGAGAGAGAGAACATGAGCAGGGGAGGGGCAGAGAGAGGGAGGGGCAGAGAGAGGGAGACACAATTGGAAGCAGGCTCCAGGCTCTGAGCTGTCAGCACAGAGTCCGACACGGGGCTCAAACTCATGAACGGTGAGATCATGACCTGAGCTAAAGTTGGATACTCAACGTTTATTTACTCTTGAGACGTTTATTTACTCTTGAGACTCTTGAGAGAGAGAGAGAGGGAGAGAGAGAGGGAGAGAGAAAATGCAGGGGAGGGGCAGAGAGAGAGGGAGACAGAATCTGAAGCAGGTTCCAGGCTCCCAGCTGTCAGCATAGAGTTCAAGGCGGGGCTGCAACCCACTAACCATGAGACTGTGACCTGAGCTAAAGTCGGAAGCTTAATTGACTGAGCAGAGACTTTTTAAGGAATGCTTCGTACTGCACCAGAAAACAGCAGGGGGGCTTGCTCCTGCAGAAACTTGCATCTTTGAAAGGCTGCCCAGTAGACTTAAAATCCCTTGTTTCTTCTTCTAGTTAAAGAAAGAACATCTCTCTGTGTTTCACCATTTTGTAAGGGTGGCACATAGCGACAAGGAAATACAGGATTTCAGTTTTCCTACCAGGGGTCCATCTTTTTCCTTCTCTTTTCCAGCAATTCTTCAAGGAGCCTGAGGAAGCACAGAGGTGTGTGTTGGGGGAGGGGTCTCTGGACTGCTCCAGACGAAATGGGCAAGGGGTGGGGTACCCCGCTGGGGGAAGTGAAGAGTGGAACAGGGTTTGCAAAATCTCCACGGTGACCTTAAAAAAATTTTTTTAACATTTATTTATTTTTGAGAGAGAGAGAGACAGACAGACAGATCATGAGCAGGGGAAGGGCAGAGAGACAGAGGGACACACAGAATCAGAAGCAGGCTCCAGGCTCTGAGCTGCCCCCACAGAGCCCAATGCAGGACTCGAACCCACGAACTGCGAGATCATGACCTGAGCTGAAGTCAGACGCTCAACAGACTGAGCGAGCCACCCAGGCGCCCCTCCACGGTGACCTTTTAACAAGGATCGTGGTGAGTAACCAGAGACCAGCTGCAGATGTGCCAAACATATTTCATAATTTGGCTCTCGTTTTCATTTCATTCAAAATGCTGCTGCTTTTTGAATATGGCGAAATCCTAACATTTCAGTTGCCCGTAAGCAGTGCCTTGCTTCTCATGGTTTTTCCCATTGCTCTTCTCGGATTTCATCAAGATTCCAGGTTCTAGATGTGATGCTTATAAAGCTGTAGCCCAAGGGGCTCAGTCCAGGGCAGCACTGAACGTAACAAAGGACCCATTCCACACAATTAAAAATAATTTAAGGAAATGCAAGTCCTTTGTGTTTATTTCTCAACTGTAAGTTGTTTTTTTAATCTCACTGTTCTCACCACTGTCCTCATACAGCGCAGATACGCCTAAACCTTTCCAGGCTCCTTCCTCTTTTTTGGCTCTTTGCTGTGAAATCTGATCCTCAGGAGAATCCAGGCCTTTCTTGGAGGATAGAAGAGGGAGAGAAATAGCAGGAAGCGAAGCCAGAAAGCTCTCCAGCTGTGGGGCGAAGGAGGCTGGCCGGAAACACCCAGACATTAATGACACTGGCTGTCCCATTACTTCAGTGGGAGCCTGTTACTCCCTTGGGATGCAGTATAACTATTTTTATTTTGAATAGAAAAAAAATGTGCCCTATAAACAATTTGGGGGGTTGAGGGGGGGGCCTTCCATTCTGGACTTTTCTCCCCTTGTGAGTTCATGATGAGAAGTGGAGAATTTGGCTCCAAGGAGGCTTGAGGGACTGGTGTTCACGTGCAGAAACAGACCAGCTCCGGATCTGAAAGCACCCCCACAACAGGCCACCAGCCCTTTGTTTCCTGCAGGCCCTGACTATGAGATCATATGACATGATATGATATAATAGCATTACTTGCTATTCTGCCTGTTGAGTTTAGAGCCAAGAAATCCAGGGGGGATGGAGAAAGACAGGTAGGAAACAGTAGTGTGAGGCACGCAGTTCCGCAGTTCCGATGCAATCTCTTGTTCTCCCCTGCCCACCCCCTTGCTGGCCCTGTGCCCTGCCCCCCCTCCCCGTAAACAGAAGTGTTTACCAGTTGCCTGTGACCCCATCAGCGCTGGCCAGCGGGGAGCCCCTGTCTGGCCACCTCCTCCATTCACCAAAGCCATGTGGGCCGACAAATCTCCCAATTCTCTCCAAGTTCGGCTTCCCTCATGTAAAATGCAGAGAAAATATAAAAATTTTTTTTTCAAGTTCCTCGGCAGGATTCAATGAGGGAAATAAAGTCTTTGAAAGCGAGTTCTGACCTATAAAGTGTTACAGAAATGTCATTTTATATTTTTGTAAAAATCTACTTTACGTAGAAAGGGTCTCTACTAGATTTCAGATTATTTCATAGATTCCTAACATGTTTCAAATATGTACATATTCATTATGTTAATATATATTAAAGAATAAATATGTTAGTCTACGTGATTCGGATGCTTTTAGCTCAAATCACATCATTGGGAAATAGGAGCAATTGATATTAATCATATAACTAGAAGGTGGATGTTGGCCTGGATTCAAATTAAAGATAGAGGATTTGCCCTGAGGCTAATGACACATAAGCTTCAGGACTATTGGATGTCATCCAAAGCCCTGCACCAAATTCGGTACACATCCTACATTTTCCTTGCTTTTTTTTTTTTTTAATGTTCTTATTTATTTTTGAGACAGAGAGAGACAGCGCGAGCAGGGGAGGGTCAGAGAGAGAGGGAGACACAGAATCTGAAGCAGGCTCCAGGCTCTGAGCTAGCTGTCAGCACAGATCCCGAAGTGGAGCTCGAACCCATGAACCGCGAGATCATGACCTGAGTCGAAATTGGACTGTGTTTTCCTTTCTAAGAGGACCCTCTATATTTTAAAAAGCGTTAGGAACCACAAAAACCTGGCTCCCAACACACTAGCATAAAAGAACATTCTGAGCTTCTACATTCCAGGAGAATTTTGTGCCTGCTCTTGGTGTTCTCATGATTTGTCCCTCCCTCTTCAGCTCATTCTCTGATATCATTTTAGCCCCTACCCCTTCCTAAACTCAGATTTACTTTCTGCTACCTCCAATCCTTTAATCCACTAACAATCACGTAGCTGGGGGAACACATGTACACACACACCCACACACTCACTTCTCTCAAGAGATAAATGTGGAGATCGGAAACAGTGTGTTCAAGAATAGCACCATTCATCCCAAATGACTCAGAGAGAGCTATTCCCAGTTAATGCGGAGCCTTTCTGGTAAAAATGGAGCTAGGAAGAGTTCTTTGATTCGAAAATGCTAGGCTTATAGATTTTCCAGGAGAGGATTCATAAGTACAGTTAATAGGAAGCAAGTGTTCTCATCGTGTGGTATCAGGCTAGGTTGTCTCAGGAAGAAATGGAACACTCCTTGGGCAAGGTGAACTTGCCCCTGAGTGATTCAGAAGGAACCTGGCCACATCGTTTCCTGGTCAAGGAACTCTCTGGAATTAAGCAAGGCACACAGCCCTCTCCCGATTCTTAGGAACCCAAGCTCAGCCCCCAACCCTCAACACACACACGCAAACACACACAGTCCAGAACCAACAGAGGGACATCCTTAGGAACATCGGGCTGAAACCCAAAGTGGTAAATACCTGAGGGGGGTCCCAGCCTGCCGGAAGGGTTGGAATTTTCAAATGGGGCGGGAGACATCAGACCCAGAAGAGGATTAGATAAAGGTGGGAGGCAGACATTCAAAAACTGGAGAAAGAGAACTGAGGACACAGGTAGTATCCATTCAGAATAGTCTCTGAAGGCCCGGACTTCACCCACTCCCAACCCGAGTGCCCTGAGGAAAGGACCCAAGTCAGATGAAGGGAGAGCTTCTAGCCCTTCTATGGACGGCTTTGGGTGGCTTGCCTGACATTTCACTAAAAGCCAGTTGAGGGACGCCTGGGCGGCTCAGAGGTTAAGCGGCTGACTTCGGCTCGGGTCGTGATCTCACGGTTTGTGGGTTCGAGCCCCTCATGGGGCTCTCTGCTGACAGTACATAGCCAGCTTCAGATCTTCTGTCTCCCTCTCTGTCTGCCCCTCCCCCACTCTCTTTCCCTCTTAAACATAAATAAAAAGCATTAAATAAATAAATAAATAAATAATGAAAGCCAGTTGAAACCCCCAGACTCAGCTGAATAATAGCCCTCAAAGATGTCAGATCCAAATCTAGGAACATTTTGCCTTATAAGGAAAAAGTATCTCTGCCAATATGATTAAGTATCTTGAGCTGTGATTAAGGGTCTTATCCTGGATTAATTCTAAATGCAATCAGACGTACCCTAATAAGAAGGAAGGCCGGGGAAGATCTTAAAAGGTCTCATAGCAAGAAAAAAAACCCAGTAACTATGGGAAGTGATGAATGTTAACTACACCGTTGTGGTAATCACATATATATGATAGGTTATGTCCCAAATCATCTCTTTATGTTGTACACCTAAAACTAATAGCGATCTTGTATATCTATTATAGCTCAATTTAAGAAGAAAAAAAAAGGCTGCGGGAGATTTTACACACAGAAAGAAGGTGACATGAAGAAAAAACGGCACTTAAAAATGGCAGCCTTGAAGACGGAAGTGGTGTGTCCACCGATCAAAGGACGCTGGCCGCCACCGGAAGCTCCGTGAGGCAAGGAACCGATTGTGCTGAGAGCCTCTGACGGACGCAGGGCCCGGCTGGCCCCTGATTTGGGCCCCGTGAGGCTGATTTTGAACTTTGAGCTCCACAACTATCAGAAAATAAAGTGTGTTATTTTAAGTCACCATTGGAAATTAATACAAAAGCCCTATTAGAATAACACAGGTGTTCGGTCTGGCAAAGATGGGCAGCACTGATTTCTGATCATCAGATGTGGCAACGCTGACTCATGTGTCGCTAGTAGAGAGGCCTGTTGTGCCAGGGCCCTCCTGACCCGAGGGAACTGGGCGAGTTTGCTGGGGCTGCATTACAAACCACCACAAACTCATCGGCTCAAAGCAACAGAGATTTATTCTGTCACAGTTCTGGAGGCCAGAAGAACAAAGTCAGTGTTGGCAGGATTGCTTTCTTCTGAAGGCTCTGAGAAAGCATCTGCTTTCTGCCTCTCTCCTGCTTTCTGGCGGCTTCTGGGATCCTTGGTACTCCTTGGCTGGTAGCTGCCTACCTCCTGTCTCTTCCTCTGTCTTCACGCGGATCCCCGGATGGTGTGCCCTCCTGCAACTCTTTTTCCTCCTCCTTTTCTGTCTTTTGTAAGGGCTCGGGTCACCGGATCTAGGGCTCTCCCTAATCCAGGATGATCTCATCCAGACACCTTTAAATTAATTACATTTCCAAATAAGGTCAGAGTCTCAGGTGCTGAGTGGTAGGATCTGGACATATCTTTTGCAGGGATACTATTCGACCGACTACAGAGGCCAACGGCCCTGCTTTCCCACTGGGTGGGGGAATTCTAGAGAATCTAGCAATCATCCAGCTGAATAAAGACTCGGCAAAATGCAGCAGCTTGCCTAGGATCAGGCAAGAACTTCTGACCTGAGACCTCATAGAAACGAAACTTAAATTTCTAATCCTGCGTGATTCCCAACACGCTACCCAACCTCTTGGGAGTTCCCTACCTAGGAACAATTTCATTTACAATTAGCTTCAAATATATATACCTCATTCATCTTCACATGTCTCCTTTTGGCAGAAAAGATACGCATATCAAACACTAAACATTAGAACCAGGGTCTCATATTTCAAGTTTACATTTAAGAAAACATCGCAGAGGTGCCTGGGTGGCTTAGTCAGTTGAGCCTCCAACTCTTGGTTTTGGCTTAGGTCACAATCTCACAGTTCGGTTTGTGAGTTCAGAGTTCTGAGCCCCACATCAGAATCTGCTTGGAATTCTCTCTCTCGCTCGCTCGCTCTCCCTGCCTCTCCCATGCATGTACTCTCTCTCTCTCTCCCAAAATAAATAAGTAAACTTTAATTAAAAAAAAAAAAGAGGGGCGCCTGGGTGGCTCAGTTGGTTAAGTGTCCAACTTCGGCCCTAGTCATGATCCTACAGTTTGTGAGTTCCAGTCCTGCATCGGGCTCTGTGCTGACAGCTCAGAGCCTGGAGCCTGCTTCAGATTCTGTGTCTCCCTCTCTCTGCTCCTCCCCTGCTCGCACTCTTTCTCTCTCCCTCTCTCTTTTTCAAAAATAAACTAAAAAAAAAAGAAATGAGATAACTTAAAAAAATAAAAGTAAATAAAGAAGGAAAGAAAGAAGAAAGAAAAAGAAAGAAAGAAAGAAAGAAAGAAAGAAAGAAAGAAAGAAAGAAAGAAAGAAAGAAAGAAAGAAAACATTGCAGTTTCTGGGGCGCCTGGCTGGCTCAGTCAGTAGAGCATGCGACTTTTCATCTCAGGGTTGTGAGTTCAAGTGTAGACCTTGGTGGGCGTAGAGACTACTTTAAAAAAAACAACACAACAGCAACAACATTGCAGTTCTGACATTTCCCTTTCTGTACCTGTTGCTAGATGATAATGCTCCTCATAAAGGGAAAGATTTCTTTAAAAGTTAGCTGCTGTTACACCCAAAGCAGCAATTCTGACGTCTCAGAATACAGGTGATGATTCACCCTGGAGGTCTGATAATCACCTCATGTTTCACAAGGCGTTTTCTACTTTAAAGCTTGTTGTATGTATTATCTTGTGAGATAATACCCACCACAGGTTTGAAATCTCTCGTTCGGGCCGGTAGCTACTGGACGACACTTACAAGCCCGCAAGCACTTGGCCAGAGCTGTGCTCGCCCCTGCCCTGCTCACTTCCTGTGTCAGTTTCATGGGGCTGCTGTAAACAGGTCCTACGAACGAGTGGCTGAAAACAACCAAAATCCATCCTCTCGCAGTTCTGGAGGTTCGAAGTCCAAAATTAGGGTGTTGGCAGGACCATGTCTCTCTGGAGGCTGCAGGGGAGGAGCCTTGCCTGCCCCTTCCTGGCTTCTGGCGACTTTAGGCCATCTTGGCACTTCTTGGCGGGCAGCTGTGTTACTGCTGTTTCTGCCTCCATTGTCACATGGCCCTTCCCCCTCTCTAATCCAGCATGACATCATCTTAACAGCTAATTCCATCTGTCAAAAGCCCTCTTTCCAAATAAGGTTACATTCATAGGTTCCTTGAGGACATGAATTTGGGGGGGACACTATTTAGCCAAGTACACTTGCCCAAGAAATATTTGTAGGTCTCTTTGGATGGCTTGATTTTCTTTCACTGCCCCCTTTTAATACACCAATTTCTTATGTCACTTAGGAAAAAAAGCCATAGGGGTATCCGGGTGGCCCAGTCGGTTAAGCATCCAGCTTTGGCTCAGGTCATGATCTCATGGGTTCCAGCCCCACATCAGGCTCTGTGCTGACAACCTCAGAGCCTAAAGCCTGCTTTGCCCCTCGCCACTCACATTCTGTCTCTGTCTCTCTCTCAAAAATGAGTAAACATTAAAGATCGACATGTCATCAAAGTTTATTTCCCTCTCCCTGGCTTGCAGTTGACCACCTTCACACTGTGTCCTCACATGATTATTTCTCTGTCATGTGTTAGTTGTGTCCTAACCTCCTCTTCCTGTTTTTTAATTTTTTTAAATGTTTATTCATTTTTGAGAGAAAGAGAGGGAAAGACAGAGTGCGAGCAGGGGAGGGGCAGAGAGAGAGGGAGACACAGAATCTGAAGCAGGCTCCAGGCTCTGAGATAGCTGTCAGCACAGAGCCTGACGAGGGACCGAACCCACAAATTGTGAGATCATGACCTGAGCCGAAGTCAGATGCTTAACTGACTGAGCCACTCAGGAGCCCCTAATCTCCTCTTCTTATTTTTTTAAAACATTTTTTATTTTGTTTTAAGAGAAAGAGACAGAGCACAAGTGTGGGAGGGGCAGAGAGAGAGGGAGACACAGAATGTGAAGCAGGCTCCAGGCTATGAGCTGTCAGCACAGAGCCCTCATGGGTCTTGAACCCACGACTGCGTGATCAGTTCCTGAGCCAAAGTTGGACGCTTAACAGATTGAGCCATCCAGGGGCCTCTTAATTACCTCTTTAAAGACCCTATCTCTAAATACAGTCACAGTCTGAGAACTTCAACATAAGAATTGTGGGGGGGCACAATTCGGCTCATAGTAACGGTCAAAGATCTCTTCAGCTTAGTGACTCTTATTCCCATCACCCCCTCCCCACCTTGGGGGTCCATCCAATCAGCCTACAAGATGAGGAAGGAATCTTTTCTCTCAGCACAATGTGAAATCTATTAAATAATATAGACTTAATATAAGATGCTTGTAGCAATCTACCCCTGACTGATCCATATTCTGTGAAGTTCTTGGATCATTCAGAGCACCTGCTAAAAATGATCATTTCAGAGACACATAGCAAATATTAACTGAGAAGATGGGAAAAAACAGAGCCAGGAAATTTAGCTCCATTATTCATCTAATTGAAAACAACAGGTTTGCTGTGTGCTAAAAATAGCGCCGAGTGTCTGAGCCAGATGACTGAGAATATTCATGGTTTTTTTAGAAAAATCCTAAAAATCTCAATCACAACTAAGACCTAATTTGAGGAAGGATCCTCTTAAAGCACACAGAAAAGTGAACAATGGGCAACAAAAAGGCTAAATTTCAGAGACAGAATGGGAGCCAAAGGATTGATTACATAGAAGAATAAGACGAAACAGTTATTCGGATTTTTCTTTAGGGCTTGAGAAGAAAAAAACGTCGACAATGTTCTAGAAAAGAGTTAACACTGAAGTTGCAAAGTAAGCATGCAAAAAATATCCCTGGCACCGGACAAAGGATTCCTCTTTCAACAGGTAAAAGAAAACCTTGTTTCGAGTTAAGAAGTATGAGATCGGCAAGCTTATCACTAATGATGATGTAATGAAGCAATGGATCCTTTCTCAGGTCATCAGCTTGGTGTCTGTTCCAGGCTCCAGGTGGTTCTCTGTAACAGGAAAAGTTGTGAAAGAGAGAAAGAAAGAAAGGAAGAAAGAGAAAGGAAGGAAGGAAAGAAAGAAAGAGGGAGGGAGGGAGGGAAGGAAAGAAGGAAGGAAGGAAGGTAGGAAAGAAAGAAAGAAAAAGAAAAGCATGAGGTAGACAGGATTTATATTGTTTTTTAAATTTTTTAAAATGTTTATTCATTTTTGAGAGACAGAGTGCAAGTGGAGGCGGGGCAGAGAGAGAGGGAGACGCAGAATGTGAAGCAGGCTCCAGGCTCCAGGCTGTCAGCACAGAGCCTGACGCGGGGCTCCAACTCACAAACCAGGAGATCATGACCTGAGCCGAAGTCAGATACTTAACCGACTGAGCCACCCAGACACCCCAACAGGATTTATATTGATTTCACATAGTAAACAACAAAACCAATAATCTATAGAATTGTTGAATCACTATATTGTACACCTGAAACTAATATAACATTGTATTTTGACTATACTAAAATTAAAATTAAAAACTTAATTTAAAACACCCCGCAATGCTAGACATGCATGCTATTTACAGTCATCTTTACAGTCTGACAAGTAAGAGGATATAGTCAATCAAAATATCCTTCTGGGCTAGAAGTCTGTGCATCGATTGAAATAAGTAGCTGAGTTCCAGATAGAATGGGGAGACATTCTGCGCTGGTGAGGAACCACCGGTGACACCAGAACAAGAATTATCGTGTACCAGAGTGACGATGTCTTAAGGGAAAACATAAACAAGTTCTGAGGAAGGTCAGTTTAAATTCTTTTTCTCCCTTAATGTTTATTTATTTTGAGGGAGAGAGAGACAGAATGTGAGTGGGGGAGGGGCAGAGAGAGAGGGAGACACAGAATCCGAAGCAGGCTCCAGGCTCTGAGCTGTCAGCACAGAGCTCAACATGGGGCTCAAACCCATGAACCGCGAGATCATGACCTGAGCCGAAGTTGACGCTTAACCGACTGAACCACCCAGGCGCCCCTCAGGAAAGTCAGTTTAAAGAAAAATTAAAGGGGAGACAAAGGAAGGTAATAATGCTACCTCTAATTTTCCACAGCAGCTCCGAGAGCTCAAAAGGCTTAAAAGACATGGGCGTCTGGGTGGTTAAGTGGGTTAAGCAACTGCCTCTTGATTTCAGCTTAGGTCACGATCTCACAGTTTGTGGGTTCGAGCCCTGCGTCAGGCTCTGTAGTGAGTGTGGAGTCTGTTTGGGATTACCTCTCTGCCCCTCCCTCATGCAATCTTTCTCTCTCTCTCAAAATAAATAAAATAAAATAAAATAAAGTCCTCTAAAAACACACTTTAAAAAATACTTAAGGGCACCTGGGTTGCTCAGTTAAGCATCTGACTTCGGCTCAAGTCATAAACACAGTTCGTGAGTTCAAGCCCTGTGTGGGGCTCTGTGCTCACAGCTCAGGCCTGGAGCCTGGGTCTTCCTCCTCTTTGCCCCTCCCCTGCGCATAGTCTGTCTATCTCTCTCACTCTCTCTCTCTCAAAAAAATGATAAACATTAGAAAAATATTTTTTTAATACTTAAAAGCATATTTTTATTCTGAGGTCGTGGGAGGTAAGTAAACCAGCGTTTACAGATGATTCCGTGGTGCCTGCGTCCCCCTGGTAGGGTCCCCAGGCCTGCATGGAGCAGCACAGAAGAGAATCTGTGGAGAGACTGTCTCTCTTTCCCAGGGAGCTTCCCCCAATTCAAATATATATTATTTTAATATAAAAATACTGTATAAAATACTATACAATTATTATTAATAATTATATTAAAATTTCCATCAGAAATCTCAGAGCTATTGAGAGCCAGGATTAGTCCTATTCTGTGGGTTAAAATAAGAAAGGGGACAGAAAGATGTGGTCATTTGGTCAGTGGATTAGTTTCCTAGGGCTGCTGAAGTACCACACGCTGGGGTGCTTAAAACAACAGAAATTTATTCTCTCCCAACTTCTGAAGCCTAGGGTTCAAAATCAAGGTGCTGACAAGGCCATACTCCCCCTGAAGGCTCTAGCCTTCCTTGCCTCTTTTGGCTTCTGGGGTTGCTGGCAATCCTCGATGCTCCTGGCTTGTAAGATGGGTCACCCCCCTCTCTGCCGCCGTTGTCACAAGGTACTCTCTCTGTGAGTCTGTGTCCAAATTTTCTTCTTCTTATGAAGACACCAGCCATTGGATTAGGGCTTTAGTATGACCTCATTTTAACTATTACCTCTTTGAAGACCCTATTTCCAAGTAGGGTCATATTCACCTGTACCAGAGACCAGGGCTTGGATATGTCTTCTGAGGGGACACAATTCAACCCACAGCAGTCATTTTAAGAACAGGATATTCCCGTGCAGAAGTAAGTATACTGAGAACCACCAAAAGCCATGTCTCTCCAGGCGGAAAGGGAGACAACGCCATGCTTACTGGTGAAATGACCCAGCAGTTCTCTCTGAATAAGCTCTTTAGGAGTTATTCCCGTCTCTGTGATTCACGATCCTGTGACTGGGAACATATTGTCCCACAGAATCTATCTATAATGTCTTTTTAGAAAATGTTTATTTATTTATTTTGAGGGAGAGAGAACATGTGTGAGCGGGAGAGGGGCAGAGGGAGAGGGAGACAGAGACAGAGAGAGAGAAAGAGAGAATCTCAAGCAGGCTCCACACTCAGCACAGCGCCTGACACGGGGCTCCATCCAGTGACCCTGATATCATGACCTGAGCCGAAATCCAGAGTTGGACGCTTAACCAACTGAGCCACCCAGCTACCCATCCCCCCATCTGTAATGTCTTAGGTGTCTTCTCTACAATAAAAACTTCGCATTCCTATTCCCTAAAGCTGGTAACAGTGTCTTTTAGAGGAAATTTTTTCCAAAATGAGATCACCTGCTCTCAAGAATTCATCTGTTCTTTAGACTGAACAGAGAAGGATGTTCATGGAGGGGAAAACATAGTAAAAACGACATTTTGAGTTTCCATTTTGCCTGACTTTGTGATGGGCACCATTAGTCATTTAATGCCATGTACAAACAACATTGTCCCGGTTTAGGGATGTGGCGGATGAGAGGCAGACCACACAAAAAGTTGTCAAGGTCTCACAGGCCCTAAGAGGGTAAAGAGTGAGTTAAAGACAGGTGCATCCTTCTTTGACCCCAAGAGCAAGACAACTAGGGCTAGAGACAGGAGGAGAGAGGATGGGGTGGGAAGAGCCTGGAAGGGAAGCTTCCTTCCTTCCCTCTGAACCAAGCAAAATGCTTGTCGAGGAGCTGCTCTTTCTGTCTGTGCAGTGATACCACTGACTGACCAAGAGAATCCAAGTGAGCCACCCACGTAACGCCCTACAACAGGGGCCCGTTGTCCTGTGAGTCACATGACCGTGAGCCAGGCATTTCTGTCTTCAACTGTACCATGCTTTGTTGTGAGGCTGGAGGGAATCATGAAATGTAATCATTCTTTCTGAGTTCTGGAGGACAACCCGCAAAACTGAATGACTCATTCACGGGCGACCCCACATTGTTCCATTTTTACCCTGCAACATTCTTTTCCACTTCTCCTTAAAAGCATTTATTCACTCCACAACATGCTGGTTTTAACAAGCTGATAGCTTAAAGCACCTAATGGATATAACCTCCTTTTTTTCTTTAGAATTGTTAAACCTTAGCGATGCAAGTCCGAATGGCTTCTGAAGAGTTCATCTTAATGCAAGAGAAATACAGCTAACCAGATTTCTACTTTTTCTTCAAGTTTCAGTGTGAAATTTCACTGGGTTTATACTTGCAATTACAAAAAAGAAATTTACCTTCCATTTCTTCCTTTTTAACTTGTTTTACTTCACTTCTTTACTTTCTGCTTTCCTGAATTATTTTATATTGCCTTCTTTGTCCTTGGAATTTTCCCGTTAATCTCATTTTCTTTTTTCTTTCTTCAGTTTCCTAGGATGTGCCGGATGTCTGACTCTCTCCTCCTTGTGGTTCTCTGTAGAATCATAAGAGCATAGGACTTAAGGAAAACAGAAAATTTCAGGTAGTTTGATGGCATCATTTTACAGATGAAGGGCTAAGGTCTAGGGAACTTAAGGAATTTGCCCAAAGTGATGCAGTTCATTTGTGGGAAGACCTAGGACTAAAACCCAGGTAGTCCTGGTTATCACAACGCAGCGCTGATGCTTTCTTCATACCTCATCCCACATTCATATAAGAAATCTTCATTTCCCTGCCATGTTTACTGCTGTGCAATAATGTCACACCATAAGCTCTGGGTTATTAAGAACAGATTTTTTAAAGTTAGTCCATGTTTAACATTTCTGAGCCATTCCTAGATAGTTGGCAGAAGATTTCATAAAAATTTGTAAAATGTGGGATCCTTATTCTTTAACTTTACAAAAAAGAGAAATACGAAGAAGAAGAAAATGGGGAAATTTGGATACAGCACTACCAACAGCAAAAGTGTTGAGAAAGTAAGAGGAAGTGAAATTATGCAACTCAAAAATATACTCATGGTAGACTCATAAATTTCCCACATGAGCACAATCTAATAATACGCATTTAGGTCATAGGTCAAACGAGTAATGAGAATCAACAGACAACGCTTTCCATAAACTAGAATGGGACCAAATTTTATTCAATGTTGTGTCCCCAAGGATCCTCACAATTCATGATGCCTCCTAAGTGCTCAATGCATTTGTCTAATAAATGCTGTTCAAACTAGATACGTGGTCTACAGGGTTCTTTTACTTTTATATTTATTTTTGAGAGACAGAGAGAGACAGCATGAGCAGGGGAGGGTCAGAGAGAGAGGGAGACACAGAATCTGAAGCAGGCTCCAGGCTCTGAGCTAGCTGTCAGCACAGAGCCTGACACAAGGCTTGAACCCACGAACCATGAGATCATGACCTGAGCCGAAGCCAGACGCTTAACCAACTGAGCCACCCAGGCGCCCCTACAGGATTCTTTTAACACCAAGATCCCCTAACTCTAATTTTGAAAAGCAGCACAAAAAGATTACCAGTTAGTAATGAAGAATCTTCAGTTTTGAGCTTCCTCCAATTATCGCACATTGAAACAAACATATATAATGGATATGATTTGAATTCCTTGGGTGCAAGCAATAGCAACCAACTCAAGCTAGCTTAAGCAAAAAAGGGAATCTATCATGTGACACAAGTGTTGTCTCATGAAACCTAGCACTCGCCAACTATTCCCTGTGTTCCTTCACATTTCCCAGCCTCCATTGCAGTTCATTTGGGATCATGTGTCTAGACCAGCCAATGGACTGTGACATGTGTCACTTTGGGACGGAGGCAGTTATGAGTGACCTTAGTTACTTGAAGACATTATGTTAGTGAAATAGGCCAGTCAAAAGGGGACAAATATTGTATGATTCCACTTCTTTTTTTTTTAAATATTTTATGTTCTTTTTTTATTTTTGAGAGACAGAGAGAGACTGTGGGAACAGGGGAGGGTCACAGAGAGAACGAGATACAGAATCCGAAGCAGGCTCCAGGCTCTAAGCTAGCTGTCAGCACAGAGCCCGACACGGGGCTCAAACCCACGAACCGCGAGATCATGACCTGAGCCGAAGCCGGATGTTTAACCGACTGAGCCACCCAGGCGCCCCATGTATGACTCTACTTCTATGAAGTACCTAGAGTAGTCAATATTTGGTTGCTAGGGGGTGGGAGGAGGGGAAATGGGGAGTTATTTTTTAATGGGCGCGGGCTTTCAGTTTGGGAACATGAGGAAAGTTCTAGAGGCAGTGGTGGTGGTCATATAACAATGTGAATGTATCAACGCCACTGGGCTGTATACCTAATCATGGTTAGGATGGTGAGTTTTATGTTATGTATATCTCATCAAAAATAATGAAAAAAAACCCCTGACAAATAAAAAAGCAAGGTAAAGATAACGCATATGGTATTGAATAAGAAGGGGGGGGGGAACTATGTACATGATTGCTTATTTTTTTAAAGGAAAAAAGCGTAATTTTTTCATTGTTAACTTTAGTAGAAAGGAGGGAAGAGGGTAGAGGGAACTGGGCAATAAACTAGGTTTATCTAAATATATTTATCTAAATTTATCTACATATACTTGCTTCATAGATTGGATTTTGAACCTCTGCAGATATACTACATAATTATAAAACAAAATAAACAATTCAAAAAAAATTTGCTGTACCTCCCCCATCAACGTCTCCTTCTGCTCCAGCAAACTTGGCAGTTCACCTCTTCCCGATGACCAGGGTAGAAGAGAAGGAGCTGCCTGGCCACTGAGGGCTTCCGTGGGAGGCAAGAAAAACCTTGTGTTGGGTTAAGCCACCAAAGCACTGCACAAACTAGGACAGAGTGCCCTGACCAATGTGTCAGATGCTGTGGGATGCTCTGGACCATGCAAAGCTCCCAGGACTTGCTGCTAGTAGTATTTTTAACTTTAGGGCACAAATGCAGCCAAGTCTCCTAGTAGCCCCGGAACCAAGACTGAATGGGAACAATTCAGACTTCTTGTGAGACTCATAGATCTTCCTCTCTTCGAACATCTGTTTTGTCTTGTTCTGTTTTTTCCATGTAGAAACCAGTTTTCTCTGTTTCTCTCTGCACATGATAAACAGAAGAGAACTACCCCACAATTCATATATTTATCTTTCCTCCAATCAAGAGACAAGTTCAGACATGGTTATCTCTCAGTCCTATTCTAAATTCCCGGAAGAGGGAATGTTATTCGCTTGGCTTGGGTCAGGTGTCCATTCATAGTCCAATAATATGGTCACTGGGGGAGGGTCCTGTCACCCTCTAGCCCCTGTCGTGATTAGGGCAGGTCACCAAAGAGCGGTCCCCAGCAGATTGCAGAAGACATGCCCTGCTGAGTGACTCTGATGGCTGGTTGGGGTATGGGTTTGGAGATCCAAAATATTAATGGCATAAACAAGAGAAAACAGTCTTTTCCTAGCCCTTGAAAAGCTGATAGAGGCATTTTAGAATTTGTATAGTGGGTGTAGTAAGTTGAATAGTGTCTCCCCAAAATTCATGTCCACATGGACCCTCAGAATGTGACCTTATTTGGAAATAGAGTATTTGTGAATGTAATTTGTCTTTGTAGATGAAATCATCCTTAATTTATTTTATTTTATTTAAAAAATTTTTAGGATTTATTTATTTTTGAGACAGAGAGAGACAGAGTGCAAACAAGGGAGGGGCAGAGAGAGAGGGGGACATAGAATCTGAAGTCTGCTCCAGGCTCTGAGCTGTCAGCACAGAACCCGATTTGGGGCTCGATCCCACAAACTGTGAGATCATGACCTGAGCCATAGTCAGATGCTTAACCGACTGAGCCATGCAGGCGCCCCAAAATTATCCTTAATTTAAAGTGAGCCCCACATCCAATGACTGGTGTCTTTTAAGAAAAGGAGAGGACAGAGGGAGACACATAGAAAAGGAGCCATGTGACAATGGGGCAGAGACTGGAGCAATGCCACTTCAACCCAAGGAACAGCGGGGACTCTAGAAGCAGGAAGAGGCAAGGAAAGATCCACCCTTCCCCAGAGTCGTCAGAGGGAGCATGGCCCTGCTAACACCTTGATTTTGGACTTCTAGATCCCAGAACTATGAAAGAACAAATTTATGTTGTTTCGA
Source organism: Helogale parvula (assembly GCA_004023845.1). Taxonomy (NCBI): domain Eukaryota; kingdom Metazoa; phylum Chordata; class Mammalia; order Carnivora; family Herpestidae; genus Helogale; species Helogale parvula. The sequence goes on along the minus strand of PJEM01002088.1, from coordinate 14,870 downwards.
GCCACACAATTGGTGATGAATAGCCAGGAAACAAATAGTGTTTCTCGGGGCATCTGGGACCCAGGCTACTTCCAGCTTCCTTTCCACCACCCTGAGGAGGTGGCCCTCATCAGCATGGTCCAAGGTGGATCTTCAGTTTTCATGTCCACTGAGCATTGGGGTGATAAGGAGGGAAAAAGGAGCTCAATGCCTCCTTTCAAGGACATATCTTGTAGTAGCACCCACCACTTCCGCTTACATACCACAGTCAAGCCTAGCTGCAAAGGAGGTAAGGAAACAGTCTTTATTCTAATATTTCTAAAGGTTTTGGGTTTTTGTTTGTTTACTTCCTAGCATCGAATTTTTTTATTTTATTTTATTAAGTTTATTTATTCCTTTCTGAGAGAGCAAGAGAGAGAGAGAGAGATTGAGAGAGCACAAGCAGGAGAGGGGCAAAAAATGAGGGGGAGAGAGAGAACCCCAAGCAGACTCCATATGCCCAGCACAGAGCCCAATGCGGGACTTGAACTCATGAACCACGAGATCATGACCTGAGCTGAAATCAAGAGTTGGATGCTCAAGTGACTGAGCCACCCAAGCACCCCTTATTTTATATTTTAACAAAAATATTAGGGACAGACTTCCAGAAATTTCACTGGATCTGGAAGTTGAATAATGGACAGGGGCCAGAGAAAATCAGTAGGAAAAGCATGCCAGTGCAAGAGGCAGTCTGAGCTAGCACCCAGAATGTGACCTTAAATTATGTGATTAAATTAATCACTTTCAGGAAAGCCCTCCCTAGCTCCCCAAATTAGGTTACGCACCTCTGTCTCACACCCATCAGCCTAAAGTTCTCCAAGTCTGTTGACCTGCTAAAGGAAAACTCATTAGGGCCAAAGACTGTGTCTGCCCTCATCACTCGCCATGTCCCCAGCACCTGGTTCAGTCCCCAGCACACAGTAGGTGCTCAACAAATATTTGTGACTGAATCAATGCAGGAACTAAGGTAGGAGAGTACATATTTCAATAAGATCAGTAACACAAATGACCAATACAGAGGCACATCAAGAAGTGAGCCAGAATGAAGACTAACTAGAGACTAGGGCCAGATTTTGTGAAGAATGGGGTCTGCTACTTTTTCTAAAGCAGACATTTGCTTTAAATACTAATAGTATTTACTATTACTTAATTATTATTTAATACTAATTAATATGGTAGGGACACCTAAGTGGCTCAGTCGGTTAAGCATCCAACTCTTGGTTTCGGCTTAGGTCATGATCTCACAGTTGGTGAGATCAAGCCCCGCATTGGGGTCTGCGCTGGCAGCATGGAACCTACTTGGGATTCTCTCTCCGTCTCTCTGCCCCCTCGCCCTCTCTCTCAAAAAAAAAATATGTTTTTCAAAAAGTTACTATGGTGGTGGTATATAGGACTTCCTCTTTTATAATGAAAATAATGATACATATTTGGTAGAATGTTGGGTAGATGCAATGAGATCATAAAAAGTACCAGTCAAGGGGCACCTGGGGGGCTCAGTCAGTTAAGCATCCGGCTTTGGCTCAGGTCATGATCTCATGGTTCACGGGTTAGAGCCCCGCGTCAGACTCTGTGCTGACACCTCAGAGCCTGGAGCCTGTCTTCCGATTCTGTGTCTCCCCTTCTCTGACCCTCCCCTGCTTATGCTGCCTCTCTCTCTCTCTCTCTCTCAAAAATAAATAAAAAACATTAAAAAAAAAAAGGTATCCAGTCAATCGCACCCACTACAAGAGGAGGGAAGGGCTGGGGCATATAAATGAGTTCACTCATTTATCCCGCAAATATTTGACGAGAGCACCGAGTGAGTGTGTAACAGAGCCACTCACCCTGCCTCTCCTCCAGTGTGCACACCAATAGAATCTATGTCCGAGAATCTCTAGCCAAATGGAAAACTAAAAGCCAAACTTCATGTAAAAGTTCCAATAAAAGCTAGATTTGAACCTGGCCTGAACCTAGGTCTAAGGGAGATATAGGTCCTCCTCTCTCTCCACTGAACTGAGTGGGCAGGGCCCACAGTGCCAGGGTCACTGGACCTACCCACCCAGTTACAGAGGAGGTGTTTGGAAAGAGAGAATGACAGATTCCCACTTTTCACTTCCCTGGGAGGGTGAGCCAGTAAAGGAGCACTAACCACACAAGAGCATCTTATGTGAATTCAGGAAATGAAAGAAGAGTGGAACCTGGGGCCCCCCGCCTTTAAGACCAATTACCCCGCCCCCTGCTGTGAGTCAGCCTAGCCACCTCTCCAATTAAAGGAGAGGAAGAGAGTCCTGGGATTCTGTCCTCTGATAGTCTCCTAAATGGGGAGAGAAGCAAGAATCTTCTTCACTATGTCCTGGATCTCAAGAGGAACTACAGTTGTATCTGCCAGGCCTTGGAAGGTTGGTGAGGTGTCCCTAGCTGAAGAAGGGGCTGTGCAAAGTTAGGGAGCCATGAAAGAGCATGGCAAGTCCAGAAAATTAGTCAGTAGTCAATTTTGTGTAAAGCATAGTGAGTGTGCAGAGGAAGAAACAGAAGTATCTAGACAGGGAGTAGGAACAAGACGGTTTGTCAAGACTTACTAATTTGGGGGCGCATGGGTGGCTCAGTTGGTTGGGCGACTGGCTTTGGCTCAGGGCATGATCTCGTGGTTTGTGAGTTCGAGCCCCGCGTCAGGCTCTGTGCTGACAGCTCAGAGCCTGGCGCCTGCTTCAGATTCTGTGTCTCCCTCTCTCTCTGCCCCTCCCCAGCTCACACTGTCTCTCTTTGTCTCTTAATATTAAATAAACATAAAAAAAATTAAAAAAAAGACTTACTAATTTGAACAAACATATCTGCTATGGTATCAATACATGTATTCTCCAAGAATTCATATTTGAAATCCTGACCCCCCAGTGTGATGGTATTAGGAAGTAGGGTTTTGAAGAGTGATTAGGTCAGGAGGGGTGGCCCTCACGCAGGGAATTAGCACCCCGGTAGGAGAGGCTCCAGAGATCCCCAGCCCTTTCCACCAGGTGAGCAAAGTCTGTAACCCAGAGGAGGGTGCTCATCCAACCCTGGTGGTGCCCTGATTTAGGACTCCCGGCCTCCACACCTGGGAGAAATAAAATTCTGTGAATTAAAAGCTACCCAGTCTGTGGTACTTTATCATAGCAGCCTGGGTGGACCGAGACAGGGATCAAAAATGAAAAGCAAACATCATATTTATCCACAAAATACCAGAGGCATTCTCATTAACTTAAGGAACAGGACAAGGAAGTCTGTTATTCCTGATATTGAGCATTTTTCTGGAGGTTCTAGACAATGCACGAACACAATAAGAAAAGAATAGGAGGCATAACAATTGGAAAAAATGAGACAAACGTCTCATCATTTACAGGTATGATAGCCTTTCTCTTGCTCTGTTACAGAAACAGCTGAATTGGAGACTGTATCAGTCAGCTTGTGCTGCTGTAACAAAACACCAGAGGCTGGTGGCTTCAACAAAAGAAATTTATTTTGGAGGCTGGACATCCATATTCAATTTTCCTGAGGCCTCTTGCCCTGGGTGCCTTCCCTCTGTGTCCTCACATGGCCTTTTCTCTGTGTGAGCTCATCCCTGGGGTCCCTTACACTTCTTATGAAGACAGGGCGTAGCCCTTATGATTTCATTTACCTTTCGTATCTCTGTGTGTGCCCAAATATAGTCACACCGAAGACTAAGGCTTCGATGTATGAATTCTGGGGAAACGCAGTTCAGTTAATAACAGAGACTAAGCTCTGTGGTCATAACGAGGCTTCTAGATGTCTTCTCTTCTGAACTGATCTAACAGAGGGAAGAGAAAGGGAGAGAGACAGAGATACAATTCAAGCAAACATGCTAAGGACTCCCTCCCCATTTTCCCTCCTTATCCCTGGGAGGAGTGAGTGGGGGAAGAAAGAGAGCAGATGTATTCATCCAACAGGGGTTCTCAAGGCCGGCTCTCCTTAGAATAATTTGGGGAGCTTTACCTGCTCCTGAGCTCCACCTGCAAAATTTTTTAGTTAACTGATCTGGGGAGTCTGGTGTTGGGTACCTTTTAAAATTGAGATGTACTTCACATACCATAAAATATGCCTTTTTAAAGTTGTGCAATTATCACTGATATTGATTCCAGAACATTTTCATCATCCCAGAAAGAAGTCGCAGACCCATTGGCAGTCACTCTCCATTCCTCCTTCCCCCGGAACTCCGGCCAGGGTTAAACACGACTGTGTTAGCAGAAATCCTCTCATGAAAACCAGACACCTTCCAGAGGAGTTCCTCTGAACCACCCTTAGGGTCAGTCCACAGCAAAAGAGTTAGCCCCCTGCTCCAGCAGGAAAAGCTGGTAAAGGGCTCTGATTGGCCCACCGTGGGTCACATGTTCACCTTTTGGTCAGTCACAGTGCCCAGGGGATAGTCACATGATCACTCCTGTGAACTTTAGCCTAAGAAAAATGGGGAGTTGTTATAGGATTTTACATAGGAGAAGACATAATCAGATTTAGAAATATTTACTTCCACTAACCGTTTGAATTGCTAAGGAAAATCGACCAACCTTAAGACCCAGTATATTAAGAGTCTGATGCAATGATGCCACTAATTTAAAAAAAAAGGTGTTTTGTTACGAAGTGAATGTTTGCGTCCCCCAGAACTCATGTGTTGAAGCCCTAACCCCCCACCATGTGATGATGTTTGGGGGTGGGGCCCTGGGGAAGTAATTAGGTTTAGATAAGGTCATAAAAGTGGGGCCTCCATGATGGGATCAATGTTCTTACAAGAAGAGGAAGAGAACTCAGGGCTATTCTCCACCACGTAAGAACAAGCCAGGGAGAGAGTCTTCATAGAACCCAGTGATGGTGGCACCCTGTGCTTGGACTTTCCAGCCTCCAGAACTGTGAGAAGTGAGTTTCTATTGGTTAATCCACAGTATTCTGTGATAGCAGCTCAGCCTGGCTAAGATGGTCTCCAATTCCAATTACCAATATATAGAAAATGCAGAAGCCAGGATCTAGTTCAACGACACCATGGGGATGCAATCCATAAAAACCCAGGCAAGCAAACTCTACAGGACAGACAACATGTTTCTGGTTTTCTTTCAGTAAATAAATTGCAAGGAAAAAAAAGAGATGGGACAATCAGCAGAATAAAAGACATTTAAAGACACAGAAACCAATTACAAGGTATGCACCTTATTTAGGTCCTAAGTTTTAAAAAATGTATGACATTTATGAGACAACTGGAAATCAGAACAGTAGGTATTTAATGATGTAAAGAATTATGAATTCTTTTTAGGTGTGATTATGGTATTTAAGAAAATCTCGATCTTTTATAAATCCATACTGAAATATTCATGAATGAAATGAGAGGATATATGGGCTTTGTTTCAAAATATTATGGGAGGGGGGCAGTGGGCTGGGATAGGGATGCGGCAGGCCTAGCCTCGGTTAAAGGTTATTGGAGCTGCAGAGGCGGGGACATAAGAATATTAAAATCTGTCTCCTTTAGGGGTGCCTGGGTGGTTCAGTTGGTTAAGTGTCCTACTCTTGATTTAGGCTCAGGTCATGATTTCACAGCTCATGGGTTTGAGCCCCATGTTGGGTTCTGAGATGACAGTGCAGAGCCTGCTTGGGATTCTCTCTCTCCCTCTCTCTTTGCCCTTTCCCCACTTTGCCCTCTGTTTCTTTCTCAAAATAAATAGATAAATTTTAAAAAATCTGTATCCCTTAGTGTTATAGTTTAATAGTTATATTAAACTGTCTTGGGGCCCCTAGGTGGCTCAGTGGTTAAGCATCCAACTCTTTCTCTCAGATGATGATCTTGCAGATTGTGGGTTCGAGCCCCACATTGGCCTCTGCACTGGCAGTGGGAGTCTGCTTGGGATTCTCTGTCTCCTTTCTGCTCCTCCCCCAACTTGTTTTCTCTCTCTCTCTCAAACATAAACAAACTTAATTTTTTTTAATATTTATTTATTTTTGAGAGAGAGAGAGAGAGAGCACTAACAGTGGAGGGGCAGAGAGAGAGGGGGATACAGTATCCAAAGCAGGCTCCAGGCTGAGCTGTGAGCAAAGAGCCCAATGCAGGGCTCGAATCTATTAACCATGAGATCATGACCTGAGCCAAAGTCAGACGCTTACCCAATTGAGCCACCCAGGTGCCCCCAAAATAAACAAACTTGAAAAAAAAAAAGCTGTCCTGCCTTCATTGTTTGGTAGTGATTTGGATCTTTGTGTATCCATAAAAATACTAAAACTATATTTTTTTTTAAAAGGAGGAAGGAGGGGAGCCTGGATGGCTCTGTCAGTTAAGCCTTCCACTTCAACTCAGGTCATGATCTCATGGTTCATGCGTTCAAGCCTCGAGTCAGGCTCTGTGCTAACAGCTCAGAGCCTGAAGCCTGCTTCAGATTCTGTGTCTCCCCCTCTCTCTCTCTGCTCCCCCCACTCATACTTGCTCTCTCTCAAGAATAAACATTAAAGTTTAAAAAAAAAAAAGGAGGAAGGAGGGGCACCTGGCTGGCTCAGTTGGTAGAGCATGTGACTCTATTTTGGGGTCATGAGTTCAAGCCCCACTTTGGGCATTGAGCTTACTTAAAAATAAATAAACAAACAATAAAAAAGGAGGGAAAAAAAGAATACGTGGGCCATTGTGGGGTGACTGGGTTAAAGTTTAAAAAGTTGAACGTACAGAGCTCAGTTTGGAGGCTGTTTGGAGGACCCAGGAGTGACAGTGATGGCAAGAGGAAGAAAGAAATGATGGATGCTTCAGAGAGTGGACTATTGGGTGTTGGGTATGTTAAGAAATTATTGTCAGTTCTTTAGTGTCGGGTGTTTGTTTGAATGTGGGAGTGATGGAAAGATAGGCATTGAATATGGTGCCCAGTTTCCGGCCCAGGCAAGTGGGTGCCTCCAGCTGCAGAAGTAGGAAACAACAGAGGAGGAGAAGGTTTGAGGAAGAAGGTGGTGAGTTCAAATATACACATGATGACTTTGATGTTTCCGCAGGACATCCAGGGGGCGCTGTCCAGTTGGTGAAGGAGTCTGGCAGGAGGTCAGGCAGACATATAAAGTTAGAACCTATTAGGATCCAGCAGATGATTTTGAGATGGCCTGGAGAGCGACTCTGAAAGGGAAGGAAGAGAGGACTCTGGAAAGGAAAGGAAAATACGGGCCGGGAGGAAGGCCAGCGTTGAGAGGAGACGTAGAGAAACAGGAGCCCTCAAGCCAGGCCAGAAGGACACAGACAGAAAAGCAGGAAGAGAACTAAGACGACTGTGTATTTCATGAAAGTCATAGACAAAGGAGCAGGAGAAGGGTCAACCGTTTCAAAAGCCGCTGAACATCCATGCACAGAAAGAAATGAAACTATCCGTTAAACTCAACAACAAAGACGTTGTCTGTGACCCCAGTGAGAGTAGCTTCCAGGCTGCCAAGCACATAAACCAATTGCCTTGGGTTAAAGAGTGAATAAGAGGAAAACAAAGATGCTTCTCAAGGCCTGCTCTTCTCTCCACAGCCCCTTTTAAGGAGGTCGCTCTGTTCATGATCCCGTGGCCCTGAAATGGCTGTGTCCTGTAATATGAGGCCAGTGACCTATGACTTGTCTCAAGTGAGGGAATTACCCAGATTAATTAAGGTCCATCTCTCTCGGGCCTTTGTTGACAGTGGGAGCTGAAGGTCCTGAGGTTGACTGGCGTTGGAGTGGTCATTACAGCATGGTGCTAGATGAGAAGCAGAGAGAGGGGGAGAATGGATGTCCAGAGACAAACAGAGAGCGAGAAAAGGAGGGGAGGGAAGGGGAGATGAGGTGGATCTGATCCTGATGGGCTTACAGTCCACATTCCAAGTTCCTATGCGGCCGTCTCTAGACTCACACACGGCTTCCAACGTGTCCCTGCAGGAGTCAGTTCCCTTGGGCCAGCCTTGTGTCTCTGCTCCAAAGAAACTTGAGCAAAACAGGAAGTAAGAAAGCAGAGGCGGCGAGTGTAGACAACTCCTTTAAGAAGTTTGGTTTTGCAAGGGAGGAGAGAGATGGCACAATAACCAGATGCAGTGGTGAGAGTAAGTTTTATGCTGCTGGGAAAATCAAGAGAGGCGACGTTGAACACGTAAGAGAGCTGAGATGGTGGGTAAAGCAGGGTCTCAGAAGAGGTAGGTGGTGAGATCATCCTCAAACAGAGCCCCTGAGCTCGGTGTCCTTGGCACCAACGCATGGAGCCCTGTGTCCCCCAGGACAGGGTGGGTCTCCTCCCATCTGCCCTTCTGCCCATGCCTGCGTGGTAAGAGGGGAGCCGCAATGACCATGTTGCTCTGCCTTAGTCCACGGTACATTCTATCAGGCCTTTTGCAGTTTGGGTTCGATGTATATCATGTCAAAGGCCTCACAGCCTTGCTAAGTCACTACCTGCAGGCATTCGACTGCTGTAAATGACCGCTTACCATTGGACTTAAGTAGCACCTGACTCTAATACCAAGCTTCAGGGAGAGAGTGCTATATTTCTGGCTGTTTCTAGCTGTTTCAGTCAATCTCTGTGCTCTATGATACAGCTTACTCAAACTTTATAAACACTGGTTTTGACAGATGAACTAGGGAATAAATAGCAATGTTCATCTGTGTATATATTACATGGAGTGAGGAATTGAGGCTAAGGAAATTGCCCCTCATCTTTATTCAGATTGCAAAGAAACCCGTAGTTTTGCCAAAAAGTTGAAAGAGTACTAAGATGTAGGACTTGCAGTTTTCTGAATTTCGTTTCCAAAGAAAATGTCTATTTATATTATGACCTATGATTCCCAGACCCGAGAGGACTAACAGACGATATATACATAAATGCAACCCACATGCTCTCATTCAACCTGTCTTCTACAGCTTGCCTCTTCTTTGTTTCTTTTTTTAATTTTTTATGTTTATTTATTTTTGAAAGAGAGACAGAGTGTAAACAGGGGAAGGGCAGAAAGAGAGGGAGACACAGAATCTGAAGCAGGCTCCAGGCTCTGTGCTGTCAGCACAGAGCCCAAAGTAGGGCTCAAACTCATGAGCCACGAGATCATGAGCTAAGCTGAAGTCAGATGCTTAAACAACTGAGCCACCCATTAAAAAAAATTTTATTAAAAATTTTTTAAAATTAAAAAAAAAGAAAGAACAAAGTAATGAAAAAAAAAGTTTATCAGAAATGTCTGCCCCTACACTTTGCCTTTTCATTGAATCATACTCAAAACTGAATATGTGGCCTAATAATTTTGTAAGGTATATATGCATAGAAAAAAATAATGAAAGGAAATATAATGCCAATAACAATTATCTTGGGGTATTAACAGTATAGAAAAGTTTCTCTTTATATATATTTTCTGTATTCTAAATTTTTTTTCAACAGAGGTACATTACTTCTAAAATCAGAATACATCTGTATATGTATAAATATACAGTAAAACTTTGGTTTGTGAGCATAATTCATTCTGGACACATGCTTGTAACCCAAAGCACTTGTAGATCAAAGACAATTTCCCCATAAGAAATAATGGAAACTCAGATGATTCATTTCACAACCCAAAAAATCCCTATAAAAAAATTTACGACACTGTAATATAATACAAAATAGTGAAGAAAATACAAAATATTTTAAAAGATAAATTCACCTGAACTTACCCTTGAAAACCTTCGTGGCTGGTGTGAGGGAAAGAAGAGAGGAGGGTTACTGCGCAGGACGACTTTCACTCTCACTAACAGAATCACCGCTATCTATTGGCTCGATGGAATCTTTTTCTTTTCATGCAACTTTAGCAAGGAACTGTCCAATGACACTTGCTTTTGCCTCCTTTGGAGGATTTTGTGGAAATGTGACATTGCATTGGTGACCAACCACAATCCGCAGGGAGCCAGTGAGCGAGCCAGAGAAGAACCGTTGGCTCAGTTGTGATCATGTGACATTTGGTGTCACGTACTACTTGTGTTGCAAGACACCACTCATTTGTCAAGTTAAAGTTTATCAGAGGGGCGCCTGGGTAGCTCAGTTGGTTGAGTGTCCGACTTTGGGTCAGGTCATGATCTCGCGATTCGTGAGTTTGAGCCCTGCATCAGGCTCTGTGCTGGCAGGTCAGAGCCTGGAGCCTGCTTCAGATTCTCTCTCTTCTCTCTCTCTCTCCCCTCCCCTGCTCATGCTCTGTCTCCCTCTGTCTCTCAAAAGTAAAAAATGAACATTAAAAAAAAGGAAGAAAAAAGAAACATTAAAAAATAATTAAAAAAAGAAAACAAATTAATGAAAAACAAAGTTTATCAGAAATGTCTGCTTGTCGGGGCGCCTGGGTGGCTCAGTCAGTTAAGCATCCAACTTGGGCTCAGGTCATGATCTCACGGTTCATGATTGGAGCCTTGCAACGGGCGGTGTGCTGACAGCTCAGAGGCTGGAGCCTGCTTCAGATCCTGTGTCTCCCTCTTTCTCTGTCCCTCCCCTGCCTGCACTCTGTTTCTCTCTCAAAAGTAAATAAACATCGGGGCGCCTGGGTGGCTCAGTCAGTGAAGCGTCGGCTTCAGCTCAGGTCATGATCTCACAGTTCATGGGTTCAAGCCTCGCATTGGGTTCTGTGCTGACCGCTAGCTCAGAGCCTGAAGCCCATTTCAGATTCTGTGTTTCCCTCTCTCTGACCTTCCCCTGCTTGCACTGTCTCTCTCTGTCTTTCAAAAATAAATTAAAAAAAAAAACAGAAAACATATTTAAATAAATAAACATTAAAAAAAAAAAAAAAGAAATGTTTGCCTGTCTTGTGAACACTCTCAGAACCACTCACAATCCCAGGTTCTCCTGTACTCTGTGTCCCGGTTACTCCAGACAGCTCGCTGGGGAACTTCTCCCCATCAAGACCCTGAAATTGCTCCTTTCTTCTTCAACCTTCCCTACTAGATCAGCGCAAAGGAGCATGGGGGGACGGACTGAGTCTTGTTCGCTGAGGGACAGCAGGCTCTTAGCACGGGGCCAGCTATAGAGTAGGCTCTCCATCACCATCGGATACAATTTTCCCTGAATACCTTGATACTTTTTCCCCTGCAGGCTTTTCCGTTCATGTTAACCCTGCTTCCCCAGAAGATACTCAAAGCCTTGATTAGATTCTTATCTACCGTCTTCCTCATGAGCCACTTATAAGAGTCCCGATTACATCTGCATCTTATCAGGAAATTATGTTCCGCTGGGATTTTCCCCGGCACGCTGTATTCCAACTACTACTTTAATTCTTTTATTGCCAACCACCCCCTCCCCCTTCCCTGAAGGCAAAGACTATGTCTTCTCCATCTCGCACCCCAATCCTATCCTCTCTGTGTCTTAGCCACAATCAGGGTAATGTCCACCATGTTGTAGGTATCAAGGATACAGGCCCCTCTTCTGCTGCTGGGGTCCTTCTTGCTAAAACATGAGGGGAGAGTGGAGACAGGAATCAGATATTCAGTCCTACCTTCTCCCAATTCAGTGACTGCCCTCAGATATTAGACTCTCCAAGTCTGGTGATACCCGGTGGTACCTTAATGGCAGGAGCGGGAGAGGACTTCGGCTCATGGAGACACCTCCCAGTTGATCAGAAGGTGCTTTCCACCTGCCTTACTAGTCTTTGCTGACCCAAACATGACCGAGCTATGACGGAGGGTCTTGGAGGCCACCGGTATAGTCTGGGAAGGAACAACAAGGAAACATTTGTACCAATGTGGCCAATTTGTGCCCCCCATAGAAAAGAAGTCTTATCACACTAGGCCTCCGGAAAGAGGGGACCCACCAAGACACTCCTTTTCTCCCCATCTCTGTCCATCTCCCCACAATGCCCCTATTTTTATTGCCACACCCGATTCCGATGTGTGGGTTTTGTCCATACCACCGAGTAATTCTCCCACAGCAGCTGGCTGTCCTACAATTCAACCCAATCCTGATACTATGACCTGGAGAGGGCGTCAGATTCCACAGGTCAAGGATTCAGTCTTACATGGCTGCCACACCACCCGCCCCCACCCTTCAGATACCAATCACAAGTCCAGATTATCAACTGTGCTTCTGGCCAAGAGCTATAGACTGGAGGTTCCCACGACCCCTCCCTGGGTTCAGTTAATTTGCTAGAGTGGCTCACAGAGCTCGGAGACTTAACATTTTACTTACTAGATTACTGGTTTAGTATAAAGGGGTATAACTTAGAAATACCCAGGCAGAAGAGGGACATAGGAGAAGGTATGGGGAAACTTCTGTGCACTCTCCAAGTGCGACGCTCCCCCTCCCCCGAATCTCCGCAAGTTCACCAACTGAGAAGCTCCCCAGATCGCCTCCTTTTGGGTTTTTATGGAGGTTTCCTTAGGTTGGCACTAGCAATGAAATCACTGGCCATTGGTGACTCAACGCAGTCTCCAGCCACTCTCCCCTCCCTAGAGGTCTGGGAGCAGGTCTGAAAGTTCCACTTCTCTTATTACATGGTTGGTTCCTCTGGGGACCAGTCTCCATCCTTAGGTGACCTAGGGGCTTTCCAAAAGTCACCTTGTTCACATAACAAGACACCTTATCTTCTCAACACTGAAGAAAATTCCGTGTTTCAGAACTCACTGCGGCAGGAACAGAGTCCAAGACCAAATATGTATTTCTTATAATAAATCATCATATCATTGCCTCTTTCTCCCAGAACCCCCTCTCTCACGCAACTAGACCTGATGTCCTTGCCAGAGACTCCCCCCTTCACAGTTGAAGGCTGTTGTCCAGATCTGGTTGATTTTTTTTTGTTTTTGGCTTTTTCCATCACTTCCTGAAAAATGTGTCCTAAAATCCCCCATTATGATTGTGGGTTTGTCTTTTTATGTCTGTCAATTTTATCAACTCTTTAGAAGGGATTTATTTATTTATTAGGTGCTGGATATCATGAATGAAAAACTATGGATATAATTTGAGGCTCTAGCAAGACTAATTTTGCTTCTGCCCAGGCAGTCTGGACAGGTACCCTTAAACTTGAGTTTGTTTGTTTGTTTTGTTTTGTTTTGTTTTTAGAGAGAAAGTGTGAACAGGAAAGAAGAGCAGAGGTAGAGAGAGAGAATCTCAAGCAGGCTCCATGCTCAGCTCAGAGCCCAATGTGGGGCTCGATCCCATGACTCTGGGATCATGACCTGAGCCAAAATCAGGAGTCAGATGCTCAACCGACTGAGCCACCCCCGCAAACTCTGGTTTTAAAACAGGCAATTTTGGGTGCCTGGGTGGCTCAGTTGGTTAAGTGTCGACTCTTGATTTCAGCTCAGGTCATGATCTCATGGTTTATGGGTTCAAGCCCCACATCAGGCTCTGCACTGATAATGTGGAGCCTGCTTGGGATTCTCTCTCTCCTCCCTCTCTTTCTGTCCCTCCCCCACTTGTGCGTGCTCTCAAAACAGACAATTACACTTTAAAAAATTCTAAACAAACAAACAGAGACAATTTTGCCCTCCAGGAGACATTTGGTGATGTCTGGAGACCATTTGGGTTGCCTGAACTTGGTGGGTGTGTGGGGGTGCTACTGCATCTACCGGGTAGAGGCCAGGGGTGCTGCTGAACATTCTACAGTGCACGGGGTGGGACAGTCCCCACAACAGAAAATTAGCTGGCACAAAATGACAGTAGCCCTGAGGTTGAATAATCAGTAACAACAATAATAATAATTAATAATAATAATAAGTTGAGTTGATTGGAAACGGGGCTTCAGTCTTTGTGAGGGTTTTTCTATTGTCACATCTTCCTCTTGGGATGTCCCAGCTGAAAGCCCGAGGGGTTTACTTAGGCTCCTCCTCCTTCGTGGTCCTGGTCCTGAACTCTAATTTTTGTCTCTTTAGCATAAAACGTTGGAGGCTTCTCTGCCTCTTGAGAATGGGCAAATGCCTCAAAGCTAATCTCTCTGCTCACCCTTCTCTCCAGGATCTCGACCCTCAAACCCTCACCTCCTTAGTAGCTCACTTTCCAAGACGTGTCTTGTATGTTTGGTCCAGTTTTTCTAGCTGTTCTTGATAGGAGGGTTGGACGGCCACTCAACCCCATTGGAACGGCCTCTCTCCACAGAAAGAGTTGTTCTCCCTCTTTTCTTGTGTCTGTCAAATGCAGGCTTTAGGCTTATCATAGTCTTCAGTTTCTTCTCTGCCCATACTTTGCTCGCTCTGCTTAGAGGGAGGCAGCTCTAGTCCTAAGATGGGGCACGATGGTGGGCGCTCTGCTCTACCATAGTTGCTGCCACCAGCATGCGCTTTGGGAGACAAGGCGGTGGTGGTGTTATAGGGGGCTCGTCTTGCTTACTAGTTATCAAAGAAACAAACATGTCCCATTGTTAATTTTTCCATTCTCATACAAGGGTGAAATAGTCCAGTCTCATACAAGGAAATCCTGTTTTTTCCTGTCAACATTATTGTGACCCCACTCCTTATGAAAGAATAAACCTGGCATTACAGTGCTTGAGAACATTTGCCTTTCCCCCCAAGTCTGGTTTCCATTGCTAGAAAACCAACCCAGTGGTGACTGGGCCAGATCTCAGATGGGTGCGGTCAGTTTCCATTTTTTGAATGGGATGTTAATCAGATTGTGAATTCAAGTATCTCTGATTTGCAAATCTCCCCAGTTTGGGAAAGTGGGGGGGGGGGTGTTTCATTCATTCATGGAATGAAAGAGTGAATGAATGCACACCTGTGCTCTAATCTTTAGACCAGCACCTCATCCCCATACTTGCTTCCTTAAACTTGGCTTTTAAATAAGGCCTTAGTCTCTGTTAGGGGTATCATTTGCACTATCAGAAATATAAAATAATGAAAGTGGTAATTCATTCTGAAATGGAGACCCCAATCATAGGAATGACTTCCAGAGAAAGTGGGAAAGGTTGGTGGTGGTGGGGTGGGGGGGGGGGGGGGG
>PJEM01002087.1:154217-254406 GCA_004023845.1 Helogale parvula | reverse complement strand
GGGGGAGGGTCCCCTGGGGGGAGGGCAGGCGTGTAACCCGGCCCCTGGGACTCCTCAGTGTGCTCCCAGGCAGCTGGAGGCACCCCTGCCCTGAACCCTGGCCAGAGCGGTGCTGGCTCGCAAGTGGCCTTATTTGGTAGCAAGCCGCCCTTGCTTGGCTGTCCCTCCTGAATTCCACCTCCTCCTCGGGGTCTGCGCTTCCTCAGAAGCTCGAGGCCTGGGCCTTTCCCAGTAAACAGCGCCCTGGCGGCGCAGCCCGGCCTGGCCAGTGACGGCTGCCAGACAGCCGCTGACCAGGGCGAGGACTAATTTGGTAATGGGGCGCACTAAGGAGTGACACTTACTGGAGCCCTCCTGGAGCTAACGCAGTGCGGTGCAGCCTGGGGGCCTGGGGAGAGGGGGAGAGTCCTGGGACCCTGGGGAGGGAGCTGGGGACCCAGAGAGGGGACCTGGGGACTGGGACTGGGGACCTGGAGGGGGCTGGGGACTGGGACCAGGGACCCGGAGAGGGTCCTGGGAACGCAGAGTGGTACAGGGCCCTGAGCCCCGTTTCCTGGGGTAGCAGGAGCCCTGCCCCGCCCCAGCGCTTCTCCTTTACGGGGTGTCTGGGATTTCTCCACCACCGATGCCCGGTCCTGCCTGCCCTCATCCCTGCTCACCAGGGTGCAGCGGCACCAAGACGTTGTGGTGTGAGAGGCCATATCTCCCCTGGGAAAACCGAACTGGCATTTGAACTGAGCCATGAAATTCCAGAATCCTGTGGTGGAAGGAAAGCAAGTTCCGCTGCCTTGGATTACGCCAGGATTTACACCCATAATTCTCCCAGGGAGCACCTAAATTTGAGTCCAGTGGCCTGCTACGAAGAAAGATCTTGTTTTGAGATATTCGTCCTTCAATCTGGAGGTCACTGGACGTTCTCTATAAATGGAGAGAGACAAGTGCTGTAGGTTCTGTGAGCCCCAAGGTTTCTGTCTTAGTCATTCAGCTTTGCCCCATGGTGCAAAGCGACCACAGAAAACGTGCAAAGCAGTTGGAGAATCTATGTTCCCCTAAGACTTCGTTTATAAGAGCTGTCCCCCAGCTGAATGTGGCCTGTGACTGTAATTTGTCCACCTCTGCTTTAATTTGTCATCAAATATCCAGTGAATGCCTATTTTCCTAGGTGCTGCAGAGACAGCAATGCCTTCAAAACACAGAACCCTCACCTCAGGAGAGCAGGGTTATGGAGGAGAGAGAAACCAAAACTCCTAAATAATTAGGCGGGAAACGACAGGCTGTGAAGCGCACTATAAAGAGAACCGAAGCTGGGTAAATGAGTCTTAACATGTATCCAGGCTTTTTCTCTTTAAATTTCAATCTTGCAACCAACCCAGTGAGGACAGGGACCTGGGACATCTCGTTTGTTTTTCTGTCCCCCGCACCTAGTGTGGTATTTGCTCCTGATCACTTCCATATGTAAATATATACTTTTACATATATAGATATACATACACACACAACTGGAAGAAATAAAACACATGAGCAAAAACAACAAAATACAGCACTTAAGGACGAACTCAGGATATATGTGACCTGCAATAAGAAAATTTAAAAATATATCTAAGGGTCAGAAAAAGACAAGAATGTGACAAATGGAAATGAATATTTTATTTTTTATTAAGAAAGCTTATCATGATAAATACATTAAAATTTCCAAGGACACATCGTATGTGTAATATAAATTCCTTTTATTGTGTTAAAGGGAGGTAGTTTTCGTTTGAAAAGAGACTCTTGTTTTATGCTTTCCTTTGGGGCTGTCACGTGATAAAGGGGCTCCTGCAGAAGACACTGAGCCTGCTCTCCGTCGGTGCTGTCAACTCGATGGAAAACAGGAGGACAGAAAAATTCACAGCTCTGTCTGTGATTATGTTAGATTTTTATGATTATTATTTTTTCTTTCTAAAGTTTATGTAAATTCAAGTTAGTTCACATACAGCGTAGTATTGGTTTCAGGAGTAGAACCCAGTGACTCATCGCTTACATGTAACACTGGGTGCTCATCCCAACAAGTGTCCTCCTCAGTGCCCACCGCCCATATCACCCATCCCCCACCCACCGCCCCTCCAGCAGCCCTCAGTTTGTTCTCTGTATTTAAGAGTCCCTTATGGTTTGCCTCCCTCTCTTTTTATCTTATTTTTCCTTCCCTTCCCCTATGTTCATCTGTTGTGTTTCTTAAGTCTCCCATATGAGTGATTTCATATATTTATCATTCTTTGACTGACTTATACTGCTTAGCATAATACACTCTAGTGCCATCCACATGGTCACAAATGGCAAGATTTCATTCTTTTTGATCGCCAAGTAGTATTCCATTGTGTGTGTGTGTGTGTGTGTGTGTGTGTGTGTGTGTGTGTGTGTGTACCACATCTTCTTTATCTATTCTTTAGTTGGTGGACATTTGGGCTCTTTCCTTATTTTGGCTGTTGTTGATAGTGCTGCTATAAATATTGGGGTGTGAGTGCACTTTTGATTCAGCATTTTTGTATCCTTTGAATAAATACCTAGTAGTGTAATTGCTGGGTCATGGGTAGTTCTATTTTTAGTTTTTTGAGGAACCTCCATACTGTTTTCCGGAGTGGCTGCACCAGTTTGCATTCCCACCAGCCATGCAAAAGTGTTCCCCTTTCTCTGCGTCCTCACCAATATCTCTTGTTGCTGGAGTTGTTAATTTTAGCCACTCTGACAGGCGTGAGGTGGTATCTCATTGCAGTTTGATTTGTACTTCCCTGATGGTAAGTGATTTGAGCGTACTTTCATGTGTCTGTAGGCCATTTGGATGTATGCTTTGGAAAAGTGTCTATTCATGTCTTCTGCCCTTTTCTTTACTGGATTATTTGTTTTTTGGACTGTTGAATTTTATAAGTTCTTCATAGATTTTGGATACTAGCCCTTTATCTGACATGTCGTTTGCAAATATCTTCTCCATTTTGTCAGTTGCCTTTTAGTTTTGTTGATTGTTTCCTTCCTTGTGCAGAAGCTTTTTATCTTGATGAGGGCCCAATAGTTCATTTTTGCTTTTAGTCCCCTTTCCTCTGGAGATGTGTCTAATAAGAAGTTGCTGAGGCCAAGGTCAAAGAGGTTTTTGCCTACTTCCTCCTCTAGGATTTTGATGGTTTCCTGTCTCACATTTAGGTCTTTCATCCATTTTGAGTTTATTTTTGTGTATGGTATAAGAAAGTGGTCCAGGTTCGTTCTTCTTCATGTTGCTGTCCAGTTTTCCCAGC
The DNA here is from genome assembly GCA_004023845.1 of Helogale parvula. Lineage (NCBI taxonomy): Eukaryota > Metazoa > Chordata > Mammalia > Carnivora > Herpestidae > Helogale > Helogale parvula. The sequence goes on along the minus strand of PJEM01002087.1, from coordinate 251,143 downwards.
ACCACTTGCTGAAGAGACTGTCTTTTTTCCATCAGATAGTCTTTTCTGCTTTGTTGAAGATTATTTGGCCATCCATTTGTGGGTCAATTTCTGGGTTCTCTATTCTGTTCCATTGGTCTATGTGTCTGTTTTTGTGCCAGTTCCATACTGTCTTGATGATGACAGCTTTGTAATACAGCTTCAAGTCCAGAATTGCGATGCCTCCAGCTTTGGTTTTCTTTTTCAACATTAGTTTAGCTATTTGGGGTCTTTTTTGGTTCCATACAAATTTTAGGATTGTGAAAAGTTTAGCTCTGTGAAGAATGCTGGTGTTATTTTGATAGGGATTGCATTGGATGTGTAGACTGCTTTGGGTAGTATTGACATTTTAACAATATTTGTTCCTCCGTTCCATGGGCATGGAATGTTTTTCCATTTCTTTATGTCTTCTTCAGTTTCTTTCATAAGCTTTCTATAGTTTTCAGCATGCAGATCTTTTACTTCTTTGGTTAGGTTTATTCCTAGGAATCTTATGTTTTTTGGTGCAATTGTAAATAGGATCAATTACTTGATTTCACTTTCTGCTGCTAAATTATTGATGTATAGAAAGGCAACCTATTTTTGTATGTTGATTTTATATGCTGCAACTTTGCTGAATTCACCTGTAAGTTCTAGCATTTTTTTGGTGGAGGCTTTCAGGTTTTCTATGTAGGGGAGCATGTCATCTGCAAAGAGTGAAAAGTCTGACTTCCTTGCCAATTTGTATGCTTTTTATTTCTTTTTGTTACCTGACTGCTGATGATTATTATTAATATTATTATTGTTTTCATTCAAGGAGAAAGCAACTACCTTCATCTATGAAGAATGGCATAAAAATTCCAAATAAAATTTTGTTGAATTCAATCTAGCGTTGCATTAAAATGATCAAATACAGTGTATCTGAGTAACACATTGATAGCTTAATGTCAAAATACCTATCCGCATGATATTACATATTAATGATCTGAAGGGAAAATATATCATCTTAATAGATGAAGAAATGATTTAGGAAATTTACTAAGCATTCTAGATTTTTTAAATTCTTAAGAAGTTGGATTCAAAATCCAAAAGTTGGATGCAAAATGCAAGTTCTTTTTACTACAAAAAGGCATCTATCACAGATCTATAGTAAACATCATACTTACTGGTAAATTATGGAATGATTTACATTAAATTTAGGAAAAGATAAAAATTCTCATTATCACCAAACCTTATCCTTCAACATTTTCTTCAAGTACCAGAAAATGAGCTACAATAACAACAACAAAAAGAAACAAAACAGCTTATAAGAATTGGCAATATAGTAGCAAAAGTCTTATTTGCAGATATACAGTTGTCTACATACAAAATTCATGAAAATCTAAAAACAGACTATGAGAATTAGTGAGTTTAGCAAAGTTACTAGGTATGTTAGTATCATATGAAAAAGGATGTAATTTTCTTCCCAGTAAAGACAAGGAAAATGTAAACACACACACACACACACACACACACACACACACACCATAACAATGACAAAACCATAAGATACATGGGACTCAATCAATTTGATTTTCTTATGAAAAATATTTTTATAAAAATTATGGATAAAGAGCACTTCAGTTCTAGAAATGACAGGTTAGTAATTAAAACACATTCTCTCACAGAGGATACCAATCAAAATGTTGGATTAAATGTGAGCAAATTCAGAAACATCAAAGAACTAGTAACATAGTAAAAACTAGGCTAAAGTCTACCAGTAGAGGACAGCTTGATGAGGTGAATCTTGTACTCCGATAGGCTTTTCCTTGAAGGTGTTTGCTGATCAGGAAGAAACATCGGCAATTAATGTCTAGTGTCTGCCAGGCATCCACCCATGCTTTAAGCTGGAATTCAAAGAGGCTTCAACCACAAATTAAGTATAAATCTGAAGTTAATCATGTGGCTTCCAGCCTGTGCTCTATCTCCTAGGTCTCCCAAAAGATCTCAAACCTTGAATTCAGAATTAAAGCACTCCTAGAATGTTTCTCCCATAGCCATAGAAAAGAAAGGAAGATCTGTTAAGAAATACTTGATTTTTGGGGTGTCTGGATGGCTCAGTTGGTTCAGTGTCTGACTCTTGATTTCAGGTCATGATCTCACAGCCCATGGGTTTGAGCCTCACATTGCAGTGAGAGCATGGAATCTCCTTGGTATTCTCTCTCTCTCTTTCAGCCTCTCCCCCTGCCTCAAAATAAATAAGCATTAAAAAACAAAGAAATACTCAATTTTCATTTACCTCATGCTATTCCTAGAAATAATCTTAAATATTATGATCAGCACACAAAAGTGAACAGGCACCCCACAAAACAAGGTGTAATGAGTGAGAATATGAGGGAAGAGAACAGAAATACAGATACATGTTCATTTCCTACTGTATACACTCAATTATGCATCTTGTACTTACAGGTATTTGTTTAAGAGTAAAGGAAATAAGAGGCGCCTGGGTGGCTCAGTCGTTTAAGCGTTCGACTTTGGCTCAGGTTATGATCTCATGGTTCGTGGGTTCGAGCCCTGCATCGGGCTCTGTGCTGACAGCTAGCTCAGGGCCTGGAGCCTGTCTTCAGATTCTGTGCCTTCCTCTCTCTCTGACCCTCCCCTATTCATGCTGTCTCTCTCTCAAAAAAAAAAAAAAAGAGTAAAGGAAATAATAGCAGCATACTTTGATAAATTAGAGAACATCATATACTTTGCAACCTTTTAAGAGGCAGAAAGGTGGAACGATAAAAATTCTCCATCAAAACAAACAAGAAAGGAGATAAAGAAGCTGAGACCTAATTAGGTCACACAGAAAGAATAAATAAATAGGTTCAGTTAACCTCAAATATAAAATTAGTTACATGAAAACAGAAGGTTCTAAATTTTTCAATTAAAAGACAAAGAGTATGTGAATGGATTAAAAAGAGAACATGAGTTATCTTACACATAAATGTATTAGTTATTTATTGTTGTGTAAAAATGATCCCAAACTCAGTAACTTAAAACCACACACTTTTGTCATCTAATAGTGTCTGTGGATCCAGATATGGTTTCGCTGGGTCCTTTGCATCAGGACCTCACAAGGCTGCAAACAAGATACTGACAAGGGCTACAGACTCTCCTCCGAGGGCAGAGCTGTGTAAGGGTCTATCTAGCCCCAAGCTCACTTATGTGGTGACTGGTGATATTCAGTGCCTTCGGGGACATTGACCTGGCCCACTATCAGGTTCTGGCCTGTCCTTAGAAAAACTCACAACATGGCAGCTTGATTTAGTAAAGTAAATATATGGAGAGTCAGAGAGAGAGTTTGAGTAAGGAAGTCACAGTCTTTTAAAACCTAATAATAGCAATGTTTTTCTATCACTTTTGCTGTATGTTATCTCTAGCAATGAATGACTAGTCAATACTCACAGACTGAGGACGACATAAGAATGTGAATTCCAGGAGACGGGGATCATCAGAGGCAATCCTGAAGGCTGCTTAGAACAACTTGCTGTGTCTCTATCAGCGCTCTTTGCAGTTTCAGTTCCCTGCAGAACACTCGAATGGGTTGCTTGTGTACCTCCCTCCCTTGTTTACTGGCTGTGTCCAGCACCATGGAGAGTACCCATGAGTGCAGAGGTTGCACCTGTTATCCTAGTAGGTGATCAATAACTCTTGTCGAATATGGGAATAAACCGAAAGATGACCTGAGAACACCTGAGAAGTTGGCTGACCTTCCTGGAGAATCATGCGGGCTGCTCTCCCTGGAGGAGATTGCAGAAACTAGGCACATTCTGATGGATGCAGGAGCTGTGGACCAGCGTGTCTCTGATCCATTTTACAGAAGCTCTTCTTTCTGTTCTCTGACCTCTGTCCTGGGGACAGCAGTTGAGAAAATGAAAAGGTGACAGCACATGATTATGCCACACACACTTATTCAATTGAAGTGATCTCATTTGTAATAGAGAGTGCACACTGAGAGAGAGAGTCCTGAGTGGCACTGCCACTGTATCTTCCATAGGCTGTTCACCTGGACCCTGGGTTTCATGGATCATTCTCTGTAAATTTAACTTCAGTTAAATTCCCTGGTCTTTTCCCTCATCAGTTTTTCCTCTGTGCCTTCAACATGACTTGTCTTCCTCCCTCAGCAGTTGAAATTTAATTATCCCTTGCTTCATCATATCATGGTATTCTGTTTGTTCAACTCACATAAATTCTAGTCCAGGCTCTGATTTCCATCATCCTGCAAAAGACGGTATAAGGACAGCCTAAGCCCCCATCTCAGAATCTACTTCTCCCTTTGTTCATTTACATTCTGTGAAAAAAAAATTTTAATGTTTACTCATATTTGAGAGACAGAGAGAACAAAGCATGAGTGGGAGAGGGGCAGAGAAAGAGGGAGACAAAATCCAAAGCAGGTTGCAGGCTCTGAGCTTTCAGCACTGAGCCTGACACAGGGCTGGAACTAACTGACTGCTAGATCATGACCTGAGTCAAAATGGGATATTCAACCAACTGAGCCACCCAGGTGCCCTGCTCACTTGCAGTCTTTTGCTCTAGAAGGCCATGAAACTTGTACTGAAATGTCTGTGCCCTGCATTGTTCTCAGCCTGGACACACAGTAAATGAATTGGTAAACCTAAAGATAATTCTCACCACTCTTTCTAGAATTTCTGATTTCTAGAACATGTTCTGGTTGCTATTTCTTATCCCCCACCTCCCCAAGGCATCCTTGGACTATCAGCTAATCCAGAAAAGAAAAAAAGAAAACTCTTAACTTTGGTAGTGATTGTGAATTCCAATCACAAACATGGATGGGTATTTAGATAATAAAATTTTTAATGTAGTCAAAGATGTTCAAAGCACATTGTTTTACAGTCAAGTAGCTCATAATATTTATAACAAAAAACAGTAGACCTGATGCCACCTCCTTCATATCTATTCCCACCTCAAAGAGGTGGCCATTCCAACCCTTCTAGCTGACTTTTCCCGTGGTGGGGATCCACAGATTTCTATAAATCAACCACATGCTTCTATGTCTTGATTTTTCCATTTTAGTTATTACCTATTGACTCCAGAATATGCAAGATGAAGAATCAGCTCACTGGTAACTAACCCAATACAGACATAAATGCTCACGTAGATCTGTCAGCAACATCCTTCCCAAAATAACAATGATCCTTTGCATTATGATGATTAATTTCCCACATGTACATTTTGTTTTAATACTTTATCTCCTTTACCCACTTAGATTTCTAAGTAGCCACAGATAATACACTCTACACCTCCCTAACTGAAGGGTAAATCTTAACATATTGAATTTTTCTTTTTTTTTTTTTCCTGTAAGACATCCCTTAGCTTTCTTCTGCTTTGCTCCTCTAACAAGCAAATTCCAGTGGGAATTCCCTGTATGATTATCCTAAGAATTAGCATATTTTTCCCTTTAGGGTTAAATATTTCTTTCTTGAAATCCACCTCTTCCTCTTTCATGGTTTAATTCGTCATTTATTTGAGTTCATCTTCCAGCAAAGAGCATATGGAAAGTATAATGTTGATTTATCATAAGACATTCTATACTTTTGCCTAATTGATGATTTGAATACAAATGCGATTTCAGGTGAAAAATATTTTTTTCCAAAATAATTTTAAGACGTTGTTCATTTTCTTCTAGCTTCTTCTGTTGCTGCTGAAAAGTTCTATTTCAATTATATCTTGCTCAGTAGAAAACTGTCACAGATCTTGGTGCTTAAAACAATTTATCACTTGTTATGATTCTCTGGGTTGGCTGGTGGTTCTCTTGCTAGGCTTCCTTGAGCTACCTCATATGATAGAATCCAGCTGGGTCATAGCCTGGGGTTGGGGGATCTTCTCTCTTTACAGTGTTTTGTCCTTAAGAGGGCTGGACTGAGATGGCTTCCTAACACAGTGGCAGCAGTATTCCAGAAAAACAAGACCCTCCAAAAATGGCATCTTATAAAGCATTTGCTTGCAACATTTTCACTGATGCTTGCCTATGGGTTAGAACAGGTCCTGTGGCCAGGTCTAGAGTGTTTGAGAGCTGATTGTACACGGGTAAGGGTACTGGGAGGTTCAATTCACTGGGCACCACTGGTGTAACAGCCTAGAGCATCCATCCTTCCATCCCAATGATCCAACCCTCTCCATCTGGGAATACGCTCCTTCCTTAATATGACCTCCGCTGCAAACTCATCAAGTCACAACAGTGAGTTTGAAGACTGTGTTCTCATGATCTCCATCAGCCCAGATGTGATATAAACTATGTGGATGCTTCTGTCTTTGATCTAGAGCTTTGTGAATTCAAAAAACCTGCAAGCTTCCTTTCACACACCCACACACGATGGTGATATGGGTACAAGACAACTGCAGGAAAATTCTGCACAGGAAAGGTAGGGACAGGAGGCACATAAGAGTCCCTGGTCCACAGCAATTCTGAAATCCAGCTCATCATGTCAAGGCCTGTGTCTGGCAGCAGAGGGTCTTTCTTGATTAGGGCCAACTCTGCCTCTCAAAAATAGTTCCCAATTCATGGTTTGCATCCTCCGGAATTCTTCCTTCTGAGACATCTTTTCTTTCCTATAAGAAATAACCTATGTGCTCACCTGAGCATTTATCTCAGCTTCCCTCTTGGCAGTGGAAAGTCGAGAATACCAGAGGTATTTTTCCTTTTTGAATGATTTCTGCTCCTTTCAGTCTCAACTTGTACAACACCTTTGAAAAATTTGTGGGCTTTTTACCGAATGCCCCAGTGACTCACATTATGTCCCCAAAGCCATGCCCTTAATTCTGTTTGAATGAATGCTCTCCGCTTGGGCCAAGTGTACAGCTGTAGTGAAGCAATACTTTTAAGATTCTTAGAAGTGCTTTCTCCCACTTGAGATAATGTACCAAGCTGAGGTCTTAAAAAGGGATCTTCTGACCACACCCTTGATTTACTCTTTACCCTGAGGCCATTTCTTATTCCAAGAGCCTTGAGCCAGCTGGTTAAGTCTGAAAATGTGTAACAGTTTTATTTTTCAACCGAGCAAGTCTGGATTGGAGATTCTGCTTGCATACTGAGCAGTTCTCTCTTTAGCTCGTCTTCATCATCCCGTATCTTATCATCTGCAACTAACAGAAGCCAATTGGCACTTTCAATATTCTGCCTAGAAATTTTATCTGCATGCATGGGTTAATTCGGTACATCTTTCTTTTTATTTTCCAAGTTAATGGAAATGGCAGGTTTGCCTCTTGCTTCCTTCCAGCAAAGCATGGACCACCGTCTCTGAAGCCGGTACCATCGGGGTATCGCTGCACTTCCGGCCTCCACTGACCTTCCGGCATCCCCCACGAATGTCCCGAGACAAAGCGAACATTCCTTTGTGTGTCTGTGTTACAGCAGGGCCCTGTTTCCATGTCGTTCTCCTGTTTAGTTATCTATCGCTCTAAATGCGATAATGCACGTCATTCTGGAAGGCACCATACACACCTGAGAAATAATATTTAAGAAGACGGCCAATCTAAAGATCTTGCAACTTTGTGTTCTGCATGACTGGCAGAAAAGAGAGGACACAGCAAACTACTAACAACATTCACCGACTTTTTTGGGAATATGATCCCCGAGGTTCCAGTAAGAGGCTTTCAATGTCTTTCATCTCAAACAAAAGGCATGTTACAACAGAACTGGGAGCATGAGGAGTATTTTATTTTAAAATATGTTTTTAATTAGAGAGCCAATCGAAGATGCATTTATCTGGAATTTAGGAAAGGTGTGTTGGTTTGCCTTTGCTCCTGTGGGTGGATTTCAAGAACAAATAACAAGCAAGGGTTTAGGAGAACAGATTCTCGGTGTCCTCACCAAGTGTGTGATCTTGGGCAGGCCACCTCATGGCTCTAGCCTGTGTTTGCATTTGCCATGTGGTAAGGGTGGGCCACCTGCTCTCCGTCTTCTCTCCGAAACTTAACACTCGATGACAGGATAATTTGAGCCTTTAAACAAATCTTTCCCATCTGGAAATTGGACTTAGCATAAAAAGAAGACAGTGTTCATATTTGGGCAGCCTCCCGAGACAATGTCCCTAAAAAAATCTTGAGTTATTTTTTGTAAAGTACTGTAACACTTTCAAGTTTTTATTTACTAATAAGTTTGATCCTAAAGTAAACTACTGGGGGTAAATCACCTCCTTCAAACGTGTTGATCACCCCCCAGAGATTCAGATGATTTAGGCGATTAATCAAGCTTCTATTTAATTGCATGAAGGAGAGAGTGTTAAATAGTTTCTGCAGAAAACATTCACCTGATGGGCACGGTGCATTTACACAAGACAGAATGGGTCTCTGTCTCTCTAATCATTTTATTTTATTTTTAGAGGAGGTGTGAGCGGAGAGGCTACAAACATTCTCCAGAGCATAGTCCGTAGGGATTTAATCAAAAATCTCTCCAAAGGCATGAAAGTATAGCAAATCCTTTCTGCTGCAAAATGAATTCCACTTTCCAAACTGACAGTGTAATTTCTTTTTTAGTAGATAATTTACCAGATAATTATGGTTTATCAGACAGAAGACTCAAATTCAGAAATGGAAAAACTCATACCACCTCTAAGACCTTATTAAACTTACCTTCAGTTTCAAGGACCACAGATAGAACAGGTTAAAGTCTCTTTTGGGCTACCCTACTTGAAAAATGTGTAATTTTGGTCAAATAACTTAGTTCCACTGAGCTTTATCTTTATAGGCTGCTGAAGGAAATAAAAAAGAGATGATAAATGTGAAGATAACACGGTAAAGTATAAATTGCTATTAACATTTGAGGGTTTTTTCTCATTCATGTTGTTATTGTAAATTATTTTATTGAAGTCTTTTTAAAATGTTTTAATGTTTATTTATTTTTGAGAGAGAGAGAGACAGAGCATGAGCAGGGGAGGGGGAGAGAGAGACACACACACGCACAGAATCTGAAGCAGACTCCAGACTCATAGCCCTTCATGGGGCTCAAACTCCTAAGCCACGAGATCACACCTGAGCCAAAGACAGATGCCTAACTCACTGAGCCACCCAGGTGCTCCTATTGAAGGCTTTTTAAAGGGACAATTAAAAAAACTAGAACCAAGGTTAAGCAAGCGTTATTTTCCCATGCCTACTGTTATTTTGAATAACTGATAATTATTAATATTATTTGTTTAATTCATGGAAGAAAGAAAGGGAAAAGAGTGAGAGAGAGGGCAGGGAGAAAGAAGTGTATCTTTTTATAAAATAGGCTGTATTGTAAATATTTTTTAATTTAATGATTAATGTCCCCAAACTTGACTTTAAGTGCATGTACAATAGTTAGTCCTCTCTTAGTATCCATATTTCCATCAGTTGCTCATTTATTGGTAATTATTTCCATTGGTTGCTCATTTAAATGTATTGCAAATTGTAAAAAATATAAATCATATAACACTAATGATTTTCATATACAAATTAGCACCAATACCTCTGACTACTTTAGGAGGATTGATTCCTAGAAGGCTCTGCAGTCAGCTGCCCGCTGATACAAATCGGCAAATTATGTTAAGGAAATGTTGCAGCAGTTTGTGCTCTAACAGGTAGATTAAGAGAGTTCTTTTCCCAGCACATGCTCCCTGCCATCCCCATGCTTCCAAGCATATTTCTCGTGAAAACAGGATTTCCTGTTTCTGTTCGCATCCGTTTTGTCATTCTAGAGGTGCGCCGTCCGAAAGCGTAGCCGCATGATTTAAATTAAGATGAACTCACGTTAAATACAATTACAATTCAGCTCTTCGGCTGCACCAGCCGGATTTCAAGGGCTCGGTGATCACGTCATCTTGGACACTGCAGACCATTGCCAACGTTTCTGCTTCTAGAGAGGCTGGACTTCATTTACATTTATTAATTAGTTATTAGCATTCTCAATTGCCAATGACAAAGAGAGATCACTCAAGCTTGTTTTAAAAAACACACAAGTAAATTCAAGAATGTTTTAGTACGTGATTTTCAAGCAGTCCTTCCCCCGCCCCTCTGTCCCACACACCGGTCACCTCTTCCGTTGTAAACCTTGCCCACGTTCTCTGTTGGGTGACAACGCCCACACTGTGGTCCGCCATGTCCTCAGAGCTAGTTCTCCCGTTAGAGATTTGATTTGACTCATTTTAATCACATGAGTTAATTCACTTTTCCCGTCCGGAAATAGGGCACTCCAGTGTTCACTTCTATTTTTATTTTTTATCTATTTTTACATTTTTTAAAAGTTTATTTTTAAGAGAGAGAGACAGTGTGTGTGTGAATGGGGCAGGGGCAGAAGGAGAGCGGGACAGAGGATCTGAAGCAGGCTTTGTGCTGACAGCTAAGAGCCGGATGTGGGGCTCCAACTCAAGAACCTTGAGATCATGACCTGAGCCAAAGGCAGATGCTTAACTGACCGAGCCACCCAGAAGCCCCATCAGTGCTCATTTTTATAGATATATTTTATATCACTAAAATATTTGTGTTTCCTGATTTTCATATAGCTTACACATGAATCTCAAGAAATTCATGCCTAGCTATTTAATATTTCTACTCTTGTCCTCAGTGAGGTCATTTTTTTTTTTCAGTTTTATCTTCCCAAAGCTTATTGCTGGTTTCTAAGAAAATTTCTGAATTTTCTATATTTACTTTGTATCTGGCTATTTTGCTTAACTAACATACTGAGTCTAACAGTTTTTTCAGTTGATTCTTTTGGGATACCTAAAGTATAATCTAAGCATAATCTTTAGATTGTATTTTAATATGATTTGGTATATCATAAAATGTTTTGGCATATTTAAGTTTAATCTTCCTTTTTTTATTTCAAACAGTTCTTAGGATATTTGTTCTTGTCTTTTTTCATTATGTAGACCATTCTGAGCCATTTAAATTCTTTTTTATTTTTATGTTTTTAAGTAAGTTCCACACCCAGAGCCCAATGTGGGGCTTGAACTCATGACACTGAAATCAAAGACTGAGCTGAGATCAAGAGTATCGATATTCAACCAATTGTTCCGCCCAGACACCCCTTAATTTTTTTTTTTAATTTAAAACTCTTATTTATCTTGGGGCACCTGGGTGGTTCAGTTGGTTAAGCATCCAACTTCGACTCAGGTCACGATCACGCAGTTTGTGAGCTGAAGCCCAACGTGGGACTTTGGGTCCTCTGTCCCTCCTCTCTCTACCCCAACGCCGCTGGCTGTCTCTCTTTCAAAAATAAATAAACATTAAAAAACAACTCTCATTAATAGTTCTGACAGGTTTTACTTTGAAAAAAATCATGTTGAAACGATTTAATATAAATTTTAAGAAACTTAAAGAAAGTTTAAAACTGCAAGAAATCTTTACCTGGTCACACATGAGACAATTTTTAAAAAGCTAAGGTGTTTGGGAAATAAACAGTATTTGTAAAGCATTTTTCATTATAAAAAAGAGATTCTTTAGCGGAGAACAAAGAGGGCAGATTTGTTGCGGGGATGTGTGCTCAGCTGCGTCCCACTGCCTTCCGGGAGCGCAGGTGAACTTGGCGGGGACCCGCTGCCCTGTCTCTGGGGGGACATCAGGCTCCCGAGTTACAGTTTGGAGGGGACAGCTGCCCCCAGTGAGCTTCTTTGCCACCCTTTCCTTGTCATGCCGCACCTCTCCAGCCGCCTTAGCAAGGAGGGCCTGTGCAGGTGCACCCCAGACCCACATCTACAGCCACTAGAACCGCCCGCACATCCCTGCTTTCCGGACCTGCCCTGGAGCCTGTGATGCTGATGCGGCCTCTCCACTCCGGCACCGTGACGCTTCTGGACTTTCCTGGTATCCTCAGATCCACTCTTCACTTTTAGGAAACCAAAACTTGGAATTCAGACCTGAGGTTTTTGGTTCAGAAACATAATACAGAATTCGGATCAACACACACGTCAAAGAAGAGACCTTGGACCTGTCCTGACATGGTTGGTGGACACATGAAACGTGCGTATTTTAAAAGTAAAATAAAAAGATTAAACTTAATAGCATATTTTTAATCCCAGTTTTAAATTCTTATTTTTATACTTTCTCAAATCTGGATGGCAGCATTTTTGTTTGCTTGTTTTTAATGTTTATTTATTTTTGAGAGAGAATGAGACACAGCGCAAGCAGGGGAGGGGCACAGAGAGAGTGCCACACAGAATGCAAAGAAGGCTCCGGGTTCTGAGCCGTCCGCACAGGGCCCCATATAGACCTCAAAGCCACCAACTGAACCATGCGGTGATGGCCTGAGCCCAAGTCAGACGCTCAACTGACTGAGCTACTCAGGCGCCAATGGATAGCAGTGTTTTTTAAGGTTTTGTAAAATAAATTGGGCAAAAGTGCATATGTCTATGCTCTGGTTTATATTAAAGTTTTGGAATTAATCCTTTCTTATATTTTGAAAAAAATGTTATATGGAAACTAATTTGACAATAAACTATTAAAAAATAAAAAAATAAAAAAATAAAAAAATAAAAAAATAAAAAATAAAAAAATAAAAAAATTAATTAATTAATAAAAAAAAGAAAAAATATTCATAGTATTGTTCTTAACAGTAGCCTACTCATTCTTGCTTCCATTTTGACAATTTTCTTTTCTTCTTTTTTTTTAAGAGAGAGAAAGAGTGCAGGCAGAAGAGAGGGGCAGAGGGAGAGAGAAAGTCTTCAGCAAGCTCAAAACTCAGTGCAGAGCCCGACATGGGACTCTGTCCCACAACCCTGGGATGTGACCTGAACCAAAATCAAGAGTCGGACTTTAATCTGACTTAGCTACCATGGCGCTCCAATTTTGACTTTAAAATTTTCCAGAAAATGAACCATCCAATGGGATTATAAAAGTAACTGGCATTTAACTTGGCATTTTCTGTTGGTGTCTGTTGTTACAGTACCTTTATGGTGTCTAATCTCTTTCTTTTCATATGTCTAGCTTTGCTCTGCCATTGTTCATTATTTCAAATCATGGATCCTTAAAATTCCTCAATCATACTGTTATTTCCTATATTTGATTAGTTCTATTTGCTTCCTTTCCCTGTAGTTGCCCTTCTTATTTTTAAGATGTCTTAAAATCAATGCCTAGTTTCTATCTATTTATTATTACTTGATAAATAAAATATTTTAAGAGACAAATTTAACTCTGGATATTGCTTTAGCACCCCATATGTTGCAGTAAGAGATATTTTCTTTTTTTCTTCTTTTCTTTCTTCATCTTTCTTTCTTTCTTTCCTTTCTTTCTTTCTTTCTTTCCTTTGAAGTTCACACTTTCATATCCCTTTTGCTTTTAGTAGAGTGTATTTTAGAGACTATATGATATTCTTCTCATCCTTGGATGGGCTACCTCTCCCAGGTTTGCAGATATTCTTGGGCTAAAATTCTTGGGTGCTGTTAGCTTCTGTCTTTCTAATGTGATCATAGGCTCGGACTGGCATGCACAACACCTCCTTGATGTGTCCCAGGTACAAGGCAGTCTTCTAGTGTAGTTTTGCTAGCTAGTGTCTGAATCTTCAAATTGGTCAGCTTCTCTGACCATGCTAGAGAATTAGAAGCAATCTACAGTTTTGGGAGAGGGCCAAGTTTTATAGAAAAAGCAACACAAGCTACATGAGCCCCTCCTTCCTTTGCCTAGTTTCTTAAATTAAAAAACAATTTTTTAGAGGGCCAGCCTCCTAAGATATAAGTCATCTCCATATGCGCTTTCTTTGCTTTGTACCATTCTGTGGGCCAAGAGTCCCTGATTTGGAACAGTGGTGAGCGGGAAAGAAATACTGCGATACTTATTGTGTTCTGGGCCATGTACAGGTTGAGCAAGCATGTGACTCAGTTTCTCAGATAGTACATTTACTGAGTGAGAGGATGTGGGTCTGTGTTTATCACAATTCGTTTATTTATTTTCTTGTTCCGGATTGTATCTTGGCTCCTTTCACCTCAGCAGAAGTCTTGCGATCCCTAAGAATCCAGAGCAATGTAAGTGTTCAAGAATCCTTTCCTACCATTCTTGGAAGCATCTGACTTGTTTTAACATGCAGCATAGGAGGTTAAGTAGCTAAACATATAGTTCTAAATAGAATGTATAGCTAGGAGAAATACTGCCTTCGTTTACTGTGCTGGTAGATTCTACATTAATGTATCTTCATCTAATATATTTTAAAGGGATTGGAGAAGTATCACCTGCCATGCTAAATGTAGCACTTACTTAATTTGCTATGTAATGGAAAGACTTGGTAGAAACTTCTACTGATTTGAAGTATGTGCTATGGTCTGTATGTGAATCATTTCAGTCTTACAGATAACTTCTAAATCCAGGATGGGGAGCAAAGAGGAATAGAAAAACTTTAACTCAGGTCAGGATCTTGTGGTCTGTGAGTTCAAGCCCCGCATCGGGCTCTGCACTGACAGCTCAGAGCCTGGAGCCCACTTCGGATTCTGTGTCTCCCTTTTTCTCTGCCCCTTCCCCAATCACACTTTCTCTCTCTCTCTCTCTCTCCCTCTCTCTCTCTCTCTCTCTCTCAAAAATAAACATTAAAAATTAAAACCAAAGGAAAGCAATATTTAAACTGAGATCTAAACTATGAGAAGTAGCAGTAATTCAATGAAAGGTAGACAGAAACCACTAAAGACATGGGTAACATCATGGCCAAGAAAAAGGAAATTAAAAAAAAAAAAAACTCAATATACTTGAGAGTCAGAAAGATAGCAAGTGCGCCGGAGAGTTGTGACCAGATCGGGGGGGTGGCAAGAGGTGGAGCAAGATGGCAGGGCTCAAATTATGCCCAGCAATGTCAGGCCATGGTAAGGTGAGCAGTGAAAAGGACATTGTAAGAAAGACAAGGAAACATTGAAAAGGTTTAAACAGTATCACTTCTCAGGGCTCTCCTGATACCTATGTACTGACAATCCCAGGTGTGTCCTGAGCACTTCATTAATTTCATACTTGTTAATCCAAATGCCTAAAATGATCTAGGGGCACCTGGGTGGCTTGGTTGGTTAAGTGTCCTACTCTTGGTTTTAGCTCAGGTCATGATGTCACAGTTCATGGATTCAAGCCCCATGAACCCATCGGGCTTCATGTCAACAGTGTGGAACCTGCTTTGTATTCTCTCTCTCTCCTCCTCTCTGCCCCTTCCCTACGTGCTCTTTCTTTCAAAATAAGTAAACAAAACTTTAAAAAAAAAAATATGGTAGAAAGTGGTATGGAGAACACAGAACAGATTCCAAATGAATTTTGCTTTTTTAAAAATGTTTTTAAATGTTTATTTTTGAGAGAGAGATAGAACATGAGCGAGGGAGGGGCAGAGAGTAAGGGAGACACAGAATCTGAAACAGGCTCCAGGCTCTGAGCTGTCAGCACAGAGCCTGATGCAGGGCCTGAACTCACAAACTATGAGATCATGATCTGAGCCAAAGTCGAAGTTGGACGGTCAACCAACTAAGCCAATCAGGGACCCCTCAGAATGTATTTTGGACACATAATTGATGAACCTATATTTGTATAAATGAAGAATTGATGCACTTGTCTAAGAGGAAGAGAAGAAAAAAGAAGAGAAGATGGTTTTGAGATTGGAGAAGAAGCTCCAAACCTCAGGGGTTTGGTAGAATGAAAGTATCTAGCAAAGGAGATGTAAAAGAATGGGAAGAAGGCATGGAATTCACTGGTGGCTGAAAGAAGAAGGTTGAAAAGAACAATTGGGTAAAATGCCCCAGTATTGGGTTCAAAATTGATAAACACAGAAGAAATGGAGACTGCATCATAGAGAACTCTCAAGAAGCAAACAGCCAGAGTAGAGACATAATCCATTAGCTAAGAAATGCTATGAGGTCCAAGGATGATTTTTTTAAGATGGGAAAGTCCTGGACAGTGTCTTTCTACCAATTAGAGTAATGCCATAGAGATCAATGAGGTAGGAGAGAAAAGGAAACTACTGGAAGATGAAGCCCTTGAGAAGGAGAATGTAGACAGAATTCAAGAGCAGGTAGGATTGGCCTTTCATACAACCATGAACATGGCTTCGTTTTTAATTGTTGGTCAGAGAGAAAAACTGTGTGTGTACAGACAGGGCAGTGGTTTAGAAGTGGAAATATATGCATTTATGAGCCTGATGGTTTCTATTTTCGGTGAGTATGAGGGTACACGTGGAAAGATGGTGGAGATTTCAGTAACAAGAAGACATGAACATATAATGCTGGAAAAACATAATTTTATTGCCAGAATTTCACATAGATTGAGGTTTGTGATTATGAACTTAAAGTGACTCTACTCTTACTGTTTGAATCCTACTACAGACTAAAAGTCAAACTAACCAATAGTGATGAGGAAAGCAACCCCAGTAATTGGTGATCTTTACCATATGTTGACATAAGGCTTGTCTGTTTGGTGGCCATGCTCACTGCCAAGCCTCTTGAGTTAGTTATTACTTTGCTGGCACTCCTTTCATGCCCTGGGAAAGCTGGGTTTGGCTACTTGGCATGCTGCTTTTGAGAGAATGCCAATCGTTACTTTAAAAGTCCCCAAATAAATTTTCATCGAAATAATGTAATCAGTATCTATTGTCCTACTTCTCCAAGAAACCTTCAAAAATCCTGAAATCTGAATATTTTCACCCCCTACAAATGGTAGTTTTGTATGTTTCTATCAAAGCACTTATGACATTGTCTGGACCATGCCAATTATTCGTCCGCCCTCTCCCCCCACCCCATCTCATCCCACATTGCCTTTCTCTTTGAGGCTGGGCCACGTTTCTTGTCTCTGGTATAGAGCATATGTTGAGTCCTTTACTCAAAATGCTAACACCAAATTGTTTTTCTGATTAAAATAGTGTATCCATAAAAAGGTCTTTCCTAACTCTTCCTACTAGTTTTCCCCTTCTGTGCTTAAAAATATCTGCCACTTTCTCCTAGGAGAGCACTATCTTTCCTCACCCCATTGGCATTTCATGGTTTAGTCGAAGGACTTGTTTTGACTAATGAGATGTTGAGTGGAAGAGACACTTGTCACTTCCAGGTAGAAGCTTTAAGAGCTGGCAATCGAGTCATCATACTTTTTTTTTCACCCTGAGATCTCAAAAGCATGAGCCACAGATGGAAAACCTATCGGTCTGGGAACCTGATTGGCTGTGATGAGCAGAATATGGGGCACCAGCTCCTGAGCAGTAAGAAAACTCTAAGCACGGTTTGTAAGGATGGTGATCCCTATCGAGTTTCAGTGAAACACTTAGTAAAACTGCCGTCCGCAGTAACTTGGAAGACAAATATGTTCCTATTAAGATCATAGGTTTGGTCAAGTAAATGGGAATTCAGACTCTGGGTGGTATGAGTTTGTTGTTAACAGTTGCATTTTACAAAGGTTTGTTTTCTTTTTCCTTTCCTTTCCTTTCCTTCCCTTCCCTTTCCCTTTCCCTTTCCCTTTCCCCTTCCCCTTCCCCTTCCCCTTCCCCTTCCCCTTCCCCTTCCCTTTCCCTTTCCCTTTCCCTTTCCCTTTCCCTTTCCCTTTCCCTTTCCCTTTCCCTTTCCCTTTCCCTTTCCCTTTCCCTTCTCTTCTCTTCTCTTCTCTTCTCTTCTCTTCTCTTCTCTTCTCTTCTCAATATACAGATCTCCAGAGCAAAGGGAGCTGTTCCCAGAAGGAATGAGCATGTTGGCAAGCAAAACAGGGAGTAAGTTTAATATTTGTAACCAGAAAGGCAGGCCTTGGGGAACTGTATTATCATTGATAGCTACCTGCTGTGTTTCTCAAACGGAGGACACTTCCCTCCGCATTGACAAAAGGCCTGGCCAAGTGAAAAGGAGCATTGTTTTGGTTAATGGTAATAATCAGAAATGACTTTAAGAACCAGTGTGGCCAGCCTAGTTGTGTCCCAGGCCTTATGATTACGGGTTGAGAAAGAGCCTCATCCGCAGCCTGGATGCCTCTAAGAGGAGTCCCCTTGTGCACCAGCAATGAACTTGTGGGGCAAAGGAGTAGTAAACTGGCATTTTTAACCAGTTTAGTGGGTTCATTTGAGTGCTTTCCCTGCAAACCTTGCCTATCCTAACTTGTTCATCCAGGCATAGCTCTTACAGCATCCTACATTCTATCACCATCTGACATATCACTAATTTTGTCATTTTTTAATGCATTGAGGTGAGAAATAGTATTACTTCTTTAGCTTCATATGCTCAATGAAGGACGCTTTTTGTTTAGGAACTTTGGTCAGATGCCTTGCAATAGCAGGCAAGGCACTAACCAGATGGGTTGAAGGGACAAGAAAGAGATAAATCAGGCTCTCATAAATCATAAACTGGAACTCAGGGCTAGCTAGTAGAGCAAAGAAAGAAGAGAGAGGAGCAGAATTCCTGCGTAATTTATGGGACCCTGCTGGAGATGGCAGCTAAGGGAAGTCTGATGCTCAGGCTGGGTCTCCGTTATCCTCGGAGCCGTGTGCGTGCTTGTAGGACGGCCTGAGGGGATCTGTGAGAAGCTCCCTCTTCTGTGAGGGATCAAGCCCATGTTGCATGTTCCTGCTTTTCAGGACATGTCAAAGAATAAGCCCCCAAATGAAAAATGGAAGCCAAAGTTGATTATAAGAACTATGAGTCCCCAGGGATTTACAGTGCTCTTGGCAAGAACAAAGGAATTTGGGCACAATCTTTGGATCTTATGGGCATTGTTGGCTCCAGTTGCTATCTGGCTTGCATTCATTTAATACGTATATATCTCTTCCACTATTCTGTAAGCTCCTTGAGTCCCAGGACTGGCTCTGCCGTGTTCAGTGTCTTTATTTCAGGGTCTGGCTCAGCCTGGGCATAAAAATAAGTGATACATGCACACATGAATGAATGAATGGACAAGTGACTCAACGAGTGGAGTTATTTATGAAAAATTCATTTTCTCCACCCGATTGGGAGTTTCAATGAGCCAAACGCCATGTTGCATGGCTCCAAACATTCCTACTGAAGAATGAAATAATGATGTTTGGGGAGGTTAGGTAGGAAACTAAATGGTTCTTCCTCAGTTATTTATGTGTTGTATATATCGCTGTTTTAATTAACTCCATTTGTCTGATTGACTTCCTGAGTCCTTAGAATTAAATGTCTTTGCCTGGAGATGTGGCTTGCTGTCTCTGAGGCTGCAGGGGAAGAAAGACAAAAAGAAGTCAAGCGTAAATTATGACTTTGGAGGCCACATGGATGTAGGTCCAAATCCTCACTCACCCAATACAATCTTGGACAAGTTCCTTAGCTCTCTGAGCCTCCGCTCGCTCTCTTCCTTGAAATGGGGCATGAATACCTGTGCTGCGGTTTTTTATGATAGTTGAATTAGTCAACATGCTCAAAGCCCCCTGCGAAGTGTTTGAAGATTCCATTTTGGCTCCTGGTGGGGGCCTACCGCTGCAGCCAGGAAGGAAGAAAGCCCATCCAGGTCCACACAATAGCGCTTTCACACTCTGTTTGTAGCTGTGTTGTTTTCATAGCTGCTGGATGATCACTTCTAACCTCTTACTATTTTACTCTTGTCATTTTAGTTAGTGCTCGATACCAGTGCTTGAGGTTACCGGTTCTGATACGATCCTGCAGAAAAATCATGGTTTCTCCAAGCAGACAGACACAAAATGGACAAACAGAAAATGATTTGTGCAAAATTGGAGGGATTTTTTATTTTTTTGAAACTTGGACTCTTTACAGATCAAAGCAAAGGAAAAAAAGTCCTAGCCCTTCAAAGTTTTCTTTCTTTCTCTGAGTTCTAGAATTAGGGAGGTAACAAGCGGGGAGAATGGAAATGGGATGACAGTTTCATCCTGCGATGTTTTCCAGCATTTGCAACTGGTTTAAGGTGTGCGTTTATAACATTCTGCTGAAAGTGAGACACTAGACGTACTAGCAAGCATGTGTACGCCGTCGCCGTCCCAGACTTGGGAAGAGCCGTGAGACATGCAGGCTCAGGCTCAGTAACTGGAGCTGTTCCAAACAATCGTCAACCACTCGGAGACTCAGTGTCCTGAGAATGTCTGCAATGTGACGTCATGGATGCATGGAGGACCTGCCCAGAGCAAGTCTGGCTGTGGGTCTGATACCACTAACCACAGGCTGCATACCTTCTTCCGTCTCGGGGATCTGGCAACCAAGTCTAAGTTAAGGTGACACCACCCAGATTGTGGGAAATACCACGGAGAACTAGGGAACATTGGGTGCATCGCTGATGCAGGTGAGAGACCATTACCCCTGACACCTGTACCGGGAGTGGGACGTTGCGGGTTCGTAAGAAGAGACAGAATTGTTTTCCTCATGGCTGTCAGGATAGGTCAGCGATGGGGCTCTATGCCCATTAAAGAAGTTAATGGGAAGCTTGTCCCTCTGTGTTTATCTGATCCCCCAAGATTTGCAAAGGAAGGCCCCTCACACAGTGGGCTCCACTTGTTTTTAGTACTCTTTTCTATACCTCTTGATCTAATTCAGAGATACTGAAATAGTAAATCGATTTTAATTAAAAAAAATGAGTTTGAGATTTCAGAAGAAACCTCTGGGGCTCATATGACATGCTTGCTTTGTGTCGGCGCTGTGACCGTAGTCCTGCCCCACTGTAAGTGGCTCTTCACTGCCTGCAACATGAGCCAACGTGACTTCAGCTCATGCGCAGATCCTCCATCAGCTGACGTCTGGCATCTTCTCGGCCTCATTTCCTTCTGCGCACACTCTCTCAGGCTCCTTCTACAGGTCATGCTGAACTCCGCGTGTGTCACGGCTCAGGCTGCTTTTCTACGGATCCATACATTTCCACTTTCATCACTTGGGACTGAACCCAGGACTCCCTCTCTACGTGCCTCCTCTGACCTGTGCACAAGGAACCAATCCCTCACTCTCGCTCACAAAACTCATGCCTGGCACTACTCCCGTGATGACACTTTCACATTGTATCAGAGTTAGGACATCAACTTCCTTCAGATCTTGTCATTTATTTGAGGAGAGACGATCACTCCAACTGATAGGACATAGGACACAGCTACAAAATTTTGATGAATTGAGATAGAAATTTCCTCTTAAAAAATGCTTATTTATTTATTTATTTTTGAGAGCGAGACAGGCAGTGTGAGCACAAGCTGGGAAGGGGCCGAGAGAGAGAGGGAGACAGAATCTGAAGCAGGCTCCAGGATCTGAGCTGTCAGCACAGAGCCCGATGCAGGACTCGAACTTACAAACTGATATCTTGAGCTGAAGTTGGCCACTTAACCGACTGAGCCAGCCACGGGGCTCTAAAGTAAAATAGTTTTAATCACTGACAAAATTTGGAGTTTTAAACGCACACAAAAATAATAATGAAGGAAGAAAACCAGCGAATGGATCAAGAAGTAGATAGCTTTGGCTGATTTAACTTGTTTAACCAATAGGTCCTTTATTCCTGGTATCAAACACCTTATGCATCTTGTAAAGATGAAAATTTCAAAAGCCATTAATTATTTTCTGCTTACATCACAAAACAGAGACAACAAACCCATCAGATCAAGGGGTAGCAGGAGGCTGACAGGCCCTTGGGTAAGCCACACCGTCTCTAGCCCCCAGAGGAATAGGAGCCAGAGGGTTAAAACTATCTACAGCCACTGTGACTCAGGCCTCAAGTACAAGGGGTTGAGGAGGCTCTGGCTACATTCAAGTCATAAAGGACGTTTAGGACACAAGTGACAATAGTCTGACAAAGGGCTGTTTCCTTCCATCTGGTTGAAAAGCTGAAGTCCATCCTCAAAGATAGAAAAATCAGCCATTGTACAGCTTCATGAGAATCCAGAAACAGGTTCCCTCGGGGCTCCCCCGACCATTCCCAAGCAAAAACCAGATTGCTTTTCTTTTCTGCTCTAACTATATCGGGCCAATCACCTGAACACAATTCTCCGCAATAGCCCCAGCAGCTCACATCCACATGAAATCGTCATCGGATCCTTTGCACCCTTTCTGAGCTGAAAAGAGGCTCTCTGATGCCTTACTCCAAGTCCATCTCCACCTGCTCTCTGCTGAGGAGGTTTCCAGAATGTTCCTTGCTCAGTGATGGCAAATTTGTCTTCATAGTTATCAAATATCTATTCTGGGTCAGGTGTAAGATACAGGTACTTACATTATTGTATTTAATCCTCATGATGAGATAAAAGGTAATTATTATTGTCCCCATTTTAAAGATATAGGAGGGCTAGAGCAGGAAGGTATAGAAATACAACTTCACTCACAGAGCCGACTTCTAGGATAGCAGAGCCTCCCTGAATTGGGGCTCTAAAGCCCTTTCTCCTTAAACATGATACATCCTGGCCCTTCTCTCTCTGCCTGAGCACCCCCATTATTCCCTAGCTCTCACGTGTTATGGCCACCAAAACAGGGCCAGCCAAGGTCATCTGTGAGGTTTCTTAGCAGATGCGCAGCCCCATATATAGCCTAGTACCACTTAAAAAAAAGATAATGTCTCACAAATCTCCCTGACTTACCTCCTTAAAACCAGTCTGTATTCTTAACATACCAATATAATCCCTTATACTTTGACCCAAGAAGCCTATTCTATCTTTGCCAATTTTAAGGTTTACTGAGATTTAAGGGAGAAAAAAAAAGAAGATGCAGAAAAGTAGAAAAAGCGTCATCAGTGGGACTCCAATCCAAGGATGGCTGGTATTGGGTATGAATGACCTATCATCACGGTCCCGACAAGCTCAGGCCACTCTGGTTCAGGATTCGACCCAGCCTGGTGGCCCATGAGACACCAGAGGCACCCGCCAACCTGAGCCAACCACCGTTCAGTGAGAACACTGTGTCTCCCTCCCCTGTCGGCTCTGTACAGGGTTCAAGTGTGCATCAGAGCACACGCATGGTTGGAGAGATTCCTTGTAGATTGCAGCTTCCTTCTACTCAGAGCATCTTACAGAGACACGCTTCCTTTTAGTCCTCAGGAAAGGCTGTTGTCTCCATCACCTGCATGTCAAGAACAGGGGTCAGCCCACAGATGGGAGGTGAGACTTTATTTGGAGGATCTCTGAGAACGAGCAAAATAAATACATTTATGTTTAATGCCCACTCTCTGCTGAGTACTTTGACAAGAAAACTTTAAAGCTCTTCAAGAAGCAAGATTTGGTCTGTCTTACTGCTGTTTCCCCAAGACATAGGACTGTTTCTAAAATAACACGGCATTTAAAAAGCACAATAATTCCTTAAATATCTGCAGCAACAGATCTGTAAGATGGACATTTCTACAAGCATGAAAGGACCTGCGAGCTAAGGTTTGGAGAAATCCCATGAGCTGCCCGAGGTTAGCAGTGTAGGGAGTTGGGCTGGCCCGGGGAAGGATTACTGGATTCCAAGACCTGTCTTCTTTCCACAATGCCACTCTGCCTGTACCTCATGGTGCACTGGATATGCTGGCGAGTGGCTTCACATGGTCTGATTTCAGTCCTGCCAAAGAAAAACGCATCACTGACCAAGGCCTTATTTTAGTCACCACTGCTCCACCCTTTCCATTTGACCCCAGCCTTCTTCCATGCTGGATTTCCTGGCGCAAACATTTTGTCTAGGCAGTCTCTGGTGTGAAAGAATTTTAGTCTACAACAAACCAGAGCATATAAAATGGAAAATCTCACACATGTGCCCTCAAGTAAGGACAGAGAGACTGATTTCCCATAAATGCCTGATTTACAGAAAACTGACAATGCCGGAATTTTCTTAAATGTTAGGGAGATGGTCCAGAATTGCCTCATATCAACTGTGGAAGTTTTACTTTTGGTTTCTAGAGATGTGAAAAAGAAACGACCCACAGCAGGTTGATCTCACAAAATAAGCTGAATTGGGCCTTGTGTGACTTGGACTGGTTGTGTCAGCTCTGGGAATTTTCGAAGATGGTCTTCATTTGTTTTGATTTTAATAGTCTCCCTTTTTCCCATCGCTGCCCATAAATAGAGCCCAGCCCAAACCCTTGCCTGCGGCTTGCCACAGTTTGCCTCTTCTGAATTGCAACTCCTCAGCTATTCAACAAAGCAAAAAACAAACAGAAACTCCTCTTTTTGACAATTTTGAGCTTGCCGTGGTTTGCCTCTTTCGATTTAGGTTGACACTGTCTGCTAGAATATTCTAGATAATGCTCTTTAAAAATAGATACTACGTAAAGTGATTTCTAATTCCTCCATCTTGATCCATTATGCTGGCTTATCTCCTCTCACCTTTAGGCCCTTGAAGCCACATTCAGGAGTTTGAACTTTATTCTAAAGGTGCTGAGGAATCCCTCAGCAAATAGGTGTCCTAATCACATCTTCCCTTTAGAAATACCAACATGTCAAATGGAGAATGGATTGGAGAGGGGCAAGCCTGGAGTCAAGGAAACTGTTAAAAGAATAGTGCTTGACTCCAAGTGAGAGATGAATGGTGCGTCTTGAAGAATTGAACCCTTCCTAAAAAGAAGTCTGGCATTTGCCCTTGGATCCTGGGAGGTTAGCTCTGAGCTCTGGAATGTCATGTCTGAGGGGTGTTTCTGTTTGCCGCGGAGCCTTGGCTCACACCCAGAATGATATAGGGTGGAGACTTTAGATCACCGTGTGTCAGCTCAGCCTCTGAAGGGATTGCAGACTAAGGTCAGCCATGTTGATGGTCAACCAGGTTTCCATGATCCAGTCCAGGGAACACACTGGACACTGAGGCTCAAGTGAGTTTCTCCAGCTGGCAGTGCTCTGTGCACATGTAACAACATTGCCGAGACCTTAATGTTTCCCACAACCCCACCGGGACAGGACAATTGGAAGCTCCAAGCTTGGGACCCTCCTGGACTCTACCCTCTATACCCCTCTTCCCTTGGCCAATCTTAACATGTGTCCTCTGGCTATCCTAACCTATAAGGATGAGTGTGAACACTTTAAGCTCTGAGTCCTTCTAGCTCGTTAATAAAACTCAGAGCGGCCTTGGGAAGCTCTAAATTTGCAACTGGTGTCAGAAGTAAGAGTGGTCTTCTTTCTCATTGCCACGTAATACTCCATTGTATATATACACCACATCTTCTTGATCCATTCATCAGGTGATGGACATTTAGGCTTTTTCCATGATTTGGCTATTGTTGAAAGTGCTGCTGTGAACATTGGGGTACATGTGCTCCTATGTATCAGCACTTCTGTGTCTTTTGGGTAAATCCCTAGCAGTGCTATATGGCCATTTGTAGGAAAGTGGATGGACCTCGAGGGTGTCATGCTAAGCGAAATAAGTCAGGCAGAGAAGGATAGATACCATATGTTTGCACTCATAGGTTTAACAGGAGAAACCTAACAGAGGACGTAGGGAGAGGAAGGGGGAAAGAGAGCTGGGGAGAGAGAGGGACACAAATCATGAAAGACTATTGAACACTGAAAACAAACCATGGACTGAAGGGGGAGGGGGAGGGAGGGAAAGAGGTGATGGTCATGGTGGGGAGCACTTGTGGGGAGAAGCACTGGGTGTTATATGGAAACCAATTTGATAATAAACTATTAAAAAAAAGAAGTAAGAGTGGTCTTGGGACTGTTCCCTCAAAATTTGCAGGTGCCAATCCGAAGGAGCAGACATGGGAATAGAGGCAAGCAGAGGCTTGAGGAGTTTAGAAAATAGCACTGGGTGAGGCTTCTGACCGGACGTGGTAAGGTGGACACCAGAAGGAGCCTTCAAGGTGGCGCCCAGATTTCTGACTTGGCCACTGGTGGTGCCTTGCGGTGCTTATCCAGACCTGATTCTCTCTCCTAAGATGTTTTACTCTGAATGCCTAGAACAGGGACATTTTAGATACAAAATAGAGGTTGGATGAAGAATGATAAGATCTGACTAGTTTATTAACCAGAATGGGAAATGATCATTCAGTTTACAATGCAATGTTAATGGGAGGGTAAACCTCACTTCAGTTTTTAAATGAATCTAGGAGGCCAGTTTATAGATTGAATGGATGGTGGCAGTTAGAGGTATATACGATTATTTATTTCCTGCATGCTTATAAAAAGAGTTTAAGACAACTTTCAATAAAGACCTTAAACTTCTGAGAGATTAATTTCATCAACTATGTTAGTGAACATGGTCTCATTTCAATTCAGATTATCTCGGCCAAAATAATAGGTATTTCTCTTGTCCTGTCTGAACATCTGGAATCCTTGAGAAATGTCAGGGACAGAGCTTACTGGTATGAGGTCTCTTTTTGTTATGTTCTATATAGACCACTGACTTTTTTGTTTAGGTTTTACTTTTTTAATATTTATTTATTTATTTTGTGTGTGTGTGTGTGTGTGTGTGTGAGAGAGAGAGAGAGAGAGAGAGAGAATCCCAAGCAAGGCTCTGAGCTGTCAGCACAGAGTTTGATATGGGGCTTGAACTCACGAACTGTGAGATCATGACCTGAGCCAAAATCGAGAGTCAGACACATAACTAAATGAGGCATCCAGGCGCCCCTGACTTTTTTTTGTTTTTTAATCCATACTTCAGTTGCCACAGGATTGAGTTCATGAAGTTTTCCTTGTCTTTATGGCATTGCTGTCTTATAGTTAAAACTAAATGTTAGTCATGGTTTCTTGGCTGACTTATATTTTTCTCATTTTTATACTGTCTTCTCTTCAGTAGATTTAGGTTACACAAAGGTCTCCCTGGTTAACCTTCTAAAATCACCCTAGTCTCAATAGTGCCACATGTATACAAGTTATTAAATTGAAAAAAAAATCGAAAGACTAATATTTCCTTCCCTTCACCGCTCAAGATTTCTCAATAGTCACTGTGCAATTGAGAACAACCATAATATTTATATTTATGGCAACCGTATTTATATTTATATTTACAAGGAATATTTATAACATCAATAATACATGGCCTACTTAATTTTTAGGTTTTTTGGAAGAATAAACGTGGTATCATAAACCAAACTACTGAGTAAGATATAAAGGTCAGGGCAACTGTGAGCTATACATTTTCATTCGCTGAATTCTTGATGAATGACTAAAATCTAGTGTGTGTGTGTGTGTGTGTGTGTGTCTGTGTGTGTGTGTGTGTGAATTCTGTTCAGTCCAATTGTAAGGACTTTTCTCTTTGCAAAGTAACATCACAACTTTTATCCCACTTGTGTAGAACAAGAGTCTTGTAAGTCGGCTGTTGTGACAAGTTCTGTAAGTAGGAATCTGAACCGCAGCGAGAGACCAAGGACGTGCGTGAGTCAGCACAGCTGCTGGGAGACAGAGGGCCGAGTCTCCTTAGACCCTTTCACCTTTACAGCCACACCCCCAGGCCACACTTCTCTCTGGGTGGGACACATCCACAAAGTGGTGAAGTAGCATTTGGTTCTTTTCGGGAGCGCTCTGCCTTCCTTAAAATAGAGGCATGGTGGGCTGCTGCGGGGGGCTCAGTTGCCTGAGCGTCCGACTTTGGCTCAGGTCATGATCTCATAGTTCATGGGTTCGAGCCCCACATCAGGCTCTGTGCTGACAGCTCAGAGCCTGGAGCCTGCTTCCGGTTCTGTGTCTCCCTCTCTCTCCACCCCTCCCCCACCCATGCTTTGTTTCTGTCTCCGTAATAAATAAACATTTAAAAAATTAAAAAAATAGGAGCATGGCTCCTATTCACATGGCAAGAAGAATCAAGAATAATCAGGAAATCTCAATCCCGGAATGATGTCTTTCTGGAAAATTAAGATATTTGCCGTTGTAAGTCCAGAGTGAAAAACGCCTTCCCAACTTGAGAGAGAGGCTGTTAGAATAATAGTAATGACTTAAAAACAAACAACAGAAAATAAAAATCTCTTATTAAAGCTGGGTTCATGTGCGCCACAGTGACGGAGCTGCTCCCACGCACAAAGCAGTCGGTGGTCTACGCTGGTCTTGCCCAGCAGACTAAAGGGTCTGGGACGGGGAGGGGACAACGCAGGTTTTCTAAGTAGACTGCTTTGATTTGGGGTTCTCTCTGCAGCAGCTGCTACCTCTGCTGGTAGGCCCTTAACTTCTCCAAACCTCAAATTGCTTATCCATAAAGTAGGGATTCGATAATAGTCATGCCGCACGTTTAAAAAAATGTTTTTAAATTTTGTTTTTTATTCATTTTTGAGAGACAGAGCATGAATGGAGGAGGAGCAGAGAGAAAAGGAGACAGAGGATCTGAAGGATGCTCTGAGCTGTCAGCACAGAGCCTGATGCAGGGCTCAAATCCACAGACCGTGAGATCGTGACCTGAGCCAAAGTCCGACACTTCACTGACTGAGCCACCCAGGCGCCCCAGGCCACGTATTCTTAAACAGAGACCAGCTGGGAAGCACCTTTGCTGATTCTCTTTCTCCGCTAAGTCCCTGCACTCACTGACAGTTACTGAGGGAACAGCTTGCCTGGCTGTGTCTTCATCTTCCCCATGAAATGCTGCATGGTGTGCATTCCAGACAAGAATGGCCCATGAAGTCATCCATCTTCTTTGTTGTTTAGATGCAAAACGTTCTGAAGATCTGCTTGCATTTAATGATAAACAGGGACTATAGGACAGCAGTGACGGATGTTTGAATCAAAGCAAAACTAGCACACTCATTTGTGGCTTTGATCTCCTAAGTATTCCCCAACGTCACGGTCATGGCTCCATCTAATTTAGAGACAATGAAGACCATTCGTTGAGCAAATAGTAAAATCCATCTCTAGTGGGTTCATTATGTTTACACCAATCTTATTTAGTTAATGTTGCATCTTCTTAAGTTGGATTTTCCATGGAGTAATTGTGAGTCAAAGAGAAAAAGAAAAAAACAGGTAAATTAATCAGTGCTTAAATAGTAAACGATATACCTAAATAGAGACTTAGCCAGAAGAGCAACCATAAAGGCAGAGTGCTTTTAAAGTGTGTGTTTCTGGAGGCACCTGGGTGACTAAGTCGGTTAAGTGTCCAACTTCAGCTCAGGTCATGATTTCATGGTCTGTGGGTTCGAGCCTCCCACCGGGCTCTGTGCTGACAGCTCAGAGCCTGGAGTCTATTTCAGATTCTGTGTCTCCTTCTCTCTCGGGCCCTCCTCTGCTCATGCTCTGTCTCACTCTGTCTCTCAAAAGTAAATAAATACGTTAAAAAAATTAAAATGTGTGTTTCTGCGTAAGTGTAACTTGTGATGACCATTCCTTTCTCAATGTCGTCCTGGTTTGCTGGGTAGATGCTGGAGGAATACTGATGCATTTATACATCTCGGGTCTGTATCCCTGGCAGGGCTGTAGATTAATGTAATGTGCATTTCCCTAAGAAAGCAGCATCTTCTCATCCTCCCGGTTCGTTACCAGCGGGGGCTCAGCTGTGAGGACTTAGTGGCCCGGAACAGCTAGGCTCCTCTGGAGGGTGACACCATGCACTCACACATGAGCCACTCTGGTTAATTTTAATGGGAGCTGCGTGTGGTTCTGGGGTGACTTAGCTTTTACATAATTCCACTTTGAGGACCCAAAACTTTTATACTGTCCCCCTGAGTGACAGTTTCCTGGATTCAGGCCAGTAGGGTGTCCGTCACCCATTTCTCAAAGTCACATGCCACGCCAGGCTAATCACATTGGCCAACCAGTGTTCTCGATTAGCGTTTTCCCAGATACGGAAGGGACGCTCTGTAGCTGCATTTTTCTGGGCACTTCTATGTGCCAAACACTGCTGGCTGGCTGCCATGTGGTACCTTCGGTCCTGGCCAGTGCCCTGTTCAGTAGGTGCTGCTGTGCCCTCGAGGTTAAGAGAGTAAGACCCGGCCGACTGTCTGGATGCAAATCACAATGCTGCATTTCCTCTGTGTGCCTGTGGACAAGTCAGGCAACCTCTCCCGGCCTCAGTGTTCTCATCTGTCAAAGGGGGACGCTATTGTCTACATCTTAGGTTGTTACCAGGGCTAGTGCACTGAACACCTCTCCAGGCAGGAGGCAGGAGCTCCCCATCATGGAAATCATATTTATAAAGGTCCATGGTGCATCCACAACCCACCCTTATCATGTCTGTCTTTGTACTGCCCTTGGGAAAACCTGTCAAAACCAAAGATCAAGAATCCTGAAAGCATTTAGGTTACGGCCCCTGGATCTGCCCTTCAGGTAAAGGGGAGAGAAAGGGGCACGGAGACCTCAGACAATAACATGTCTGCCTCCCTCAGGCTCGTCATCACTGGCAGGAAAGAGAATGGCACAAAAGTGTAATAAACATATTTAGAGTTTTGCCGGTGGCCCGTATGTGACTGCCACGCCACAGGCCCAAGTCCTCTCTCTGCCTCAGAACGCATGAGTGCTTTTGTTGGAAAAAATTCTGTGTGTAGCAGCCACTCTCCATGTAGGGCATCCAGGCTCCTCAGACCGGACTCTCCTGCCTGCCAGGTGTATCTCTTGCAACCGCATGTGTTTAAGAAACAGTGGGTTCAGAAGGCTGAGATTCTGACACACTGTTGCAAGCGGAGTCTGGTAGTTTAGTCTGAGGGGAGTTTATCAAGGAGAATCTTGGGATCGAAGCCTGTGGAAGGGAGAGGACGGGTGCAGGGGTGGGTAGAGGGAGGCACAGGACAGCCTCACACCTCTTACGAGAAGCTCACAGGCTACAGTGACCCATCAGAAGAGTCTCTGACTTGGGGTGAGATGGCGAGTCTTCTTACCCCTCTACCCAGCCCCACGGTGTACCCATCATGCACTGTCTCCTGGATCCCTTCAGGAGGGTCACCATCTGAGGACAGCTCCGGGCAGCCGATGCAGTCTCTGGAAGGTTGCCCACTGATGCTCTTTCCTAGAGTCTTTCACTGAAGGACAGTCGGGCTAGTGCATCATACGTCCATAAGTGCCCACCCACCCCACCCCCAACACCTTCTGCATGAGCCTCAGTGGCCCAGTCACTTTCCCTGGGACCACTATCATTTTGAGACCCATCCGTGGAGAACACAGGTCTATGGCTGTGAATGGTCCTGCGTTATGGGGACAGAGGGGAGGGAAAAGGAAAAGGTAAGAAGGAGAATGGAAGGTGAGAAGGATACTAACATTGGAGATGCATCCAATTGTGGAGGTAGTGGTGCACATCCTAAATTCAATGTCATCTCCACCACTTTCCCTTAGAAAACACGAGATGGGTAATTGCTGTTTGATAGATAAAGAATCTGGGGCTCAGCGAGGAAGCAGCAAACACAGTAAGTGCTTTGTCTCAAGTCTCTTTCACTTTAAAATATGTGCCTGGAGCTGCGGTGTCCCTGGTCCGAATGTAAGGCCATGAGGGCAGAGACCCAGCCACACAGCCATGTGCCCCTGACATCAGCTTTCGGGGTCCACAAGCCTGGGTCTTCCCTGCCCTCCCAGCCACTCCATCTGCTCCCAAATCTGGACCTAGACTTACTTTTCTACCTTTCCTCTCATTCACTGCCTACAATAAATGCATGAGTGGTGAGTTTGGGGTGGGATCCCAAGACTCAAAGACCCCCAGGAGGCACCACCACGATTCTACCCCACGCATATTAACCAAACTCCTTGGTACAACAGTGCCAGAAAAGGACTCTTGGGAAATCCCAAGGGACAGCCCAGATGGCTTACGAGTTCAAGACAACGTAAACTCAAAAGTGCTTTCCCAATAGTATGTTTCCGTTCCACAGGGCACAGGTGCATGCTTATAGGAATGGCTGCCATTTTACACACAGGATCTCAAGCCACATGAAAAAACTTGAAGAGACACATATTTCCCCTTGTTTTAGATATGAGGAAAAAACTGAGTCATGGAGAGATTAAGGAGAGTACCCAAGAGCACCCAAGTTAGGAAGTGACCCAGCCCAGATTCAAGCCTGGCTCCTTCAGACACTGAGTCTTAGCTTCGAACTCTGCCAGCCTGAGATGCAAACACACACGCTTACACTCCATCCTACAGTGTTGGCCAGGGGACCAGCCTTGCGAAGTGAGGGGAGGCATGTGAAGTGAGACACATATTCTGCTTTATTCTCTGTTCCAGGACACATGAGAAAACGTAAGCTTATAGTTCATGTATGTGTGCACTTAAATACAAGCACACTTTACAGTATGTGGAGCAAATGAAATATTTGATAACTGTTGAATGCATTGGGGAGCGTCTATCTTGACCTGTGAACAAGTGATCAGTATATCCTGTTCACACTGCACACAAATAAACACACTCACACACACTCACATGCACATCTACTCACACACACTCATGGTGACCTTCCCTCTTGGGGATGTTTGTTCAGCGGCTGGTTCCTGCCCTGCCTCCTTAGGGCGGCGGGGGGGGGGGGGGGGCGGGGCCGGGGGGGGGGGGGGGGGGGGGGGGGGGGGGGGGGGCCTGGCACAGGTGTGAGTGTGGGTGGAATTTATCTTCTAAACAAGTGAGAAAATGAAAAAGTGAACAGAAAAACCACAAAAGCAGCTCTGGTTGCTGATCTTGATTTAGAAAAAAAAACGCAGGCAGAAGGAAGGTGGAGGAAGTAAGGTGGGGGGGAGTGTTAAGGAATGGTTGGGAGAGAAGAACGAATGGAGGACAAAAGAGAAAATGTGATCAAAGGAACGTGTTCCTCCTCACCTCCCCGGAACAAACGAGCTGGCTGTTGCACGCTGTTGATCCCCCCTCAGAATTACCACCGTTAGCAGCCGTGAGATACGCCGCAGGGCGGTGTTAGAAGGCGGGTGTTGCCGTTGATATTGTCAAATGACGGATGACTTTGCTCAAACCAGGTCCAAAGGCTATACCCACAGAGCCTGTTTCTGAGCACCTATTCCCTGAGTTACTCTAAATTGCATGACTCAGAGTGTTATAGCAATTCTCTTGGTTTCCGTACTTCCATTTCTGTGAGACGCATGATTAAAAATCCGATTTGCTTTTTGCGCATCAAGCCTTAATCAGCGACCACGCCGGGCTGGAGCAAGAGCCTCGGCAATCAGCCTGCATTATAGGGAAGGCAGGGGCAGAAATGGGACATGGGAACACTGATTTCTTAGGGTTTTCCTTAAACTCTGAAAGCGTCTCCTTCCCACAAAACTTCAGTCACAATCTGTAATCAATTAGCTAACTAGCTCCCCCTCTTGAAACTTTTCTTTGAAAACTGCTTAATGCTCTAAAGAGATAATCTAACATCAAATCTTTGTCCACGGCCCCCCTTGGAATCGATCGTGTCAGGGGAAAATAATGTAATTGTGTAAAAATCTGGCCAAAGCAAAATCTGCAACTGTGACATTATTTTAGTTAGGTCTCCAGTCATCTCTTTTACTCAAAAGTGTTTTGACACAGCCTGAAAGGCAAAGGGGTTAAGAGACACTCACCTGCAGAGTTAGCTTAAAGGGGCCACGGGCTTAAAGAGTTAAGGTAGCAAAAACGGTGAAACTGATGTCACCAAAACACACGAGTTTGTCTTACTGTCAGAAATTGAGAATCTTGACAAAATGCTGTGTCATGCCTTATTTATTTTGTGTTATTATTTTTAATTTGATCCAGACATTTTCTTTTTAAAAAATTTTTTTTAAATGTTCACTTATTTTTGAGAGAGAAAAAGAGACAGCGTGTGAGGGAGGGAGGGACAGAGGGAGAGGGAGACACAGAATCAGAAGCAGGCTCCAAGCTCTGAGCTGTCAGCACAGAGCCCGACTTGGGGCTCGAACTCACGAGCTATGAGATCATGACCTGAGCCAAAGTCGGATGCTTAACCTGACTGAGGTGCCCAGGCACCCCTGATCCAGACTTTTTCTCTTCTCGTCTTACACTGAACACAAGAGAAGTTTTGACCCTCTCTGCAATTTTAGCGATGAATCTATTATGTGATATATACATTTCAGAGCAAGTAATGAGGCCACTATGTGGTATATATATTTCAAAGGGTTAGACTAATGGCAAAGAGATACACTAATCCATAGCCCATGCGAAGACACCTGTAACAAGACTGATATTTCTTTAAACCAGCTGTTCTCAGGTGTGGCTGCATATGTATTTGAATCCTGTGGATTTGAACGAGCTCATTATTTATGCCTGGGTCTCGCCCTCCGAGATTTGGACCTGAGATTCAGAGATTTAAAAAGTTCTCCAGGTGATTCACCTATGGAGCCACCGTTGAGGGCCCTGTTTTAAGCTGACTGTACCACCCACAGGCACTGTCCCTCTGCAACCTTACTGAGGGATAGTTGACAAATATAACTGTACATAGGCACTTGTGCTAATACAGGGAACCAGCCCCCCAGGATCCTCTCATTCGTCATTCACGCTGGTCCTGGTTTTGCTCTGATGTGTCTTGCCAGGTGCCCAGAGTGCGTCTCTGGAGGTGATTCTGGTGCTGCTTCTGGGACCGCTGACCCAAACAGGCACCCGGCCTTGTCAGTTTCTTGACCACCCACCAGCGTATTAGTTTGCAAGAGCTCCCATAACGACATACCACAGACTGGGTCAATTGAACATCAGAAATGGATTTTCTCAACTCTGGAGGCTGAAGTGTGAGATCAAGACAGGGCTGGGTCCTCTGAGGCCTCTCTCCTTGACACACAGATGCCTGTCTTCTCCCTCAGTCCTCATGTGGTCGCCTCTCAGTCTATGTCCTAATCTCTTCTTAAAAGGACATCTGTCATATTGGATTACAGCCTCCCCCCATGACCTCATTGACCTTAATTGCTTCTTTAAAGGGCCCATCTCCAAATACATGCACCTTCTGAGATACTGGAGGTCAAGGCTTCTATTCGTGAATTGAGTTGGTGACTAGGGAGGGGATTCATCTCCTAAGAGCTGGCTAAGAAGGGTGTTCGTATCCTCAACATGCATGCACTGGTCATAGCTCTCCAATAACTGTGACTGGGGACAATGTTAGAGAAATTAGGATGCATGAACATTTGTGAATGGTCTTCCTGAGCTCCCTTTATCAGTCAAATTAGCAGTCAAGGTAACAGCCACAGGGGGTTCTGTGGCCATATCAAAGGTGGCATTAACCTGGGAATGAACCAGAAAATTCATCTTCCACCTCAAGGGTCATCCAAAGAGCCTGGGCACCTTTCCCAGGGTCCTGGGAAGTGGGAAACCCCCACCCCCACAGCCCTTGGCAGGCTGAAAGAGGGCGGGCTCTGTTTCCTCTGCTGTTAGTGGTTCAAAGCAGCTCAGCACCCTACTCCCCCACACACGAGCACCTGACTGTCACCATGACCATGAGGCCATGAGATGGTTGGAAAGACTGTGCTGGCTTTTCTCATTAACAACAGAGCAATACTTACTGCTTTCAATGATTAGATCTTTGGATGCTTAGTTTGTTCTTGGGTTTCCCTAAGTTTGAGACTCCCACGTCCCTTAGAGTATTTGGTTTGGAATTATTCTTTCTACTATTTCCACTCCTTATGTCTTAGTGTTGGGTACACTTCCACTTTCATTTTAGGAAGAGAAGGTTCAGGTGGCCTCCATTCTCAAATTTCCAAACACAAGTTCTCTGACTCTTTCCACTGCCTTTGAGTATTCTTTCCCCTGGGGCCAAGAAGACGTGGCCTAGATGTAGAACTCTGTGTTTGCTTTGTGTCCCACTGTGCTCTAGAGATTTCTATAAGCAGTGATTGCGTCTTCTAATCAGCGTCTCAGCATATCCACGTTATCTCAGGTCCTTTTCTTTGAACTTTGTCAACACTTTTTGAAACAACTTAGTGTCAAGTCAGAAAAATAAAATTAAATGAATAAAGTATTATTCTGAGCTCCCTAAGAACATGGGCGATATCCCCATGAGGTTCTGATACTGTATAGATACACATTTGAAATCTGTTGAACTGAATCAGACTTAGTTTAATTAAATTGATCACTTTCTGTCAAAGCTGGAAGGGACTTGTGACTCTTTATCTTCAGAGATAAGCGAACCCCAGACAAGAGCACTGGCCTAAAGCCACAGTGAGTTAGGTCAGAGCTGCGATTAGCTCTCCATTGATCAATGCCTACGTTAATTAATACATGACACCCTTCAAGATTCATGATCACTTTGTTTTAGGAAGATGTCAGAACAGGACACTATTTCACTGTCTTCCATTTAGAGCCTCTCCAAATGGCACATAACTTTTAAAAATGAACCAAGGTGTGGATATGAGGTAGAAAATAAAAAACACCATTCTATTCACAACACAGAGTCCCTTAGACTAGACCATGTGGCTGCAGGCCAAGGGGAGAAGGTCGCCGGTAATAAACGAGCCGGATTGCGTTTGCAGAGGGCCAGTGCCGCTCAGCTACTAACAGCCATCTGGATTGTCTGTGTGGAGGACAGATTGCCTGTTATGTCCACCAAGTGAGTTGTCTTGCCCTGGAAAAACAAAATACAAAACATCAACAAAAGAAACCTGTCATCTCCCTGTCTTCCTCCGTGGAAATGAGCTTTCTTCCAACGCGCACTGGTGGCAGTCACCAAGCTCATCTCTGCAAATCTGGAGGGTGACAGCTGCCAGCGGGGCATTTGGACAAGAATCCGACGGGCAGGCAGAGGGTTCCAGATGAGGAAGTCACAGGAAGGCACTGAGCGTGTTGTTTCCCTCCTGAAGCCAACAGGAGCCGAGGGAAACAACACCTATCCTTAGCTGAGCCACCATCCTTTCCCTCGCTCGCTTTGCTAAATAGAAGATGAAGTTTGGGCCGTTTGTCTGCAGAACTCTGACTCTGCAGCTCCCTTCCTCCCTTTGTTCCTAAGAATAAACAAATCACAGAAAGGCTGAAAATCTCTCCTTTAAAAAAAAAAAAAAAAGCTGGTCTGATTTGGCATTTAATTGTGGCTTCTGTCTCTGTTTCAGATTAGTGACTCTTCTGCTTAGAAGGTGGCTGTTCTGACTTTTCTTTCAAGTTTCTTCTTCAGTTGTATTAATTTGGCCGTGAATTGCTTGGAGACTCTGACCCAGAGGAGCAGAGCGCGTGTGTTTCTGGAAGCGCGTTCTGCTATCAGCGGAGTACAGCAACACAAATATTTTCCCAAGTAAAATGGCAGCCATTTATCAAATCAATTGTTGCAATTTTACATCTCAGGCCTGTGAATTTTGTACCTATTCATAAAATGTTTGTCTCAAAAAGCACCCAGTGGAATACAGTGGGATATAGCACAGAGGACAGAGGAAGCATCGACCCAATCATCTTATTTGCTGTAAAAATGTGTTTGTTAATTTGTCATTGTGATAACACATCTTACACTGGCCACCACACCAAGGGGGGAGGGGGAGAGTATCATTAGGGAGTCCAATAAAACAGCAATCAGAAATGCCAAACCACCTCTAGGGTTGACCTGGAAACGTGCAGGTAGGGTATGGTGATGCCATGCTGTTTCACCAAAAGTGGAAAACCTATGGGGAAAGTTTGGATAACACTTTCTTATGAGAATCAGACTCTCAAGGACTCGTGTCGTAAAGAACTCACTTTATTCTGCTTCCTCCGTTGAAGATGTCAGAGGTGCGCTCAAGGTGTCTATGAGGAAAGCAAAAGCTCATTCACGAAATGTGTGCTAAGTTCCAAAAGCTGATGCATACATATGAGGGATCAGGGGAGCCCCGAGGGGGGAGGTGTGGGAGCAGAAGCAGGAAGACGGACTTGCATGGAAGAGGTGCTAAGCGTCAGTCACAAAACCAGGACACGGACGCACACTTACATATTACAGATATACGCACATACACACGCATGTAACGGATCCAGGTTACACACAATTACATCCGTGTTTACTTCTGCTCTTGTGTGTTAACAGAAGGTTGCTTTCTCTGCCTGCAGCGACTTCTCATTCATACACACAACTACTATCCCCACCTCCTTTTTTTTTTTTTTTCTCTTTTGGTTGATTCCTTTTCTGTCTTATAAAGGTTGGCCAGATAACACCTCTTCCAGGAAGTCTTCCCAGGCTGTGCTCTCTCTCCACCATCTGGTTGACAGTTCAACACAGGGCTCGAACCTACAAACTGTGAGATCATGACCTGAGCCAAAGTCAGACGCTTAACCGACTGAGCCACCCAGGCACCCCAGGAGTCTTATTGTATCAAACCTAGTCTGAGCCTTCCTCAGATTCAACTTCCATCATCAGTGCCTATCTCAGCAGCCCAGGCTGCACCAGAATCTAAGAGGCATGATGCCCGGGGGACCAACAGGGAAGGGGGGGTTTGTGACCATCCGTGTCATTGCTGATGCATACATTGCCAAGGACTGAGCAACCTTGTAAAGACCAGCAGCCCTGTTTCTGGGTGGCAATTGGCTTTGGGAAGTTCTTGTCACGCACTGTCCAGGTAGTCTAGGTGTTGAATAAAGACAGGGGACATGACACAAGCAAAAGCCAAATGAACAAGTTTCGAGGGCTGAAATGACATGTCTGGACGGAGGTGGGTTCTTTATGTATCCAGGGAAGCAAAGTCATGGGAGACGAGGTGTGCAGGGTTGGGTAGCCAGGTGTAAGTGGCACCCATATATGAACCCTAGAGATGGTTTTAATTGGGCAGTGTGGTGCAGTTATCAATAGTGTAAATTCTAGAGCCAGAGTGTGATAGGGACCCGAAACTTGTTTATTTACTACTTGTATGAATGAGCCCAAGACACATTCCCTAACTCTCGCTTTCCTCCTCTATAAAATGGGGCTAAATTATTATCATGCTATGTTACATAGAATAGTGCTTGGGGTGTAGTAAATGCTACTGAAGTGTGGTCATGGGTGTTGTATACTCTTCAGTCCTGAAGGAAACAGGAAGCAAATGAAATATTGAGGAGCATTGTGATGAAAAAGTTCAATGCATTTCCCAAAGTATTTATCTATTTACTATTTTATTTGACCTTCAGGTTCCTGAGGGTCCACAGAAAGCAAACAGGGCAAGGTGTTCGACTCCTTTATCTCAGCTGCCCATTTATTTTGGCAGAAGCACATGGTGTGTTGAAAGCTGGGTTTAGCTATCATGGAAACAAACACACTGTTTTTTTTAAAAAAGTAAATTTGATATTTTACCAACGTTTATTTGGATTAGCATTATGTACATAAAATGTGTGGGAAAATGGTCAGTACTACATATTACTAACAGAGATTTAATATGCAAAAAAAAAGCACAGAAGGATTACTTAGTATGTGGACAATCCAATGATATCATGGGCTATATAGATTTTTACTATTAAAATAACAGTAAAATACACATCCCATATATAGATAAAAGGAAAAAGAAAACTCATTTTGCTCTGATAAAACACACCACAATTAAATAACCCCATTAATAGCAAAAGGATGGTGCGCTGTTGGCGTGCATTTTGACGGCCGGCACCAGGACCACGCAGCTGGGGAAGAGGTAGGGAAGTCATTGTAATAACTGAGCCTTGTTCAGGATGAGCATGTGGCTTCATTTCCACGAGCAGGACCCAGATTTTTGCAATAAAGCTTCAAACCTGAAATGATGATTTATCAGACGTTTCAACAGTTTTCTGTCATTCTTTGAAATGTCATGGCAGAAAAGATAGTCTTACAGAGTCAGGTTGATGAAATAGGTTGGCTTTTGAAAGATCTGTACAAAACTTTCAGATTCTCTCTTAGTGTTTAGCAAGAAACTGGTTGAAGCCGATTGTTTCCTAAGGGAAATACGTTTTAAAGCTATACGTTCTATGACTTAAATAGCATTGATGTGATATTTAAATATGGTGGAGATCATAGTATAAAACATTCAAGTATATTTTCAAGGGGAAGAAGACCACAATGCTGGCATCACAACAAAATTGGGTTCATTTTGGCAACTTTCTCCAGCTTTGACATGAAGAAGCAGTCTGAGTTCGCAGGATTTATATCCGGCATACTGATTTTGAGCTCTTTACTTCGAAATAACTATGACATGATTTAAAACAATCCAAAATACTTATCAAACGAGTACAGAGAGACTTCCAGCACCGTCTCTGCTGTCCCTCCCAGTGAAAACACCTGACATAACTGTCGCATGTCAGCCCCGGGACACTGATATTGACACAACCTGCAGACGTGATTCAGGCGTCGCCGGATTCCACAGGTACTTGTGTGTGTGTGTGTGTGCATGTGTGCATGTTTGTGTATCATTTATCTTAGTGTGTTTTTTCTTTCTACACAAGTTTAGTGTTCTGTGGCTCAGTAGATTCATAATCACCAAACTTTTCAATATAAAAAACTGTATAATCACCTTATAGAAGAAAATCGGTATTTTTTTGAAATACCGTGAGCTTTCATGCAGCTAAAGGCAGAATTAGAATTTAGTATTAATTTTAGAGTTGGATAATTATCTCATAGTTACTTCTTTAATGCCTGCTATTCCAGAGGACAGAACATTCCATGAGAAAAGGCATGGCTGTCTTTATTTGCCACCTTATCCTCACTCTGATTGAAATTTTTTTGGTCTTTATTTTATTTTGAGAGACAGAGACAGAGAGTGAGTGGGGGAGGGGCAGAGAGAGAGGGAGACACAGAATCTGAAGCAGGCTTCAGGCTCTGAGCTGTCAGCACACAGTTTGGTGCGAGGTTTGAACCCATGGACTGTGAGATCATGACCTGAGCCGAAGTCGGACGCTCAACCGACTGAGCCACCCAGGTGCCCCTCTATCTGAAATTTTAATGGGCCCTTTATTTTATATCCCTACTTTATCTGTGCTTTGTAGATATTTTTGAGTTAAATGATTAGTGAGCAAACATAAAGTATGCACCATCAAATATTTAGCATGGCAATAATTCCAGATTTACTGTTTAGTATATGTAAGGTCAACAGAAAACGGCTTATCACCTCTCAGGTGGATGTGAGAAGTGAAGGAAAATGAAGCCCTCTGTCTGGCTATCAAAATCCCACATGTATCTAATGTATCTACATCTCAGTGGTCCTCACTACAGTGTCATTGACTTGAGGTTAGACACCATACTGGTATAAGGCTAGTTCATGAGTAAGGAACCTAAACTTTGATCAGTGTCCTTCACTTTTGTCTCCTTTAACTTAAAATGTTTCTTGCCTATGATAGGCAGGGTTCTCTAGAAAAGAGCAACTAGCGAGAAAGAAAGAGAGAGGTTAATTATAAGGACTTAGTTCACATGATTATGGAGACTGACAAGTCCCAAGATCTGCAGTCAGCAGGCAATCCAGAGACCCAGCAAAACCAACGGAGTAGTTGCAATTCAAGTCCAAAGGTCAGAGAACCAGGCTAGTGGTGGATGGTGTAAGTTTCAGTCCAAGTTCAAAGGCTTGAGACCAAGGATAGGCAACAGTAGAATTCCAATCTGACTCCCAAGGTCTGAGAACCAGGAAAGCCAACGGTGTAAGTTTCAGTCTGAAGGTAGGAGAAGATCAAAGTCTTCTCACGTAGTCAAAGCTCCCTCTTACTCAGTCTTTTTTCTCTATTTAGGTCTTCCATTAATCAGATGAGGTTCACCCCCATCAGAAAGGGCAATCTTTTTTACTCAGTCAACTGATTCAAATGTTGCTCTCACTCAGAAATAACCTCAAAGATACACCCAGTATGTTTGACCAAATGCCTGGGCACCCCCAGGCTCAGTCAGGTTGACACATAAAATTAACCATCCAACTGACCTCCTTTTCTGCCTTCAGTAGTATCCCCATCCCCATGCCCACCTTCACCTCTAGATTCTCCCTCTCTACATCCTTCTGACTCAAAAAGAAGCAGCTCTCAGCTTTCCTTAGTTGTACTCGTCTCTTCTTAGTTGAGACATGTTGACTTTAATAAGATAAAGAACCTTCAGGATTGTCCAGAGTGGAAACGAGATGCCAATGGAAGGCTTACAGCATTAATTCCTAAGTCTCCCTTGGTTGAGAGAGACTTTGAGGAGAAGGGCAGTCAAGGGGCTTATAGACTCACTAGTTATGAATGTATTATGATGAAGGGTATGTATCAGTGCTAGACCCATGGTGAATATAGTACTTATAAGAATTGGCATTATGTATTAGGAAGAGCATATTTGTCCTTGACTGGAAAATTGAAATGGTAATAGTCAGTAAGAAAGAATTCTCTATTCAGCTATGAACATATATCCCTAATGTAATAAATTGAAAACAGTTTGCATTGGGGAATTTTTAGGGAGAAAAATGTATTCCTTAGTAGTGAGTAGGGTGTTTAACTAACCACTGTCTTGACTTTCCTGTGCCCTGTCATTGGAGGGCAGGAGGAGGCATTGGCTTGGGGATGGCTGGGCCATAGGAGCACCAGAACCAAATATCAAGTGGTCAAGGCAGGAGAACATCCAGACTAGAATCCAAACTCCAAGTGAGGAGACGTTTAAGCTATTAGGGGACATGCAGAGGCTGTAGATGAGAAATCCAGGCAGGAAAAACGGAAAACATTTGGAGCAGCTATCGTATATCGAGGAAAGCATGGATTAGAGTCACGCTATTATGGATTCAAATCTTGATTTTATACAAGTTCTGTGACCTTGACAAGAACTTGTCTATCCTGATTTCTAAGAAGGTGGATAGTAACTACTTCCTCTACACAAATATACTTGGTATTAAAAACCAACATATGGGGAAATAGCACCATACCTGGCATGGGGTAGGTGATTAATGAATGCTAACTAAATCTGAATATTAAAGAAGTATGTAAATAGCAGAGGTCAGGAAGCCCGGCCCACAATGCCAGGTTGCTTGTGAATTCCGTGACCATCTCAGGCTGGCCGAGACTCAGTGGTATGAATGGAAAGGACAAGACACTAGGTAAGAGCATCTATACCACCTTATTTAAATTCTCATGGGAGCGCCAGAAATAAGATGCTTCATTTTGTAATGAGATAAATATAATTGAGAAACTAAGCCTCTTAAGAGCTTTCCCAAGGACACACAGTTTGTAACGCAGAGTGAAGGAACCCAAGACAATCTGCCCCTGAGTCTAAGGTCTTTCCACAACACCTACTTGTCTCCCACTAAAACTCTGGGTGGGAAGGAGCAGGTTCCCTCTACCCTGCCTCTCCCACTGCAAACTGTAGCAATAAATTCTTGAATTAGAAGAAAATGAGGCTGCAAGTCGATGATGGAAGCTTCCACCTTAAGAAACTAGAAATAAAAGAGCAAAATAAATGCGAGGCAAGCAGAATTAAGGAAATAATAAAGA
Organism: Helogale parvula; assembly: GCA_004023845.1. Lineage (NCBI taxonomy): Eukaryota > Metazoa > Chordata > Mammalia > Carnivora > Herpestidae > Helogale > Helogale parvula. The sequence continues at coordinate 208,223 of PJEM01002087.1, read as the reverse complement.
GCATAAATCAATGAAATTAAAAACAGAAAAGCAATAGAGAAGATCTGCGATACCAAAAGCCTTGTTCCTTGAAGAGGCCAATGAAATTGATATACTTCTAGTGAGAATGGATAAGAAAAAAGGAGAGACATAAATTCACCAATACGAGGATTTGATACAAGAGAGATCAGCATATACTCTGCAGACATTAAATAGAAAATCAGGAACTTCCATGAACAAGCACTGGGATCTTAGAAAAATTACATATTCTTAATTGTCACATCTGTAAGATGAAAATAATAGTATCATAAATAATCATGAGAAGATTGTTGCAAGTATTAAATTAACATAGATAGATGGATAAATAGTTAGATAGGTCTTGATGTGGATCCAGATATCTGAGAGATGATCCGTAAGTGTCTGCACAATTGGCAATTGCCAAAAGTGTGGCACTATCCATGCCAGTGAGGTCAGAGGAGGCCAGGAAGCTCCAGGGACTGGGAAGATGAAGGAAATACTTATTCGTGAATTCTTCACAGAAGAACTGGGGTCTGAAGTGAGGCTTACAGGCCATGGCTGCACAAATGAGAGAAGAGAAAAGGGGACAGTGACACAGGGAGCACTCTGAGCATGAGGTGAGCACCCTCAGAAGACACGATTAGAAATGCAGGGGGTGGGGACAGCCCTTGAGTATAAGGTTCAGGTAGAGTGTAAGTCACTGGGACCATTTTTATGTGTCCTGAATCCCCAGCTATGGAGTCTAGACTTAACCCTATCAGCAATGGAAGGACAATGAGACTTTGAAAGTTGGCGTTGTTGTCTGAAATTTACTTTATTTTACTTACAATTTTTAAAATTTATTTTTGAGAGAGAGAGAGAAGACAGTGTGTGAGCAGGGGTGAGTGAGGGCCAGAGTGAGAAGGAGAGACACAGAACTCGAAGGCTTCAGGCTCCATGCTGTCAGCACAGAGCCCAATGTAGGGCTCGAACTTATGAACCCTGAGATCATGACCCAAGCCGGAGTTGGACGCTTAACCAACTGCACCCCTCAGGAGCCCTTTCTGAAATTTACTTTCTAGAAAGTTTACCCAGTGAGATGGAATGTTTGATGGCAGAGCGACCTGGAGGCAGAAAGACCCAATAGAAGGCTCTGAAAATAGACTGACCACAAAATGGCACCTACGTAGATTAGGATGTTAGAGGCCATTTTTAGCTTGGCATTTATGTTGCCGTGTTACCCTAGGGCAGAGCACCGAGTTTGGGAACCAAATTTCTTTATATACACAGAGTTGTGACATTATCCAGCTTTGGTTGTAACAAAGTCAACACATACGTCCTTACCCCTAGAGCCCTGTGTTGTGACAGTAGTTATTCTGATGGTGTTGTTTTCCACACAGGTTACAAACGTAAAGCCTGTATGTCAAGCTATATGAGAGCAGACATGTCCCATGTGAATGCTGGATGTCCCAACTCGTTTATTTTTCCTTTGTGTGTGGTGTCTGGGGTCTGGGCTGAAATGCCACAGCTAAATTCAAACTTCATTCCTTAATCCAAGAGCTACCATTCATGGCGGTGGAATTCCATGTGTCCAAGGCACTGACCCCTTGATGCCCCTCCTACAGCAGAGCCACCTGGAAGCTGAGCTCTCCCAGCCCCCAGGTTCTCAGCCCCATTCACAGAGGGCTTGCTGTAAACTCGCCACTGTGCTGGGCGCTCAGAGCCACCCACTTCTCTCCCCGCCGACGTCTACACCCACTACACTGGCTGTGGTTTTGACTGTCCTTCTGGCCACCATTTTGTATTTCAGAAGCCCCGGGGACTTCCCTTCCATTTAAAGCATCCTTAGAAGGCCTTAACACACTCAGGAGGGAGGGGCCCCCAGCAGCAAGGACCGCATACGCACGTCCAGGAGGGACTGCGTGCATTTCCCTGTTCACCTGCAATCTCCTTGTGCATTTTGTGTTTGGAATCGCTTACCTATGATGTGCAGTTTCAAGATTTCATTCATGTTTACTTCTTCCTCCGCATTTCACAGATATCCTTTATTTTTTGTTGGTGGATAAATACCTGCAGGTTTTCACACCTGTTTCCCTTTCAGGAGAATGCAAATATAAAAAAAAAATAATCAGTTTCTTTACTGACAGGTGGATGTTTAGGGAAACTTCATGGTAATTAAAACCATATCCTAAATATTTAAGTAAGCAACCTAAAATATGAAAATAAGTTTATATTCAATAAGTTGGTGCACGTTATTTAAAAATATCAAATGTTTCTTTAGAGCCTTTTGTTTGATTAGAGAATTTGTGAGCCTTCAAGGCACTGACTTACACACTGACAGAGGTACTGCTCGAGCTGGTCCGAAGTAACCTGCGTTGGCATCAGACTAGAATAAACAGGAAAAACAGTTTGATGGAAAAATAAATTGGCCAGCTCCTAGGATACTGGCTTTCCGTGAGAATGATAAAAATCATACCTAAACATGTAAATATTAGGATAATGTCAACGACTTGTAATGGGTGCAGAGTATGATGTTTTAAGAATTTATAAGACTAATAATTCCTTATCATAAATTTTATATTAAATGAAGCCATTTTGTTTTCCTAGTTTATGGGGCCGTCCTATTCCAGACCAAACCAGGAGATAAACGTGAGAGGAGCAGACAGCTGAAGTAAAGTATGGGGTACCTGCCCTCTCATATCACAAAACCACGTTCATTCCCGTGAGCTTTGCACACCGCCCCGTGATCTAAGTCGTCTAGAGTTTCCTGCACGAGTTCTGAAGTGCAGAGATGTGAAGAGCCTGCCTCTCCTGGCCCACGATACACGGCATAACTCAGGCTTTCAGGGATGTGAGGCTTCTGCTCTGCCCCTTTCTCCTCTAGCAGGGAAAATCAGATGTCCTGTCTACGAAATCACCTTCAACCAATCAGAGCACAGAATAATCTCTTTTTGTTCCTATCCCCCATTAGCGGGGTATACCACACGCCAGTTACAACCATCTTCCCATCTCTTCGGTCTCTGCAAGTATGTGTGTCCAGATCACTAAACACGTCGTCTCTGAGAAGTGACTGTGACCAGTCGGTTCCACTCACTGATTCACCCAGGACAGGGAGTCTCACACATCACCACCTAAAATCCCAGATCGAGGACACTCTGTAGCAAGGCAGTAATTCCTGTTGACAGACTCTGGCCACACCATTCTTGACATTGGGCAAATTAGCCAGGCCAGGAGCAAATAAAAAGAAGAAACAGGTGTGAAATCACCTTCCCGCCTCCCAGGATGAATGCCTTGTACACAGAGGCAATGCACCTGCACTATTGTTTCGGAGGAAAAAATAGCTTTTAAGAGCAAATACACATGAGCCTTGATAGAGACAAGCGACTCCTGTGTAATTTGAGTATAAATGGGCCCCTTTTCTCCCCCTCTCCTTTATGATGGTTTATATTATATTAACTCTTTGAGGAAATGGCTCCGAAGCTCGGTTGAAACATGTAAGGGCTGCTTGCGTGAAGGGAAGGGAGAGGAGGCTGAGGAGGGATCTCATTTCTGGAAGGACTGCACTCAGGGGGCCCCACACTGCCGGGCCTGAGGTCTTGATGAGCGGGAGGTCCTTGGCCTCTTTCCGCACTTGCCGGTCTCCCGGCTTCTCCACAGTGAGCTCCGTCCACACAAAACCAGATCAGTGAGGACAGTATTCTGGCAAAGCGCTGGAGCTCTGTCCTCATTAGGTAATTCTAAATAGAAATGTTAAGGGCATTGGCAAGAGATCACAGAAAGTCCTGCCTTTTCCTGTGCTAACTACTTTAGTGCCTTTTTGTATATACGTTTTTGTAGGTGTTTGTTTGTTTGTTTGTTTGTGCCAATAACAGAATAAGGTTAATGCCCACTGAATCGTGGACAGCTACACCAAACCCAGATCTCTGGTGCCTGTGCTGGCCTGAGCTGTCCACAGTGAGGCCCCCTGGCTCGCCCTGCCTGCCGTCCCCCGTGGCTCTGCCCTTGCTCTGAGCTGAAGGAAGTGGGAGGGGACAGGGGCAGGGATGATGCAGCCATAAAGGGATATTTATTAAGTCAGGCTAGTTCCACAAGGCCAACGATGGTCTAGAAACATTCTGGAAATCCTGTCCTCCTGCCTAGTTTGCTGGCTCTGAGTTCCTGCCTGGGGCGAGCAGCTTTGCTCCCAGTTTCTTCCCGAGCCTCCGCCCTGCCTTCCTCTGGTGAATTCCGAATCTAGAAACTGGAAGTTTGCTCCTGAAAACTCCCAGCGTTCTGAGAGAAGTGAGAGCTGTCACTGCTGGTCTGAGCTCCTGAGTGTGCCTTCCCCATCGTGTCTGCGCCCAACAGACGTTCCAACATGGGTTCCTGGATTGTCACTGCCAACTGCTCACCTAAACTTCTGCAGTCCCCACCCAGTCTTTTGAATTTGTATCTTGTTTGTCAGAATGAACTCTCCCCTGCCTGTGACAGGTGCCATGACGCCTGCCCAGGCGGACACAACCAGTGCCTGTTCTCGATCTGCCCATGTGTGTTCTAGGAAACCAGGTGGAGCCTGGCCATGACTTAAGTGACATTCTAGACACTCTTTGCTAACACCTAGTGAATGTCTACTTTTCTCTTAACACTATTACCGTGATAAATGGCTTATGAAGCAGGCCACAGTGTTCTCATTGATATTTCCAAACCACTCAAGCATCCCGTGGAGCTCCTCCGTGTGTGGCACCGGACATTTGGGATGAACAGAGGAATAGTCATGGCCTCTGTCCTTGAGGCTCTTACAAAGTCTGATCCGCCTCGTTCAGATTCCAGCTCTGTCAGCCCCTGCCTGTGGGCCTTCGGGCAGGCTTAAAATAATCGCCCTCTTTGTTTTCTTATTGTGAAAAAGAGATGGCAATTTTTATCTTTGGGGGTCATTGAGAGAATAAAATCAAACAGTGTGTGTGAGAATGAATGCACATCCTGACATGATGTCTTTCCTATAGCATCTTTCTGGAGCAGCCTCACTTACTAGCAAAGTCACTAGGGTCTTTTTGTGTGTGTGTGTGTGTGTTTTTCTTTTATGTAAAATGACCTGTTGGGCTTTGTGTGCACCAAAATCTTTTACATTTAGAGATTTTATGATTCTAAGTTTTAATACAATTACTTTCAAAAAAACGAGTATGGTAAGCATTTAGAGCCCACTGTCTGATAGAACTTTCTACAGTGATGGAAATGTTCAGCATCCGTTCCATCCAATATGGCAGTCACTAGCCACATGTGACTGTTGAGTACTCGAAATACAGCTAGTGCTACTGAAGAAACTAATTTCTGATTCTATCCATCTTGATGAATGGGCATTTAGGTATAATAGCCATGGGACAGACTTAGATTATTCTCCTGTGTTTATGAACCAGAGTGAGCAGAAGAGTCTTAACATAAGTCACTTTGGATGTCCTCTCCTCCAGAAGTCAAAATGGCACCCTCCGCTAAAAATACGGCCCCCTCCTTTTGTTCATGCTGCTAGGGAAATGAGAGAAAATTGAATAAAGATACACAGGGCAGTTTCCATACTTCTGTGATTTCCCTTGAATGGCTCACAAAGTGACGATTATTCTCCTCCCATTAAACATGGGGCCATCTGGGGCATAGATATGCAGGAAGATGAATATGCCGAGGCACAGAACCTATTCTTTAAACATGGATTCGCTCTTTTGTGCTGCGTGGAGGACAGAAGGATTTTCTGAACTTCTATGGGAGCATCTCGGCATCTTTATCTCTTTCACATCTGCCGCTGCGTGGAATTGATGGTAATCGGGGTTATTATTATGGCGTCTTCCTCCACTTAATACGAGGCCATCTGGGGTTTGTGTGGTAGGGGATGGATTAGCATTTTTTTCTCAAGTGCTCTTCTTCTTTAGTAAAAATATTGTACGGAAATTATTTCAGAGAAAGGATTATGATAATAATGATGATAATACTAATAATAGGGTTATTATGTGAGATCTCCTTTTTAAAAAGCCTCTAGTCAGCGTAATCCAGCGCAGGGAAGACCAGGAGTTGAACACCTGGCCTCTGGAAGCAGCCGTGAGCGGTCCGCTTGGCCTCACGGGCTCCACTGCAATCGGGACCGGGCCTCTGAATGGCGAAAGTGGCGGTGAAGACGGCGGGGAGACCAGGAGACGGGAGTCCAGGGGCCGGTCCGGACTCCAGCTCCCCGGCGCCTGCCCCTGGGCTTTCGAGCAGGCTGCAGAGAATCCCCATTTTTGCTTTCCTATCTGTGAAAGGGAGAATAGATCTTACCTTCAAGGGCCGTGGAGAGAACAAAAGTGGGGATAGAGGGGTGAGAACGTGTCACAGACGGCTTGGTGGGTCGTCTTAATAAATTTCCAAGTAAAACCAAAACAAAACAAGAATAGTGGAATATAAATGCCCAACGTAAGGGGCTTTTCAGTTTCCTTATTTCTGACAGATTATCCCAAGAGCAGTTAATATGAGAATCAATGTAGCATTTCTACTTCATGGTGTATAATTAGCTTCAGTTATAGTTAAATGCCAAGAGGTTGGGCGAATCTAAAACCTTATTTAAATCGGTTCCTAATGTATGCCTATAGCATACTGATGTACAGTCATAAGAGCAGAATTTGGAGTCCTACAAAAATGTCTTTGAATTATTGGCAGAGCACCCTTGAATAAGCCATTTGTCTCTCTCAGCTAAGTGTTATTTACAGCAATAGTCGCATGAGGAAGGTATGCCACATGTTTACCAAGAAATTATTCAAGTTACAAAATTTAATGTAGGGTCGGTTATGTAGTATGCACATAATAAGTGCTGGTTTTAATATATATGTAAATGATAAGTTATATACATGCATGATGTATGTGAGATCCATGTATATGTGTATGTGATAAATCATATGTATGCATGTAGTATGTGTGTTTGTGACTCAGTTCTTCTTATCACTCTCGTGCAGCTTTGTCCTCCTCCCTGGCCTCTGGAAACCATGTGAGTCTAACTGGTGTGGCCATCTTTCCAATGGCTTACCTTCCAGAATAGGGCATCACCTTTCATTTCATCTTAACTGCTTCCCATTTACGGAATATCGTCTCCTTCACCATGGACTGTGCTGCTTTGGATTCCTGTCTGAAATGGCTTCTCCTTCCTGAGGTTCTCCCCACCTCTGCCTCGCCTTCTTTGACAGGTGGATTTAGGACGGTTGCATCCACGAGAGACCAGACTTTGTGTGGAGGACTCGGAACTAAATAAAGGTACATTGTTTGCTAATAACATATGTTAGCCTATATTTTAGCTTGATGAGAAAATTTCCTTTTAAGATTAGAAACCCAAATCTGTTTCCTTACACAAATATTTATTTTACTCCATTGTGTAGGCACGTGCCTCAGATATTACAGCGCTGTCTAGAATAGCATATTTGCATCTGTTTAGCAAGTTAAAAAAAATAAGAGTCTGGAATCCTATATTCTTGGCATCTCTTCCAAGATGAAAAGCACTTTTCCTACCGAAACTGTGCATGGTGCTCCGAATCATGGGTCAGACCAAGGCCTGTTCAGAGACTTTGAGACGTTAGACGTGGAAGGGAGCATGAGATTATATGAGTCTCGAGACTCTCCCCTTCCTTGCTCTTCCTGCTCTCCTCCAGATCCCAGAAGACTGGCCCCTGCGGGCTGCCTTTCACAGCCCCCAGGCAGCTGACATCCAGCCGGGTTTGGTCAATGGGAAGCCCTCATGGGAAACTGAAAGTTGGGGTGAGGGAAGGAGCCAGCTCTCTTTGCCCCTCTCTCTGTGTGGGTGGTGGACCCACAGTGGTGGTGTCACCAAGGTCCCCATGAGCTGGATCTCCCCTGGGTGACACTGCCCACTGTGTTCCTGCAGTGTCACCGCGTTATTTTGCTCCTCTGTCATCGACCAGGTAGTGGCTCTGTTACCCCTCATGCTTGGCTTGGATGACAGCTCTCCGGTGACTTATATAATCCAATTTTTACACTAATCTCCTGTTCTTTGAAATAAAATGCCTTTCTTTTCTGATTTGAACCCTGACTGATAGACACAGTGTTTTATGGGGGTTTGCAAGCTCTTCTCAATACCGCGAGGTTTTTCAGAGCTCCTCAAGGCCTCCTGTTGATTTATGAGGGGGAAGGCTAAGAAGACAGTGGCCTTGGGACCTCAGAGCTGTGAAGAAATGGTAGGCATTACGAAATGATTCTAAACAGAGAGGAAGGGAGGCAGATCGTAAGGTACTCTTAAATACAGAGAGCAAACTGAGGGTGGATGGTGGGTGGGGGAGAGGGGAAAATGGAGGATGGGCATGGAGGAGGGCACTGCTGGGATGAGCACTGGGTGTTGTATGTAAGCGATAAACCACAGGAATCTACCCCAGAAACCAAGAGCACACTCTAGACACAGTATGTTAGCCAATTTGACAATAAATCATATTTTTAAAAAACGTTCTCAATGGAAGGAAGGAAGGAAGAAAGAAGGAAAGAAAGAAAGAAAGAAGGAAAGAATGGAAGGAAGAAAATACTTCTTGTGTGCATGAAACTCACAGTCTAGTAGAAATAATGTTAACGTGTTTTCTGTGTCTTTCACTTTTAAGTTGGAGCGATATATAACCTCTAGTCTCAATGTCTATGAAGGTGTTTTGTTTGCTAAAAATACGACCGAGTGAATGAATGAGTCGATCGGTTATTCAGTAGGGAAAGATATTATATCAGTGGCCGTGGGGTTGGCCTATGCACCCGTAGGAAAGAAAAATGAATGGGGAATGAGATTTGCATGAATGAATGAATGAATGAAGAGGTAGGAACACTGTACCGTGATCTTCACGGCCCTGGGTTCGTGCTATAAGTTGCCCCACACGGGAGCTGTGGGTTCTTGTTTAAACTCCGGTGCCAATGTGCAAGGTTCCTTTGGGAAAGTCTCCCCTTCCACCTGAACCTGTCTTCTCACCTGTAAAATGTGGCGTTTCTACGAGGCAAATAGATTTTGTCATGAATGTGAAATGTGCCCAGGTCCAGTGGCCGCTGGTTTTACTCGAAACAGAAGGATGCCAAATGAGCCTGTGAGCTACAGGGGACAAGAGCGTGGCAGTCCCTGCCATGGGAACACCCACTGTGTGTCCGCCTGGACGGAACCGCTCGGGGCAGACCTGGTCCAGGGCTCAGTGGCTCTGTTTCATCTGACTCATAACAAGCAGCCTTGTCTGAATCCTTCTCTGCACACAGAGGCAGCTGGAAGGTACCACTGCTCAGGATCAAAGAACATGATGTTTGCTGGATTATAAAGGCAGTCTTCCGCTGCACTCACCTCTCTGCCTGCCCGTCTTCTACATGAAAACGGGAACACGATTCGTTTGCACTGCTGGATCCCCAGTAGGAGTTACAGGTTGTAGCACAAGCTAAATAGGAGACTCGTTGGCTGGATTTGATTACAGGTGACTTGTGGATCCATCAGCAGATGGGGGCAGGAGATAAATATAAATATAAATATAAAATAGGAAGGTCGGCTTTGGGCAGCCTCTGGATCCCAGCCAGTGGACCCTCAGAGCAGAGCTTGACAGGGGCATGGAGGCAGGGGGGTTATTTTAGGAGGTGGAAGGAGGAAGGAGTGAAACAAGGAAGGAGAGAGAGCTGTCCGCTGGCGGACACAGCTGAGGACTTCAGAGGAACCTGAACACCGTGGGGCTGGAGGAGGCTGTAGTTATGAACTACCTTCCATGCAGCCTCTGATGATCGAAGGTTGCGGGCCTGGGGAGGCTCAGCAGTGGCTTTACAATCCCACATGGCAGCGACAGAGACGCCGGAACCGAAAGCCAGGAGTGGCAGAAAGTGCACACCTAGTTTCAGTAGCCACACTGAGGAAGCGACATGAGCAGAGAGGCCTCACAGGACAGGGCGAGCGCAAAAGCTGAAGACGGCACCTTCCATGAGCTCCTTGGAGGTGGCCTGAGGGAGCTGAGAACACCGGTGTCCATCCCTCTTCTGCATTTCGTAAGAGCAACAGACCAGGGGTACGCCCCACACAGACCTCTCTTGTGCCCTTGGCCTTGGGCCAGCAGCTGATTGGGACTTGAACTGTGCCAGCCCAGGACCAATTTCTGCAGAACTCAGGTAGGGCTCAGTGGGCACAGGATCCCACCACCTCCCTCCCTACGATTCACGTGGGCTCCACTCTCTGGGGTTTGAGGCCCCCTCGGTTGTACTGGTCAGCTCTTTGCAAACGCTCCCCATCATGGTGGGGGAGGGGGCAGGAGCAGAGAGATGGGCTGAGGGCAGCAAAGGAGTGAAACGGGTGGGGGCACCAGGACTGGCACACGCAGCTATGTGTTGGGCAACTTAGCGTGAATGAGAAAACAATGTTAATTTAAAATTTTAAGATAAGGGGCACCTGGGTGGCTCAGTAGGTTAAGCATCTGACTTTGGCTCTGGTCATGATCAGGTTCCTGGACTCAAGCTCCACCTCGGGTTCTGTGCTGACAGCTCAGAGCCTGGAGCCTGCTTCAGATTCTGTCTCTGTCTCTGTCTCTGTCTCTGTCTCTGTCTCTCTCTCTCTAACCCCCAATAAATTTTTAAAAATCTTTTAAAGAGTTAATAAATAAAAATGTAAGATAATATCTTCTTTGTTATTAAGAGAAGTTAAGGACTTTTAACAACTTTCAGAGCATTAAATACAAGGCAAGAATTGATAAAGATTTGATTGCCTCAAAATTAAAGTTTTCTGTTCTAAAAATGAATGGGGAGGGGAACGATTCTGAGATTTAAACAGGAAAGATATTAATAACCAGATTGTAAAAGGAGCACGAACAGTCACGCGAAGGGACTTTCTAGTCATTAGTGACCAGAGAAAGAAGAAATACAAAAAGCTTTTACTACAGACCGATTAGTTCCCGTCCCTCCTTAAAGAAGGCCATAAAAGAGGATGGACGCCACAGGCTGGCAGGCGGTGGGCATCATAGGAACACATCTTCCGGTGGCGCTGGGGAGAGTAGCACAGCCATTCTGAAGACCGACATGATACTCATCAATCACCTACAGTGTCGATACCTCATGGGACTCCAGCAATCCTCGCCCTGGGGCTGTCCCGGGGAGGACATTCTCACAGAGTCATAAGAAGACAGGGACAGAGATGCTCATTGGTCACTGGTCCTCGTGGCAGAGACTGGAAGCCGCCTGTGTCCTTCTGGAGAAGGGCACGTCCACGGTGACAGCTGCGTGTTATAGGAAATTGCTGTAGTTAGGGCAAGGTTCAGGTGCTTAGCTGTACACTTAGCATCATCTTAAAAATACAGTGCTTAACAGAAATGCAAGAGTAGGGTCGACAGGATGGCAGTCATGTCGATAATGCCCATCTTGAAAAATCTCAAACTAAGAGAAAGACACTTGCTATATAATACTAAAGTGTCTGTGTGGGGAGTGAACATGTTAGGAAGATAAAAGATAATAAATTATAACCCAAGAGAAGCTCACGTGAACCAATGTTGATGATGCACAGTGAACTGAAGCTTGTGCTCAGTTCTATCCTCTGCACTTCTCTGCTGGAAGATAAAAATCAATATACTATATGTTACCCTACAGTTACCTGTATTGTAGCAGGATGAAGAAATATTAAAGGAAAACAATGAAGTTGGCGGGTATGCACCCGCCGTGCAGAACAGCGTGGCTCTTATGGTTGCAGTTGACTAACGCAGCCGTAGCAGTCCCACCAGCAGTGTCCCAGAATGTGAAGATTTTTCAGAAGTGTGACTAACTACTGGTAAAGGGCCCATAAGACAAGATATAATCTCCACTTGGCTTACAAAAGTAGGTGTATCTTTGGAAAGTTCAGTACATAAGAAAGCTGTACAAAGAGAGTTGTGTATTTATATTTATAAAATGAAATTAGATCCCAGGTTCATATGATTTTTAAAAAGTTTTGGGGCGCCTGGGTGGCTCAGTCAGTCAAACCTCCAACTGTTAATTTCAACTCAGGTCATGATCTCATGGTTCATGAGATCGAGCCCCATGTTGGGCTTGGTGCTAATAGCGTGGGGTCTACTTAGTATTTTCTCTCCCTCCCTCTCTCTCTGCCCCTCCCCTGCTTGCTCTCTATCAAAATAACTGAAAATAAACTTTAAACAAAGTTTTCACCTGCCTGAATTCCTGGTGAAGGTTTTGAAAATTTGACAATATGGAGGTAAGTTTTTTTTTTAATCTCTAACTCATTGTTCCATGAATTGAGGTGCATCTGGCATCCCTGGCCCATCCTACCAAATTCCAGTAACTACCAGCTCCAGGCCCCCAAATATTGTGACAGAAGGGGGACCCAAATTCCAAGAATTTGGGGGAAGGGTTACCCTCGCTGAGTCCTGCTGAAGCATTATAATTCAGAATGACTATATAATGGAAGGCCAACTTCTTTTTCTTGCTAGTAGAAGACTCATATAACCTTCCATCTAGGAACTTGACTTTCAACCTCTCATCTTGAAAGTGAAGGCTAAAAAGTTGGCAATATGGCCTCTGAACTGGCCTATAGGAGATGAGAATTTTGTTCAATGTTGCCTTGGTGAGGCAGGTCTTGGTGACAACCTGCAAGCTTAATCATCAATCTGTGAATAACAATAGAAGCAATGGGCAAGTGGTTATTTCCAAGGGAAAATCCAAAATCCTGGTGCAATTTGAAATAACTCATGCAGCTTGGGAAAAGCTGAAAATAATCAATGATTAACCAGAAGATGAATTCTGGGAAACTATGAAAACTTACAGTATAAGCAATTTCTGCTTTTAGAAGCAGAATTCGTATGGTATTGGCCTACTTTAATGTTTCTGAAACTTTGAAAAAAAGAAAATATCATTTTCAAATGAGCTATTAGGTAGATCTCTAAATACAAAGCAAGTGAAATCAGTATTTTCTTACTACAAACGTGTTGTATAAGCTCAAATTTATAATATTTCATTATTATATCAAGTCATTACAAAACAAAGCTGTTTTATGGCATAAGCATTTGAAATTGAGGGTAGTGATGGGAACTTAGTGTCATCTTTAGCACCTACTTTGTTCTGGTATTTTCTTATGGCCACGAAGACTTAAATATCTCATTTCGTACAGATAGGACCACACAGTGATTTTTCTTAAAAGCTTACCTTGCATGCTCAGAACTTAATTTACAAATCTGTTGCAAAAGCTTATAATATAAATGAGGAAAACTTGGTTTAACAGTTGAACGAACCATCATCATTACCAAACGTCACTTATAACCAGACCACCATACCTAACTACTCTTAGAGTCAAATCATACATTTAAAGCTACACAAATAGAAACATAAACAAATGAAACCAAACTAAAGCAAATAAAACAAAAAAGGAATCACTCAACTGTCCATGGGAAGACATAATTCCTATCCTCACATAGATGGTAACAAAATCAGGATGGGAATGTGCACCTTGCAAGGGGCACCCGACCCTTGCCTGGCATTGCCTGAGCAAGGCTGTGCTAGGCTACAACAGTGCAGGTGCACATTTGGACTTGAGATGAGCACAAACTCTCATGTAGATCTGAAACTTCTGAAGGCCGGTGTAGAGCCATGGTCTCCATTTGCAACGATATACCTGGTGTGAATTTAAATATAGTCACAGGATGCAAAACATTTTCATAGCTATTCCAAAACCGATAAGGCTGGTAGTACAAATGAACGCATTGGTCACCGCCACTGTGTTACAATTTGGTATAAACCAAACCATTTAAAAAGTGCTAACAATGTATATTCAAAATAAAATTTGGGGGGTGCCCGGGGGGCTCAGTTGGTTAGTGGCCGACTTCAGCTCAGGTCATGATCTCACAGTTCGTGGGTTCAAGCCCTGCATCAGGCTCTGTGCTGACAGCTCAGAGCCTGGAGCCTGCTTCAGATTCTGAGTCTCCCTCTCTCTCTGCCCCTCCCCACTCACATTCTATTTCTGTTTCAATAATAAATAAAAACATTAAAAAATTAAAAAAATAAAATAAAATAAAATTTGGAAGTACAATTTGTGCTAATGGAAAAAGAGCATGTATAGAACCCATTCTACTTGAAATTAACCCTGTATGTTTAGGCAGAAACTTAGAAAGATATTCTTAACATCTAAGCACAGAGGAAACTGGAAGGAAGCAGACCTCGTGGCCAGCATTGACTTGCTGCTTCCTGACTACCAGCCCCCAGATTCTCTTGATCCTGAGTCTTCTTATGCCCTATTTTAATATTAATAATTGCTTTATTTACTGAACATGGTGGCTCAGAGAAATAAATAATTGAGTTTGAGGAGGATGCTTTGAGCATTCAAGTTTTCTGTGAATATTAAAGACATCTGATTTCCCTCATGAACAAGACCTAAGGCATTCTACGCTTGTTTTAGGAAGTAGATGCCTTTCTAATACAGACTCTCTAGTCCAAAAAGAAGTCTAATTATAAGGTAATCAATCTTAAGAAACTTTGATGACTTTAAAATGTTATTATTTATTTCACTACAAAGTATTAGGTACTTATGAATACCTATCTACCTATATCTATATCTATTTAGAGAGAGAAAGAGAGAGAGAGAGAGAAGTGAAAAGAAAAAAAATTACTCTTACCACCAGGGCTGAAAGAAAACTCATGTGAACAACTTGATTCGCTTCCTTCCTGTCTTTTATTTCTTGTTTATAGTTTTATATTTAAGCATGGCCATGTTTGCAAATAATTTTTATTTCACTATTTTGTCTTAATGTTAAAACAAATATTTCCTCGTGTCAAACCATAGATTTTTATAACTGCAACTTCAAGAGTCCCCAGCAAGCTGTTTTATTTTCCCCAGAGGCAATGTATCTGACTTCCATTTCTACCTTTGCCCTAGACCAACTGTCTCGATCTGTTCACTTAATTTTTTTTAGGTTCATAAATAAAGAATGGTGACTTGTGGAAAAAGAACACTTTTAAGATCAGTCGGTAGGTATTTAATACCGTCAAAACTAGTAAGCCTCATTGTCTGATAAATTCACCATCCATAGATCAATGGAAGGCATCTCAACTATAGGGCCAAGTACTTGGGAAAGGAAGAATAAAAAAGCAATGCCCCAAGACTGTAATTGGAGAGAGTACAACCAGAGAGAGATTGGCTGGTGTGGTGGATGTAGAGGGGTGGATTGTGTCACCCCCAAATCATATGTCAAAGTCCTAATCTCTGGTACCTTGGAATGTGACTGTATTTGGAGACAGAGTCTTTAAGGAGGTGCTTATGGCTAAATAAGGTCATTGGGGTGAGCCTAGTCCAAAGTGGCTGGTGTCCTCATAAGAAAAGGAGATTAGGATACAGACATGCACAGGAGAAAGACCCTGTGACATAGGGAGTCAAGACATAAGGAGAAACCGGCTGTCTGTAGGTCAAGGAGAGAGACCTCAGGAGGAACCAATCCTCTTAACACCTTGATCTTAGACCTCCAGCCTCCAGAACTGTGAGGAAATAAACGTCTGTTGTCTAAGCTCCTCTGTCTGTCGTACTTACTTATTGGCAGCCCGAGCAACTTAATTCAGTGTTGACGTGCTAGGGAGTCACACTTTGTGGGGCAAAATCCCAGCTCCATCCTTAACAGCTCTGGGCCTCACTCATGTCATCCATTGCCCCGGTCCCTCATCTGTGAATTAGAGATCACAGCACCAACCCCTCCCCACTGTACAGAGTTACGTGAAGACCGAGTTAAGGTATCTGAACCACAGCAGGCATACAGCCAATTCTACGTAAGTGTTAGTTTTTCTTATTTTATTAATATAAATGTGATGTGAATGGCTTGGACACTGGCTTAGACAGACAAACGTTTAAACCCTAACTCTGCTACTAATGAGCTACACCTCTGTAGGCAACCTCCTTGGGGAGACTCTTCTCATTGGAAAAATAGGGGAATGGTGGCTCATGTGGATGCCCGTTGAGTGCAGTGTGCATAGCACATGGGGACTGTGACTTGTAAACATCATTCCCTGTGTCTGACCGCATCCCCCACATTCAGCAGGCAGGGAGGAAAGACAAGAATTTTGCAGTGATCAGAGGCATTTTTGAAAGATGTGCATCAGAAAAAGGAGCTAAGGGGAAAATGGTGATCCCAGGCAAAGTGATCCCAGGAATACCTCATTTTAAGAGTAAATAAAAGTCACGGCCACCAACGTTTCCCATTTTTTTTTTCCCTCAGTCATCTCAGGGACTCACTATTTTTCCTACAAGAGGCCAAGGCTGTTCCCCAGGCGAAGTGGTCACTCTACACAACAGAGTGTCTGTCCATGTGAGCCCATCTCATTTGAACTCTGCTGTTCAAGACTTTTTTCCTACAATGTTATGATTTTGGGGGAGGTATTTCTCCGTCTCATGACACAGCCCTTTCTTCAGATATCTTTCACGGTGAATCCATACTTCTCTCTCTGTAATCCAGAAGAAGGACTGAATTACAGACAGGAGCTCTGTTTCCCAGTCATCTCTGCCTTATAATGCAATTCTTCATATTATTCAAAAATGTTTGTGGAGTACCTCATAAGTGCAAAGTCAGGACTTTCACATGCGTTATTTCACTAAATTATCGCAACTCATCAGGACACCATCATGGTACATGCGTATTACGATGTGGAGACCAACACTTGAAGAGTTCATTCGCTTCCCCAGGGCCTCAGAACCAGTAAGCCCAGAACTGCAGCTTGCAAACCTGGCCCTGGTAACTCTGGCTACCTTACGTACAGCACGCCATACTCCTCCATGACTCATATCTTGGTTTACCCATCCACTTCACCTGTGGCCTTAATTTCCCAATGGAATTTATATGAAAATGGTTCACAAGGAAGTAATTTACACTTAGGACTAACTGCACTGAAATCTTTTTTAAAAATGATGCTTATAACCACATGTGTTTTATTTTAGTGGATCCTACTGCCCTTCAGCTCTTTGTTTTCTTCCTCACTAGCAACGTTGGCTCTCATCTTTTTCCTCCATTTTATCACTTTCAAGTATCTCAGACTAAAGTCTCTCTTGCTGACTTCTGCTCCTCCTTCCTCAGACTTCCTCCCTCCTCAGAAGGGACCCCAGGATACTGTCACTTCCTCTGGGAGAAACTTGACCAGTGGAATCCCTTGCCTGACGGAATGATGGATAGTCGTGGTCATCAGTCCCTCCGCCCAGTTGAAGACAGAATATTCTCTTGGCCTCTCAGCAGGCTGTGCCCAGCTTTCTGTTCTGACACTGATAAGGAGGTAAGGACTGAGCCTCAGAACATCAGTCCACACTTGGCCCCACCGGAATTAGGAGGCAGCTCAGGGCTCCAAGGAGGTATAGAGCCAGGCCCCGTCTACCTCAGTGGAGAGTCCAAAATCTGCTTCTTGTTTTCTTCAGGGAAGAGATTCCTAACCGAGTCATCTAGGAGACACTGTTTCCAGGAATGGGTCAGAGTGACCTGGGCTTCACTTACACAGAAGAAAACATAGTATTTTTAGGAAGAAAAACAGAGACTTTTCATTGGGTCCAGTGGCTTTGTGCAAGTTCTGCTTCCTTCTGGCTTTGCGACCTCGAGCTCATTAGTTCCATTGTCAGAGCCTCGGCTACCTCACCTCTAGGATGGCAATAATAACAATACCTGCCTGGTATGGGTGGACTTATACCCTCACAAAATTCATATGTTGAAGTTATACATCCCCATACCTTAGAGTGTGACCTGTTTTGGAGATAGAGCCTTTAAAGAGGTAATCAAGTCAAAATTAAGTCATTAGGGTGGGCCCTAAATGTATACGACTGATATCCTTATAAGAAGGGGAAATTTGGGGGCACCTGGATGGCTCAGTTGGTTGAGCATCCAACTCTGGATTTCAGCTCCGGTCATGATCTTGCAGTTCATGGGTTTGGGCTCCAGGTTAGGCTCTATGCTGATAATGCAGAGCCATCTTGGGATTCTTCTTCTCCCTCTCCCTCTACCCAAGCTCAAGCTTGCTCTCTCTCTCTCTCTCTCTCTCTCTCTCTATCAGAACTAAATAAATAAACTTAAAAACAATGAATTAAGAAAAGGAGATGTTTGACATACAGGGAAAGGAAGAGCATGTAAAACACAGGATGAAGGTAGGCATTTACAAACCAAGAAAAGGGGTCTGGAAACTTCTTCCCTCATAGTCTTCAGAAGGAACCAACCCTGGGACAACTTGATCTTGGACTTCTGGTCCCTGGACCTGTGAATTAAGATTTGTGTTGTCATTCAGTAGGTGGTGCTTTGTCACAGCTGCCCTAGTAAATGAACGCAGAGCCTTCGCATTTTTGTAGGAGTAAATGAAATCATAAATGTGATGTGTTCTACAGCTGTATAATGAGCCCTCAAAATGCATTATCGTAATTACTGTATTCATCGTATCATTGGTGACATGACACCATTGATATTGGAAAGGAAAGTTGTGCCCTAGGTGAAAGCCCATGCCAAGAACTTCATCTGTATCCATTTAAGAGCAGGATGTGTGTGTGTGTGTGTGTGTGTGTGTGTGTGTGTGTGTGTGTGAGAGAGAGAGAGAGAGAGAAAGAGAGAGAGAGAGAGAGAGGGGGGGGGGAAGGAAAGGGGAAGGAGGGAGGGAGAGAGAGAGATGCATCATTTCATTTCACAGTTTTGTGGTGGAGTAAATGGTGACTCTTTACCTCTCTCACCCATCATTACCCATCCTGCTTTGGAGGATTTAGGACTCTACATCCAGAAACTTGTGCAAGTCTCTCTTGGCCTAGCATCAAGCTAGCCATGATTGGTAGGGCTGGGTAGTATTTTCCCATAAGTGTAAGACTCAATTCTCCACTAAGCGAGGACACATAAGGGCATCGAATCCAGAGTGGATTCTGGATCTCTCATTAAATATTTTGGGGCCTTTGGACAACCTTTTCTGGACCTCCTGCCAACACAGAGGCAGAGGAGAGCCTGGCAATCAAGAAAGCCTCTTAGAACCCATGACTCACACTTTGGTACTGACGGTCACCTAATTTAGGTAATAACATTCCTTCCATCTGTGGGCAGCCCAATCTCATTGAACAATGCAGTGCATCACCGAAAAAGTGTCGTGTTTTTTTAATGTAGTTTAATCATCCCTACTGCCATACGATTAGCATTTTCAAGTGGATCTGAGTTAGTTGAAGCAGATGGTTTATCTTCTCTTATAGTGTTTCGACTTGGACATTATATCATTTCTACATCTAACTCCGTCCTTGCAGTGTTCAAGGAATCATTCCAAATTTTGCGCACTGTGTTTTGACTTATTTAATGCAGACGTACTTTACCCGCGGTAAACATGATTACCAAAATACTTTAACTTGAGAGCTTCTGCTTTCCTCGCTGGTGTAATTAGTCACACTGCACTCTCTCTGCATTTAGGGGGATAGGGAGGGAAGGAAAGCACCACACACAGCATCTTGCAAATGTGTCTTTACTTCTCTCCAGCTGCTTGCCTCTCTCTTTTGAGTTTTCAGAGTGTCGAACTCTTGAAAGAAGGGCAGAAAAGCGGAAAGTTCCCAGAGTTGTCACTTGATCACACGCGTTCAACGACAAGGGACGAGAGACCTCATCAAGGGGAAAGCTTTGGGCACCGAAGACACACAGCCCAGATGGTTGGCCTTTGCCACCTTTGTTGATGCCCTAAGTGTCTCAACATTGGGGTGAGTGTTTCCTTTTCATGCTCAAGAATTAGCCAAGTCCCTGTGGGTAATAATAGGAACATAGCACTGTAGAACACCTCACTGAGTTCTAACACACCATGAAATCTGATCTTCCCAACAATTTTAGAGAGAACGAGATAACCACTATAATAATGCCCATGTGAACCATGCAACCAGGCTGGTCCTGGTCAGGCCAAGTGATTCAGCTTTCCTTGCAGGACCATGTGAGGTTTAGTATTGATGTTTGTGTAGCTGATATGAAAGAGTCTGACACAAGGCAAATTTTCAATAAATAGTGTCTATCATGCTTCTCAGATGAGGAAACTAAGGCACAGAGAGACCATAGAATTTACATATGTCATATAATAACAAATAGATCCAGATGTAAATCTTAGCTTCTTATTTTTAATCGAGGAATAATGCCCAAGTAGTGAAATGCACAGATTTCTAGTATATATTTTATTTCTAACCTGTCTGGCAGCACCAAACTCCATTCCTCAGACACCTGGAATCAGAAAGGCTGCCACTTTGTACCTGGGTCCTGAGTCCTGGCCCCTGTGGTAGGCACACTGGGAGTGTCCTGGGCAGGGCACAGTGTTCTGGGGGGTAGGGGCACCATGACTATGCCTTCTACAGGAAATTCTCGCCCAGTGTGCTTCGTGTCTTCTAAGGAGTAAGAGTCTCTCATTTCAACCTGCTTTGGTTTATTCGTCATAAATCTATGTCTGTACATCTATATCCGTATCCATGAATCTATGTACCTATCAAGTTTATTGGTTTGATAACAACTTCTTCAACAATGACCACATCACTGAAACCCAATCTCATTTTGTCCAGTGTTTTTCTTCTTTAAATGTTCTCTTCACTAACACCATACCATTTTTTTTTCAAAGAGTTACAAAATTAAAAGAAATATGCTGACAAGATATCTGCATATAGACACATAAATATATACAAACGCACTGCCTGGGTTATGCGGAAACATTTTAGCTATCCCCAGCCGTAACCATATAATTTCTTATCCTTTAATTTCCTTCTTTTCTGTTGAGAAATTTGACATTCAAAAAAGAAGAAGAAGTTACCTAGGACTGTTTATGAAATACAGGCTAAATGAGGAACAAAGAAAACATGCAGAATGTGTTTTATGGGAGTTTAAGACTCAGGGGATGAAAACGTTCACCGGCACAAAAACTGAAAGAAGACATTCTTAAAGGAATAGAGAACATTGAAGAGGCAGGTACAGATGAGCAGAACTGGAGAAAACTTTCTTCTCTTTTCATTTATAAATTTTATTTTTTTAAGTTTTTTTTTTTTGAGAGAGAGCACATGTGAGCAGGGGAGGGGCATATATATATAGAGAGAGAGAGAATCCCAGGTGGGCTCTGTGCTGGCAATGCAGACATGCTCCTTGGTCTCACGCACCATGAGAGCATGACCTGAGCCAAAATCAAGAATTAGATGCTCAACCGATTGAGCCACCAGGTGCCCCTATAAATTTTAAAAGGAAGAAAAAGTTGAGATTTGATTATATTGATCAGGAAGTGAGTTAGTGAATCCTGGCCAGAGAAAGAGGTGGTCAATAAACTTGATCATTTAGAAGCACAGAGAAAAACAAGTGTCACTGTTCAGCCAGTAGAACATGGGCTTTGCTTGGTCCTACTATGACCCTCCTCCCCTCTCTCCCTGCTGGAGCCCCCTTACTCTGCCTCCACCCTCCATGCTCAGCTTCAAACACACACTGACTAGGAATGATTTTAGCTGTGGCACTGAATGGCCAGGCAGTCTAGACGAAGGCCTGCTCCCTTCCCACAGGGCTTGGCCTCGGATGAAGATCAGATCAAGATCTCTGTGCAAAGCCTGATGGGAGCCTCAGGCAGTAGGAAGAATCTGTAATACCAACGCTGTCTTTATTAAAATGTGTGATATTTGCCTCAGCACGGGCTTTTCTGCTTTAATTTTTATTTTTATATCTATTGCTTTAAAACAGTATTTCTCAGGGCGCCTGGGTGGCTCAGTCAGTTAAGCGTCCAGCTTTGGCTCAGGTCATGATCTCACGGTTCGTGGGTTTGAGCCCCATGTTGGGCTCCGTGCTGGCAGCTAGCTCAGAACCTGGAGCCTGCTTCGGATTCTGTGTCTCCCTCTCTCTCTCACCCTCCCCTGCTCGCTCGCTCTCTGTCTCTCAAAAAGGAGTAAAAGACATTAAAAAATGCTTAAAAATTAAAAAAAAATAAAATAAGATAAAACAGTATTTCTCTTGGCTACTGAGAGATTTTGGTGCCCTGGAATTTGCACTCACAGCAAATGCTTTGTCCTTCCCCTGTGGCGGTTTCCAGTTCCCATCAGATCAGTGTCCTTGTGAGTAACTGGGCTGAAGTCTTATTCCCTGAACTCATCCCTCTTCTGTTTCCTGGTCTTGGTTCCTGAGTCCTTGCCTCAGGATTCGACGTTGGCCAATTCTCCCGAGACCAGAGTGCTGATGTTTCTTCTGGGCCCCCATCCAGGTATGTTCCTGAAGTGGCTTTCAATCCATCACAACCCCTTCGCACAGACTATACAATTATCAATTTCTTTCTTGAATTTCTGAACACATCTAACCCCCCTCACTTATTTGATAGACAGATTAACGCCTTGTGTGATTTTAGCTGCAATTTCACGTCGGAGAAAGAGAAAGTAAACCTTAAAACAAACATACTGACCTTTCGGTATTTTCTGTCGCAGTTGGTTCTCAGTGAGCATCGTTACCTAATTGTTTATGAGTTAGGGATTCATTTTCTATAGAAGAGCAAATAATAATCTCACTGGCAATATTTTCTCTTGAAAGATGTCTGCTACCCATTAAGGTGTAGAAATATATGATTTTTGGATATAATTTTTATGACTCTGAAGTTTTATTTATCTTCACACCTCTACTAATTGCTAAAGAAAGTACTTTTTTTAACTCTACATGGGAGGAGGAAGAATAGAAGTCAGCAAACCTGTGATCAGTTAGATCAGCCACCTCGTCTTATAAACTGAGTAAGCAAGCAAAATAGTGCCTGTCAATTAATTGACCTCCAATGTTTGTTGAATGAATGAGTGAGTGTGAGAGTAACAATGAAGGAGAGTGGTGATCTGAGAATGAAAAAAGACTAATATTCCCAACGAAAACGTTACCTAACGTGAAATTTTGGAAAACTCTTTGAAGGTAGAAACCTAACAAGGAAAATGGTGATTACTGGGGGTAAATGGAAGTTCTGTCCTCTTGTTCTTCCTTCCGTTCTTTCTTTCTACTTGTTGCTGGCTGTTGATGCTATGAGTCTTCACAAAATTAATAAACCTGACAACACAATGGTTTATGAAGGCAAGATGTCTGAAGCTAAAGTGCAAAGGGCATGGACTGTTTTCCCAAAATGGTGACAGGGCGTGGGGGAGGGCCAGAGCAGATGATTCTGGAGCCTGATTTTGGCAGCTCTGAATTTGTATTACAGTCTTCTGCCCAACTCAGTAAGTTGCATGACCCATGTCTTGTTCTCTATTCAAGTCTTAATACTAAATCAGCTTAGAAGTGTATGTGCAGGTAGTTGAAGAAGTCAGAATCATTCTACAAAGAACATATGGTGAATATTTGTGCACAATCCGTGTCTAGTGTCTTTAAGTTCAAGATGCTTCAGATGTCTCCAAGTTCAAGATGGAAACTTGCATTTGCTTCTACTCCATCTCACTGAATGTTGGGGGCTGGAGAAGTGAATGCCTCTCATCTAACTGCATTTGAATAGTGGCCTCAATTCCCTTGACTCTTGTATTGATGAATAATTGCGTTCTTTGCTTCAGATTGAAGGGATACAAGGAAAAAATAAAATGTATGAAGTGTCTACTGTTTTCCAGATGCTTAGCTATGCACTACATATAACATTATATAGTATATTATTCTATATTATTATATGTATACAAATATTATTTGTAATTTATATATAGTTTTATTAAGATCTCATAGATGCTCTATGATTGATACTTTGTCAATAAAACACACAAAGACTTGTACACACACACAAACAAAGAAACAAACAAACAAAACAAAGCAAAGAGAACAGAGGCCCAAATAGTTCAAGTATTTTGCTCAAAGTCAGTGCCAGAGCCAAGATTCAAAGGTAAATATTTCTAACTCCTAAATCTGTGCTCTTTCCACTATGCCCCCTTAAATATCATCCGCACACATTAAACTCTGGGGTAATTGCATCTCCTACTAGCAAAAGACTATCTGTTGATTCCCAGACAAGCCCAAAAGGACCAGGCAATTTGCGTTTTCAATGTGTCTGTCCAGCTGGGCACTTCTGCTCCCTGCCTGGCGACTAGATAGACAGGGATTTTGCAGAGAGTGCAGACAGATCATCCCACTTCCAGAGACTCTGACTGTGTAGGTCTGGAAAAGAACCTCAGATTCCTAAGCTTGTGACTTTCACAAGTGATTGAAACAACTCAATTAAAGAAATACTTTCCTAAGAA
Source organism: Helogale parvula (assembly GCA_004023845.1). Classification (NCBI taxonomy): domain Eukaryota; kingdom Metazoa; phylum Chordata; class Mammalia; order Carnivora; family Herpestidae; genus Helogale; species Helogale parvula. The sequence continues at coordinate 184,138 of PJEM01002087.1, read as the reverse complement.
AACCCATCAAAAATAGACAATCCAAAATTCTTCCTTACTTCTAACCTAGTTAAATCATGTGTTTGCTCTTATTAAAAAAAAAACAAAAAAACCCAAAAAACCTTTCTTTGGTTTGAAGATATTCCCACTTAAAAATAAAGAGTGCTGTATCAGATGAAAGTAAATCAGCCATGAGGTGCCTGGCTGGCTCCGTTGGCTAAGTGTCTAACTCTTGGTTTCAGCTCAAGTCATGATCTCATGGTTCAGGAGTTCAAACCCTATGCTGATTGTGGAAAACTTGCTTGGGATTCTTGTGTGTGTGTGTGTGTGTGTGTGTGTGTGTGTATTGAATTTTTGGAAAAAAAATGGAAGTCAGTCTCTGATGCACCTGTTGAAACTGAGAAGCTGAGGTGCTGTCGGGTCAGGAACCAGCCATGAAGAGGATGAAAAAGGAGATTGTGGAACCACACACCAGCCTGGCAGGACACATGCCATGTTTATTTATCCTGACATTAATACCGTTGTGTATTAAACACTGCAATAGAGTGCCTTCATGGAGATGGGCAAGAAAAAGCCTCTGTCCTCTGGGAGTCCACAGCCTGGGTGAGACAGAGGTGGGAACATGTGATTTGTACCCAGCAGGGTAAAAGTACCACGACAGAAGGAGACGCCGAGTCTGTGGGAAGCCAGAGCTGTGGGAATGGAAAAGGCTCCATGGAAGGAAACAACTGACTTCAATCGCATGGGAAACGTTGGAATTCGGGGACAGTATGACCTAAGTTGTCCTCAGAGAAGATGTGCATTGGAGAAGACCAAGGAGCCATAATAGATGCCGGGAGGTGTCAGGAGGGTCACAGCAAGGACCTTGTGGCCATGCTAGGACCGTTGGTTGCATCCAGGAGTAGAAAGTGAATCTCGGGACACCACACGTGTGGATGACTGGAGGGCACCTCTCACTCAGTAAAGTCTCAGAAGACTTCTCAGAGGATCCTGTATGTCAGACCTCACAAATATGTGGGGTCCCGTGGGAGGGTGGGGACCAGAGAGTATGCAAGTCAAATATTATAGTATATTGTGGAGGCCTTATGTTGGAAGAACAGTACGGCACATCGAAAAAAGAAAAGTAAAAATAAGCTGAAGAAAGAGAAGGAGGGAAATTCGTAAAAGGTACGATTCTTCCAGTTCTCGTCATCTCACTGAGTCCTCATGAAAATTCTCTGAGGTAGGTCAATTTTACATGTCAGTTAACTGGGTGAAAAGATGTTCAGATAGCTGGTAAACATCATTGTGGGTGTGTCAGTGAGGGTGTCTCTGGAAGAGATTACTATTTGAATCAGTAGATTGAATAAAAAATGACCTTCGTCATTGGTGGGCATCATTCAATACACTGAAGGGTCCAGTAGAACAAAAAAGCAGAGAAAAGATCAATTCTCTCTCTCTCTCTCTCTCTCTGTCTATGCCAGCACTGGGACATCCATCTTTTCCTTTAACCCAGAATGAGACTTACACCTTTGGCTTCCTGATTCTCAGGCCTGGGGCTCAACTGAATGACACTCCAGCTTGTGAATGGCACATCTTGGGACATCTCCACCTTCATCACTGTATGAGCCAATTCCTGTGAGAATGCTTCTCTCATATATATCAATAGATACCCTACTGGTTCTCTTTCTCTGGAGAAACCTAACTGATACAGGTAGGGATTTTTATTTCCAATTGGCCAATGAGAAAACCAGGACTCAAAAGAATCAATAACTTGGGAAAGGTAGAAATGGAGTTTGGATATGAATTCCTTTGACCACAGAGTCTGGATTCTTTCTTTGATGCCATAAAGTTTACAGCATCCGACAGAATCTATGTGTCTTTGAGCCTACTGTGGACATCGTGTCTGTCATTTTCGAAAGACTTGGTGAGCTTTCCTTTCTATTTGAACACTATGGCTCAGATAACATTGAAAAATATGTTACATCCATCCTGTCATTGTAAAGGGGAAAATAGACAAATTTTGGTTTTAACCCAAGGAAGGAAGAATGCAAGAGGGAGAAAAGAGGAGAGCAAGTAGAGTTCCCACTTCCATGATGAGTTTTCCATTAGGCCAATGAAACCCCTTTCCCCACAAGAAATTGTCCAGCAAAGCTCCGTGGGAAAGGGAGCTTGGGACAGCCTGACCTAGATGGGAGGGAGAGCTCACATTTTCCCACTTCCCTTTCCAAGCCCAAGGCAGGAGACGAATCAAAGCCAACAGAACTGGCAGAACTTGACCTTTTGCAGCTGAAGGCACACTTCAAAATTAACAGGGAACCACGAAAGAGCTCAGCCTGTTTCCAGGACCCAAGTGGAGGTGACAAGATGGGTCATTAGCCAGAGCCGGCCGTCTCAGCCCGCAGAAGAGCGGGGTGGGAGCTGATTCACTCCAGGCAGAGCCGTGCCACCTGGCGCATCCGCAGCCAATCTGACGTGCGTTCCCTGGACCATGTTGGAAAATCAGATGCCTTTAAAGTTTCTGCAACCTGCATGTCTTTCATTGGGGTAAAGTCTGGGTTTATCTTTAAAGAAACCCACCTTAAAAAAAATCTTCTTCAGCATCAGGATTTCACAGATTTCACAGACGACGAAGAAGAAAAAGGAATGGAGGAAAGAGACTGTGGGCCAACCAGTCTGTTCCAAAGGCAAACAATGAAAATTCCAGGGAGAGCGGTGGGGTCCACGGATGGGGTCCTGCGTTTGACGTCTTCAAACACCAGTTCAGAGTCTTCCTCAGAAACGTCCTTTCTTGGAGTCTGAGTCTCTCTAAAGAACAGTCTGAGAGGAAGGACGGGAGGCAGAGAGGGAGGATACAGTCGAGACATTACAGGAGGCAAAGACCAGGAAGGACAAGAGGAGAAGGGAAGCCAGGAAGGCTGAGCTCCAGCTCCTGGCCCCTGCCCTGCACGCCCCCGGTGCCCAGGGACACAGTGATCATCTCCCCGTGTGGCCCACATCCTCATTTTCAATCTGAGAATGCCAAGATGGCCATCTGGTAGCCCCAACCTACGCGTCAGCCCCTAATGGGCCTGCACATCAAGTAGGAACACCAAGGTCAGTCAGTCTCGCCTTCTAAACATGTCTTGCATCCGCCTCCATCCACATTGACCCCCCCCCTCCCCGTGGCTTTACTCCCAAGAGCCTCCTTGGCCTGAGCATCCGTAGCCTCCAGAATCGTTCCTCTTCCCCTGCAATGTGAGGGATCTCTCCAGAAGGTGCATCTGTTTCTCTCAGGCAGCCTCTCCTCCCCTGCTCCAACTTCCCCATCAGGACTCCAGATTGTCAGGGTAACATTCAAAGCCACCAACTTAGTTTCCATGGTCCGATCCACCGCAATCCTTCTAAACTTATCTCGGGCCCGCGTTCCGTGTGGAATAGGCACTCCGGTATTTCTGCAGACCTGTCTTTCTGCTCTAATCTCTCTCTGCCTAATGCTCCTTTGATTTGACATGTCGCCCACATCTCCCCCAGGAGCACCTTTCTCTGTCTGGTCAGCCCCTGCGTGTCCTCGGGGATCACCTGGATGTCACCTGCAGCCAGATGCCTCTGCAGCATCGCCCCCCTGGATGCAGTGCCGTCCTCGGCGTCCCCACAGTGCTGACGGCTGGTCCACGGAGCTGCATTTTCCATTCCCCCTTCAATTGTCTCTGTGTACCTGGGCTGTCTCCTTTGTTCCAAACACACAGCACAGCCGGCCACGCAGGAGAAGGTGGCCAACACCTGTTCAGTACAGAAAGGGGTGGAAAGGAATAAAACAGGGAAATAAGGCATGCTGTTAAGAAGCAAAGGACTTTGCATGGTCTTGGGAAGGCTTTGAAATATAGTTTTAGAATGTCCCAGAACGCTACCAGACATCTCCTTGGCTGCGTAGGAACGATGAACCTCAGCCCGGCGGTGAGGCAGGTCTTCTCGGACTAACCCACTCCTCCTCGGTGACGCCGTCTCTTGCCCACAGTCCGGGTGCTCTGTGTTTGCTTTCTCTGTTTCCTGCCTACCCACTCACATGTGATTTGGCCTCTTTCTCATCAGGGAAGCTATTTTCTCACACAACATATGCTTATTTTTTATTCTATCCATCCTTCTGAAATGCTCACATCTTTCTTTGACATTTATCAAAATGGCTTCACCTCCGGACGATTTTGCAAATTTCCCTTAATTAGAAGCTCAGGGGGAGCAAAGAACTGCTCTTGCAATTTAGCGATCCAGCCACCAGGTGGCAGGACAGTGTTCAAACTGCAAGGCACTGGCTTTCCTTGCACTTCCCCCGGAAACCCTGCTGTTTTCCACTGGATGGAACACCTCTCCCACCGTCAACCCCCACCCTGCCACCCCCACCCCCCATTCCCTACCCCAGCCACCCTCCAGGATCACCCTGCAGCCTCTGCTTGGGTGCTTGCAGGGACCAGATGCCATGATGGCCGCTCTCTATTCAGGTAAATCTCAAAAGTAGGGGCAGTGTGTGACAGCTCACTATTTTCTGGGGAGATACGAGGGGTCCAGTATTTTTACGAGAGCTGGAGATATAAAGTGCTCTCTTCTAAGGAGTGCACATCACCTAGTAAGTTTTCCTTTTACAAAAGTTAAATTCTACATTGAAAAACCCGCGGACCCCTAAGGGGCTCTCAATGCTTCAATGTGTCACTAATCTGCATTCCTCAACCCCCAAAGCTACTCTGTTCTCTCCTCTCCCCTGTGCCCACAGGAGCCTGCCAGAAGAAACGCAGACAAAATAATAGGCTACGGTGCCTCAGTTCCCTAGGATGTTTTCTTCTTTTTTTACCCATAAGGGAAAGATTCCAATGTCCCTCCACCTGGGTCCCTTTGGTCGGCCTGAGTTAATTCACTCACCAGCTGTTAAGGCTGTTCTGTCCTTGGGTGAAACTTGGCCGCTCACCCGATTTTCTGAGCCGCAACTGACTCTGGCCTCATTAGAAGCCATGTGGCCTCCAAAGCTGGCACCATGGCAGTCCCCGGAGTCAGTCCGGATTACATCAGCCTTCTCTGATGGCCAGAAGCAGATTTCACTGGTTTTTCCTCTTTCACATGTTTGCTGCCTTCTGATTTTGCTTTCTGTCTCAGAGACACATCGTCAGTTCCTAGCTCATTTTCAGGCAGAGGTGTTATCAAGCTCTCGAATGATGCAACCTTCTTTTCCTTCTAAGCTCCAGGTCCCCAAGCGACATCCCTCGGGGTTACAGTTCTGGAGAATGGTGGTCCAAAATGTGATCTTTCTATTTTAAGGTTTGCCCAAACATCTTGAGCAGACGGTATGAACGATATAATTTTTGGCAAACTTAAGAGCATGATCCTTCCTGACAGATGCTTAGGAGAGTAACAAAAGCTCATGAAGGATGGCTTTGTGTTCAAGAGGCTTATTAGCATTCCTTGGGCCTGACCCTCACTAGGTTGGGAGGATGTGGAGGAGGCTTTTTGATAGAATTAACAAGACTGAAAAAGATCTTGTTTTGATCTTCTGATTTCATTAGTCGGTATCATTCAGGAGCGTGTTGAATTCCGGGAAGGAAACTGGCACAATCAGACCACCTGCCATGTATGTATCAAGCACCTATAAGGTGTGCCTATGTTACCCTCACAGTAACTTTGCAAGTATCTTATTATTATCTCTTTTGAAAGGCATGAGACCTGAGATCCAAGAGTGTGGATGCTTAAGTAACATTGCAAAGATAATAGAGATTCAGATCAGGAAATAATTCTAGGTCTGTTTGGATTCAAAACTTACTCGCCTAGAAAGTGGTATATTTCTTTTCTAAATTAACTTTGATTTCTTTTTTAGTTTTAGAAGATGTAGACAATTTCAAAAATGTAAACAAAGTTGTCAAATCACCTTTCATCTATTACTTGGTAGGAGCCACTATTTACACTTTGGTATATTTCCTTCCTCTGACGATTTCCCTAGATAATTAGTTTTTCGTTAGTTAGATAGAAAGGGATAGATAGACAGGCAGACAGACAGATAGATGGCTAGACCATAACATATTGAATTATTTTTCTTTTAGAAATTTAGGGACTGAGTTTCTTCCACAAACAATCATTCTTAGATTACAGTTGGGATTTTTCCTTTGGGATGCAGAAATGCTAGCTCAGAGTGTGCATGCATTTATGGTTCTAGATACCTATGTCAAACTGATTCTAGGAAAAAATTAGCAGTGATTCCTTGCAGTGTATATTTCTCTCATACTGCAAGAGGTAACAAATGTAGTAATTTCTACAGTTTTGCTTACTTTTTAAAGAAGGAAACAGCATCATTTTTTAAAATTGTGTTGCTAACAAGATCAACTCATTTTCAGTTTTTATCATTTTGGTCATTTTTTCAATATTTGCTTTTCTATGAATTTCTATTTTCATTCATATTCTCTATTAGGGGCATAGCTATTTCTATATTTGGATTTATAGGTCTCTTTTCTCGTTTTATGGTAAAAAGTCTACATTTTCCCTATAGACCTATAATTTCTTCCTTTCCATTGTCAGAAATGAAAGAGCTGACTTTCCCACTAATGGTCACCCCCATCACCAGTGCCAAACCTTCTTTTTCAGGGTAGACTTTGGTTAAGTAGCAAACGCCCTTGGGTCCTAATAGTTGGCAAAGCTGTTATCATTCTTACCTTTCATTGCATACCCGCGCCTCTCTCTTCCATTCTGAAGACCAAATCAAACATTGCATATATCTACAAAATCTTGCAAGCAAATTTTGGTTTATTGATGAGTCTTTTATTGCTGTTACTTCTATGGAAACTTCCAAGATACTGTATGTGTAAAGAAAGCTCTTTTTCTTTCCTTTAGATACATTACTTAATTTTTAGGAGACATTTTAGGTAAACTGGGTAATCTAAGTAACCTTAATTAAATTTTGAGATTTATTTTGGGTTCCTCCAGTTGCTTAAAATATGAAATACTCTTTAAAATGAGTTTGTGTCCTTAGAGGATTGTTAATAGTATAAAATATAACATTTATGGTGACTACTAATCAATCAGTAAGTATTCCCTGGATTAATTTCCTCCTCTCCAACAATCCAAATCTTAACCATTTTCCAACCTCAGGCCAAGCCCCTGGGCTGGCCCTGACTAGGCAACACAGAAAGTTTTCGCCCTCTCTGAAGTTTTATTTTCCTGTTCAGTCTCCCTTGGCACAAAGCAAACCCAGCCAAATGTCATTAAACTTCCCATGTGTTTGCATTTTATCTTTTCAACAAGCTCCATTAAGTGTGCATCCATTCAATTCAATTTATTCAGTGATTTATTAAGCTCCTCCTAAGTAAGACTTCACAAGTTTATGTAATTTTACATATCTGTAAACACACATACCTGTAACACGATGCTATTCCAGGGAAAGATACGGAAAGCCTAGAGCTGGACCACACAGCAGTGTTTTTGAGCTGACTCATCGCTAGTTGTAGGAGCCTATTGCTGAATTTTGGGGACTATTGTAAACTAGCTGTTACACCTGGCCATTATTAAAACTCAAGTCTGTTATTGTAGATCTCTCCCCAGATTTGCTTTCAGTGGCATCATTCTGGTAGCTTGATCTTGGCCGTGGCTGGAGTATTTGTACTGCCGAAATTGGCAAGCACTATAATTCAAAGCTTGATTATTGCTTTGTGGATTGACAAGGCTTAAGAAGGTAGTGGAGACAATGTTAATGATGTGGATTAAAGTTAAAAGCGTGTTGGGCGTATGATCACTATCTTGTGAAGAGCACGAACAGTTTGAAGAAATATTCTTCCAGGATTCGAATCCTGTTATCCAGTTAAGCCAAGAAACCACTCATGTCATGGAATGATGTGTAACGTTCTGACACACATCATGAATACAGTTTGCATGAGAGTGAAAGATAGTTTCGCGATAGGTCACGTATCAGACTTAATGACAATAAACTTAATGAGAAAAGAGCTTTCAGAAAGGGATGCGATGCAATTTTCATATCATGGTTGAATTGCGACTATAGACTGGCTGCAGGTACAAGAGTCTGGCAAAAATCAGTGAAAGGAAGATTCCACAGGAATCAGTTGTTTATGTAGAGGACGCAATGAAGAGTATTGTATATTTTATCATTATGTGTAAATGATGTGCTGCGCATCCTTTATAGGAGTCGGATTTGTGTGGAGTTATGTACGTGTGTCTATATACCAACATTATTACTTATTATTATTATTTGATGAGCTTCTTAAACATTGATCTGGGTACCACCTCATGGAATCATACTGAATTTTGAACCAGAAAATGGAGAGCCCTGGTTACACCCCTAGCATCATCTCCAAACCCCTCTGGAGGTGCGCCCTTTCCTACTCTGAAATATGGAACTTATGAAATATATGTAGCATAGGGTTTTTTCCCAGGGGTCCCTTAGAAGAATCTCATTTTTATTCTGCCTATAAAATACCTAAACATGCTTTCTTTTTCTTCTAAACAGGAAAAGCATATAAATAAAGTCTTCTTAGAAAGGAACCTGGAGGAAGATGAAAGCTTCCTAAGTATCACCGGGAGCCTCTGGATAGCATCTTCCGAATTGCCCTTCCACACACACGGTTCGTACTCCAGCTCTGGAGTCCTCTTCCCCGTGAGAAATCCCATAGGGTCGAGCCCATTCCAGAACAAGAGATACCTAAGACGAATTAATTCACATGTTGTAAAAAAGGACATCCATCCTCCTGGACTCCCGAGGGCTGCTTCCCAGCTTTACACGCCCATCAGTCACCTGTTTGCCCCCCCCCCACCGGTGTGGTGATCGTGGGGTCCACAGGAAGACGATTCTCTGCAGCTTGAGGCTCTCTTGCCGAGTGTGGGACGTTCAGCGTCGGTTCCTCTGGGTTAGGTCACGGGAGGAAGGTCTTCTAGGAGGACACGTGCTGAGCTGCGGTGACGTCCCCGTCCCCCTGCCCGACTTCACCTGTAACACAGGGCCGGGCGAGGGGGTCTTCTCTGGATCACCTTCAAGAAAATGCTGGGTCAGGCCTCCTTTCCCTTTCCCTACTTCAAAACCTAATTTTAATTTTAGTTTTCTCTGATGAACCTGAAAAGATGACCATTCTTGATTCCTAAAAGGTTTTCCACAAAGAATAAAATAATCGACTTAACAAATAAAGAATGACTTCTGGAATCCATCTCTCTGCATTTACTATGTTCCTACCAGGGAATATCAAGGCACCCCCTCTTTGGTTACATATGTGCCGACGAGGTAATCGTGGCTTAATGAAAACCTTCGGTTATTAGCTAATCAGTTCAGCTCGGTGACTATTGGTCTGTTATGGCAGGACAAGAATAATTAAATGACACTTAAAGGTATGAGAAGAACGTTAGTCAGAAATTGATGTGCTTCCAGAAGGCTCCAAATGGCCGACGTTTAATGGTCCTCTCTACGTTGCCATGGCAACTCACTTTGGTACCTCACATATCCTCCGTGTAAGAAAACAAGGGGCAGAGTGTTCTTCGGAAGGTGCTACCCCCTTTAAGCAGATCTAGAAGCATCGCAGATGAACAGAACTTTAAACATTCCGCCATGAATATTCATGAAGTAAGTTGTTTTTTGTTGCCTGCCTAGTCAGCAGTCACAAAACACATGGTGTGTGTTGGCAGCATCTTGCCTAGGTAGAGGGCTGTGGACGGAGGCAATGGCAGCAGCGAGGGCCTGTGAGGCTGACTGACATTTCCATCTGTAGCGAAGGCTGGTAATTAACAGGAAGGAGCATGCCTGCAGCATTGCACCATCTGCTAGGGAAACGGCTCAATAAGAAAGGAGCTGGATAGCATCTCAGCGGTGGCGCGATCTGGTTCCGACATGAGGCCGGGCATCTGTTAGCTGAGGAGACGGACTATTAGGGAATTCGACTGGGAATGAACAACATGGAAAGAGCACTCTGACCTAGCCCATAAAAGCAACTCTTTAGAAATGGTGTCTTTTTATCTTACTTACCCAAGCCTTCTGAAAATGGTTTGCTGAGGGACCATTACAGATCTGTTTGAAGTAACACAATGGCTTCAAAAAATGCTGTTTTATTCCAACATGAAATTCTTGAAATCAGGATACAGCTGTCATCTTTTGACAATAGAGCTAATTTCAGAGCGAGGATATGAGGTTAAATTCCTCCTTTTGTCGTTTAGATTGGGGAGCAGTGGGGGTGGGGAAACAAAATGATCCTTTAAATGCTATGCTATTCAAAATCAAGGAGACAGAAAAAAAGAAAAGAAAAACCAACAACCCGAGGGTGCCCCGGCGGGAAGTGAGCAGATCAGAAATCACCCCAAAGTTCTTGTAATGTCTTCATATTCCGTTTTGGTTTTGTCCTACTGTTTTCTAATGCAAATCTTTCTTGTCATGAAAACCCTCACTTCGGGACATGGGGCCTCAGCCATGCCTCACCAGTCTCAGGACCTTTGTTGAAGAGAATACTCGTGGTTTAGGTACCAAATCTAGAAATGGGAGTTTAGTTCACTATCGGGTTAGTATGTGTTTGGGGCAGGATGAATGGGCAGAACATCTCTAACCTCTCATCTGCCCCCATATTCTTAGGAGGTTAAACTTCTTCCACAGAGGAACCCATCTTTTTTTTTTAATTTTTTCTGTGTTTTATTTATTTTTGAGAGACAGAGAGAGACAGCATGAGCAGGGAAGGGTCAGAGAGAAAGGGAGACACAGAATCTGAAGCAGGCTCCAGGCTCTGAGCTGTCAGCACAGAGCCCGATGCGGGATGCGGGGCTCAAACCCATGAACCATGAGATCATGACCTGAGCCAAAGCTGGACTCTTAACCGACTGAGCCACCCAGGTGCCCCAAGGAACCCATCTTTGAGAGGGATCAGCAGACAGAAACCTCGATCTCCCTATCATTCTCTAGGTTAAGGCCACTTTTAAGAATATGTATGTTATTAATCTTTCAACCATCGGGATAGAAACGGTTGACCTAAACCATCTCAGTCAGGCTGGAGCTTAGAATCTATTACCACCATTCCTTTGACTGGGACCCCTGACTCATGTAGAGTTCCCCAGATGGTAGATGACTTGAGTGTGTGTGTGTGTGTGTGTGTGTGTGTGTGTGTGTGAAAGTTACTAAATCAGAGCCACTGAATGACATTTACTGAGACCTCATGGTACCATATGGAATCAAAAAATATATAGACCTTGGAATTTAAATTCATCTGAGAAAGGTGGACATAGGAATCATGTTTAGAACATTTTTTCTCCCTCCCTTTCCTGTGAAAGCTGATTATTTTGCTGATCTACAGGAATGCCGATGTCTGAAAGGGGTAGTACAAAACAAATAGAAAAATCACAACTTTCTTAAATATGAGACACATAAAAATTATATGAACTGTAAAAAAATCTCACAGGGTTTATCCCATTGTGTGCCAGTAAGGTTTGATAACTGCCTCTCAGGGGAAAGACTGGAGAGGCCTTGATTTGTAGCTTTCGCCAAATTCCATGGTGTAAATACTCCCACTGCAGCTGATTTGAAATTAGCCACATTGAGGTTTGTGAATAGATTCATGTAAGCTTTTGGAAGCCAGTGGGGACTCGTTCCAACACACCACCGATTCTATCCCTGTGTGCCTCCTATGGAAAGGATTGGGAACGCCAGTTTCGGTTATGCTGGTGAAGATGGTCTGTTTGATTCAATACAGTCACTCTTCACACACCAAAAGCATAGTAACTCATATTCGTATAGCATATTATAGCCTACAAAATCCATTCATATTTCTCAATTTACTCAGTCTAGGCAAAAACTGAGGCTAACTGGCATACCCATGGGCTTATCGTTTAGTAAGTAGGAGATATGAACTAAGTATCTAAGTGTTAATATAAGAATATACTTCTAAATAGATACCTACCGATCTAGGACATGGAACTGTCCTGTACCAGTACATTTCTTTGTTTCCCCATTTCTGTTTTGTGCTGTATTACTTTGCTGAATTTTGGCTTCAACCTCCCCCTGTTACCTCATCTCAACGACAGTATTTGAAGTTGCCCTCACATATGTGTAGCAGTGCGTGGCGCCCATTCGGTATGTCACAACCACCATAGCTGCTCAGAACGTGGCTCTCACTTCCGCCTGCCTTGTTCAATCCATCAGGCTTGGGTTGTATTGAAAACCGTCACTTAAGGAACCTGGATCTCAGGCTATGTCCCAGGAGCTCATTCAGTATTACTCATGGCTTATAGATTACACCAATAAAACAATTTAAAGAGTCATTAAAAAGAACTCTGGAGTAAGACAACATCCTGGCCAAGTAGGAAACTGAAAAGCATCACAACAGTGCAGATTTAAGAGACAGACCTCATGGCTAGAACCTTCTCTCAGGTATTCAGTCATTTAACAGAGCAACTGACCCTACTGAATGGAATCATATGTGGCAAATAGTGTGTTACATATAGGGGATGCAGAGATTAATGAAAGAGTTTCTATTCTTAAAGATCTCACCCTAAATATTGTTCCTCCAGAGGAAATCATTCTGGCTGTGAACGTATGCAAATTCTCTAAACAGTTGTACTACTTACAGTCGCAGAATCAGTCAATAAGACCATAATTTCTCTGTGGAGAATCACTCACAGGTTACTTGCTGGAAAGTGAAAGACTCAATTTCAACACAAAGATCTCCACAATTCGAAAGTCTATGTCATGATCCAGTACTCAAGGTTAGAAAGAGCCGCATCAGGTCCAGGGCTGCTGGATGGCTGAAACCAATGATCCCCTATGGTCTCCCCCCACCCCATGTATGACGATGATAACTCTGTTAGCATGCTCTCATCATGTTAAGATGAGAACTTAAATTATTTTGATGGTTGACTTTTGTTGACCACTCAAACTCGCCCACATTTTCCCACTTATCACTTGAGCTACTGGCAGACATGTCAGTACTGATCTGGGGAGTCGAGAACGGCATTCACGTAGAAGATGCTGGGGACGGCACCTCCTGGAGTTCTGCACAAAACATGGAACGACCCTGGGTCTCCAATACACAGAGCAGATCCAAACTAGTCTTAAGTCAACTCTACACCCAACATGTGGCTCGAACTTATAACCATGAGATCAAGAGTCACATGCTCTACTGACTGAGCCAGTCAAGTGCTGCCCTCCCTACCCCACACCCCCCACCAGACTAGCCTTAAATGCAAATATGCCAGATGAGAACTACACCTACAGTACTAGCTTAGTGGGCACGGTGCTGTAAGTTACCTGGTCAAGTGCACTGTTGAAGTCAAAAGAGATTCCACCCTCCTGAGGAATGGGGTTGGAATACTTCCTGGTTTTCATCTCTTTTCTTCACACCATAGATGTGACCCTAAAAGACAACTGGTATTAGGATAGATATATCACTTTACCTTTGGGGCATCAGAATTATTTATTAACTTACCAAAAGTTGACATAAGTCCCTGTCACATGGCCACCACTGTTGTAGACAGCTGAGCTATAACAGACAATGCCTTTACACACACTCTCATACACACACACACACACACACACACACATACACATACACACACACACCCCACTTCAGATGATGATAGATGTTATGAAGAAAAACAAAGCACCTGTGAAAAATGTTAGTGTGGCTGGGGCCAGTCACAGCTGCTTTAGGCAAAGTGGTCGAGGACTGTGTCTCTGACAAGACAAACCGGATCTGAGACCTGTGTGAGAGGTGATGGGAGCCAGTCACGGAATATCAGGAGAAGGAAGGGTAGTCTGGGCAGGAGGATCCGTATGCTCAAGTCCGGAAGGATCTTAGCAGATCCTTGGAAAGATACACTACTTCTAGCTGCCTTTCTCAATATGTGGATGACAGCTGGTGAGTTTCTACCTCGATCCATTCTGAAACTATTAAACACAAGAAAATGGCACAAGGAAGGCCTCAGAGACATCACTGCAATGTCACCTTTAGAAAACCAATGCTTTCGGGGACTGTGGGGGTCTCCTCCTTCGCAGCTTCCGAAGCCATTCTGTCCCCCAGACTACCAGTCTCTGGAGAGGAGAACTGGCTTCTCGGTGCCCACACAGTGCCTGGTGGGCAGTAGCTCTGTGGTTTCTCTTCACCGAATTACATTTAATTCATGCTACGGTTTTTTGTTTCTTTATTAACATTTTTCATTGCTTTTGCATTGCATAAGTAATTTCATATTCATTTTAGAATAGTTCAAAATTTAAATGAGAATAAATTAGAAAATAAGAGGATCTCTAGTCTTAATAATAAAAAAACACCCTGATGTTAATATGTTTTACATGTTCGCCATATTTCCAGGAAGCTTGTGTATTTTTTAATTGCCTGAAATATTGCATGTTCAACTTAGATGTTTGTTTTATTTTTCTTGCCAACTATTTTTAAAGTGGCTTTTATATGGACAAATTCTCTTTTATACGAATAAAATATCACTTTTTACATCTATCTAGTGTTGCACTGTATAGTTGATCAAATTTTATTTATTTAAGTTTTTGTCACTAAGCCTTCTGGTTGTTTAAATGTCTCTTCTTTTTTTAAATTTTTAAATGTTTATTTATTTTTGAGAGACAGAGAGAGACAGAGAGAGCATGAGCGGGGGAGGGGCAGAGAGAGAAGGAGACACAGAATCTGAAGCAGGTTCCAGGCTCTGAGCTGTCAGTACAGAGCCCTATGCAGGGCTCAAACTCACTGACTGCTAGATCATGACCTGAGCCAAAGTTGGACACTAAACCAACTGAGCCACTCAGGCGCCCCATTAAATGTCTCTTCTTGCTATGAAAAATGTAGCATTTTTGGCTACATCTAAACATTTTAAAAATTAGCTAACATGTCTTACATTCTCAAAGTAGAACTGATAGGTCAAAAGATGTTGGTCCAGTAATATATCCTCCAGTCTTCGAGATCCTTCGGTAAGCACGAGGATATAGGTAAGCTGGTGTTCTGCCTCTCCGTCCTCAAAGCTGGACAATTCTACCCACATCTCCATCTAAAACAGTACTTTCTTAGCATCCCTGACAAGTGTCTCCTCCCAATACTGCCTACTTGGGCCAAAATCGTGTTGATTTGGGGTACGGCAGATGCCTCACTTCCCTCCTGTGGCCACGTTATGTGATGCTGTGGAAATGCGGTCAGTTGTGGAGCGCAGAGCCAGGAATTCGGGTGAGGCGCGCCGTTGTGCTGGATGGTGAGAATGAGTCATCTTAGGTAAAAATTATCTGTTGCTTAGATCACAGTGTAGCCTCCCACAACCATAAATCCAGAATATTCCTCAGAAATATATCCTCCCTAGGCATCGATAACTGGTGAGCGAGTGAACTTTGGAAAGCGGAATCCTCAGAACAGGCACATCTAAACCACTGGCCAAACAGCTAGTTGGGAGTAAGAGAAAGCTTCGCCATTGGCTGGTAGTGAGCCAGGTCCCCCACAGGGATAATAATGAAATAGCTGTTAGTGGCTCTGAGAATATAACCAAATTACATCTTTGGGGGTCAATGGATCCTAAAGCCCCAAAGCCTGGCTCTGAAGGCTGTAAATACACATCCCCTTCCTGCCTCAGCCTTTGGGGGCCTTTAGACAAAGAAGCAAGAATGAGATATCATGGGGACCCATTAGAGAGGCATTTTCTGAGAGGCATGAAGTGTCCTTAGCTCGGAACAATCCTAAAGCAACACTGGGCAAGATCTCCGTGGATCCCTAGGACTGGGTCTCGAGCACACAACACAAAACTCGCACTCAAGGCTGTTTGCTGTGGATTGACAAATGGAAGGTTCTCTGCAGCGGATAGGGTTGGCTCCCTCTCCTCTCCTGACCGTTTCCTTTCTCATATCCATTTTTTTTTTTCTGCCAGCAGGTTCCCTTCAGCATTCAATCAGGGGCAATATGTCCTCAATCAACATTTTTCATTTTTTATGCAACACTGTCCTTTAAAGCTTTCCGCAGCTGGTTGGCGACGGAACGCTGCCAGTCTCCTCTCAGAGCCTCCCCCATTGTGACACATCGGTCCCCTTCCCGGAGCTCGCCACGTGCCCTGGAGACAACCTGACTTGGAGAGTGTGCGCGTCCACTTACCAGGCTGTGGTGGCGCTCAGGGTTCACAACCACTGGGAGCCCCGCCATTGGGGGGCAAGGGGAGCACACAGGGAGGGCAGCAGCGAAGCAGGGTGTGGCTGTCAACGGGGGCATGTTTTGTATAAAAGAGAGAAATCTGGTATTCAATTTGAGAAATGGTAAATACATCATTAAAACAACAGAAGAGCAAGGACACCTGGGCGGCTCAGTCAGTTAAGCATCTAACTCTCCTTTTCAGCTCAGGTCATGATCTCAGGGTTCATGAGTTCAAGCCCCGTGTCAGGCTCCACACTGCTTGGGTCTCTCTCTCTCTCTCTCTCCCCAAGTCTCTCTGTTCTTTCCATTCTCAGTCTTTCTCAAAATAAATAAATAAACTTAAAGCTCCAACAACAGAAAAGCATTCTAATGGAGAAACAGAGCTGGACAGGAGTCCAAGACATTGGATTCTTGGCTCTACAATAACTTACTCATTCTCAATCCTCAAACATTCAGGGAACCTACTTTACAGTACTTTTTTAAAATTATTTTTTAAATTTGTTTTGGGAGATAGAGAGAGATCAAGTGGGTGAGGGACAGAGAGAGAGAGGGAGGGAAAGAATCCCAAGCCGGTTCCATGCTGTCAGAACAGAGCCTGATGCAGGGCTCAGATCCCACGAATCATGAGCTCACGACCTGAGCCGAAGTCAGTTGCTGAACCACCTGAGCCCCCCAGGCGCCCCTACAGTGCATTTTTAAAAAGGAAGATATTGCCCACTAATTCTCTTCACTAACACTTGCCAACCTCATCTCCCAAAGTCTCTTCCTCTGGCCTAGGAGCTATGTGCCAAGTACAAAGACCCATGAATCGGCTGCTGTCTGAGGGGTTTTGAGTAGACAGAGCCCTAAATAATGAGCTGTTGGCTTGTGTGCCTGGGAAGTTTCAGCTACTCCAGATGTGAAATGAAGCCCTCTTAAAGTCCTCTCTTGTCTGCCCAAATAGTGAGAGCATCTCTGGGAAATCAGCGCCGATAGGAGCTGGTCCCCAGGCACCTGTGTTGTATCTGCGGAATGGTGACTCTGTCCGTGAGTGCTCCAGCTGCGTGTTTTACAAGGGACTGACTCATGTCAGCAATCACACTGAACTGCACTGCTTCACCTTGCACAACAGTCTGGCGTGTCTGTACCGTGGCCTGGACATTTAGAGAAGGAAGGTACATCAGGATGAGAAACTGCCAAGTCACCAGGGTTCCTCGGACCTGGGTTCGACCCTCAGATAGATATTTACTGATTTCGTGGTCTTAGAAAGTTATACACCCTCTCCTGTCCTCACTGAACATTCAGTAAAATAGAGACACAGTTGTGTCCCTCTCAAAGAGTTGTGGCAGAGGTCTAGTAAATATTTTCTGTCTTTACTAGGATGTGTCAGAGGTGTCTCACGTTTCATGTGGCCAGAAATCTCCCTCCAAAGCACAACCCTTGACCCTATCTCTCCCCGTTCCACATCTCTCCTTGCTTCAGTGTTTAGTATTTCCCAGTCTCAGGAAATGGCACAAATATCCGACTGGCCAAACAAAACTCTAAGAGAAATCAATTCCTCCCCCCACCCCAAATCCAATCTATCAGTAAGGTCGACTTATTAAAGAAAGGCATTTTCCTAATCCATCCACCTCTGCCTTTCTTCAGTTGTACCACCTCGATCCAAGACACCATCGTATCTTGCTCCAATTTGTGATACATTCAACTAACTCGTCTTTCTGAACCCATGCGTACCCCTTCTACAATCTATACTCCATCCTGCCTGCAAACCGATATTTTTAAACAGAAAATTATATTTTGCACATAATTCCCACTTCAAGCCTTCTAAAGACTTCCTATTAAAATAAGTTTTGAGTCCCTGATCATGGCCGAAGGCGGCCGCATAGACTCTGTCTCTCTGCCCTCCACACAATTCACCATACAGGTTGTTCCCTGGATTCCAGCTGACTTGGCTGCCATGGTTTCCTTCATCATCACCAAAATCAGGCGACCCATCACTGGGTTCCAGTGTGTGCTATTCTGTATTTCTCTCTTTGTCATCAGATAGTCACAGAACTGACCCCTTTGTGTTCTTCTGGTCCCAGCTTGAATGTCAGGACTACAAGTCACTTGCTAGCTAGCACCTGACCATGCTACGTATCAATAGCAGCTATCACTATCTGAAAATTTGTACCCTTTTATTTCTTTATTCTTCCATCTCTCCTGCTCTAAAATATAAACTGCACTAGAATAGAAGTCTAAGCAAACTTGGTGCTCTGGATTGCCACGTGTTGAAGTAGAGTTTCTTCAAACTATTGTGAGAAGGCTGGCACGCAGAAGGCTAGTTCTCACACACACACAACGCAGCCTTCTCCATGCATCTGTGAAAACCAAAGGCCTCCGAGTCAGGCCCATCTTAGGTTAGAATCCACCCCTGTTACAGCTCTCTGTGGAACCTTGGAAAAGTTATTTAAGCACTCAAGCTCAGTTTTCTCATTTGTAATATGGCAATAAAATCAGAACCTTTCTTGTAAAGTTGAGTAGAGAATCAGTGATAAATATATGCACAACTTCCAGTAATTTTCCTGACACATTATAAATAGCTGAATTTCAGCCACTTCTACTTTTGCTTCTTGTTCAACAGGTCATTATTAAGTGTGGTGTTAAAAAAGTAGAATTTGGTGGAAGCTTTTGATATGTTTGTTATTTATTAAATATTTCATTTAAAAAGCTCTGTGCTGCCTCATGGCACACAAATCTGAGAAAAATGGAATCCAAATGTAGTATCGACGTGTCTAAGTATTACGTTATTGGTCTACCCCTTTTAAATCATTGGACGCTCAAGTGTAACATGAAGATAATATGAACTGCCACATAAGGCTGGTGGATGGGTTAGTTTAATGCGTACAAAGCACCTGATTACTCATGGATGTTAATGTTCTTTCCTTCTTCAGTCATGCTTTCAGTCCACTCTCAGATGTAAAATTTGTTCGAAGAGAAAGACCAATAACTTGAAGGGGCTGCAAATAATTGATTGCACCCAATGTCATCTAGCATGTAAAGAAACAATATTTAGAGAACCTTCTACATCTTTCGTTGAGTAGGTAGATGACCAGGTATCTACAAGACATAAAGTGCACCATTTAAAAGACCATCAGGCCAAGTTTGACTGTATCCAGGGAGCTTAGAAATGCAACAACTTAGAAACTAGAAATGCATTTCAGAAAACTCTATACTCAGTGTCAGTTTCCTATCCTCTGCGACCGACCTTGCCCCTTGCTCTATAGAATAGATTGAAATCATATAAACCTGGTGTTGATGGAAATAACACTGAATTGAGGGCCAAAAGGTCCAACTTAGTAGCTGTGAACACTGGAATGTTTCTTTAACTCTTTGATTTCCAGGTAGTCCTTTCATCAATGAGGTACGTAATACCAATTTTTCTTTCTGTCTGGAGCATTTAATGAAGATCAATTGTCCACAGTTAAAAAGGCTGTAAAAGTGATTTTTAAATGGTAGAAACTAAGTAATAATGTTAGAGCTTAGATGGATCTATTTAAAGTCAGAGAGTAAAATTAGGACACAGAGTTGTATGAAGTGGAATTTCCATTCATCATAACAAGAATCTTAATGACAAGGTTAGCTGCTTAACAAGAAAATCAGTTACAGGGACTTCTGTGTCACTGACAGCATTAAATAAGGATAACTATTTGGGAACACTTGATTTGATCTATGTGTCATTAAACCACATAAAGACCTAAATAATAGGTGTATTATAATGCAATGCAAGCACATTCCAAAGTTTAGAAATGAGATGAAAAGATGTAAAGATGAGAACTATTCATTGGAATCTAAGTAAGACTAGATAGACACTAGACTTAATCTTGCAGAAATGCCATTATCTCCAAATTGTTTGACAGATTCAATGTGATTCCAATGAAGATACCAAATATGTTTTCATGGTGCTTGCTAACATGATTCTGAATTTTTTAAAGAAGAATGAAGAAGGGTCATGAGTAGAAATATATTCCAAGGTAGTTTCACAAGTCCTGGAATTACCCTCTCTGTAAACAGCCATATCCCTGCACAAACTTTGTGAGGCAAATGTTATACTATTGTTTCCAACAACTAAATAACAGGAGGATCATGGCTCCATATTTATCAGACACTCTGATTGGGACCCTTTTCTTGTGAAGGTGTGAGGATGTGGATCCCACAAGAGCAGCGGTCTCACTGAGTTGCAGGCACAGACGTTGGAGTTCTAGGATGCCGAGATGGCTACAACTTGTGTGCTAAAATGGAAAGAGAGGGAAATGCATGAGGTGCTGGGAACGGGGGCGGAATGCTGCATGCAGACCCCCAACAGTCCTGATGGAGGCTGGCTTGGGTGCGTGTAGAGGAATGACAAACCCAAAGGTTTTTCTTTGCAATATATTATTTATGCTACATGCATGAATTTATACAATAATGTTTTCATTAATGTCGTGTCAGAAGATTATAGTGTGTTTTGCTTTCTCTTTGTTTTCTTTGTTTTTTAAGTAGGTTTTATGCCTAGCATGGAGCCCACTGTGGGCTTACACTCAGGACGCTGAGATCACCACCTGAGCTGAGATCAAGAGTCAGATGCTTAACTGACCGAGCTACCCAGGCCTCCCTGGTGTGTCTTTATTTGTTCTGGGTTTTTGTTTTTGTTTTTGTCTTGACTATTTTGTCTTGCTTCTGTGGTAGCAAGTGGATTAGGAAGGTTTCCGCTCCCATGTGCCTGCAAGGCCTTTGTTGCCAAACCTTCCTCAACAGCCTTACTGAGCGCTGAACGTCCAGGTTGAACAGGGCAAGCGAGTCCTGCCAGGATACATTGTCGTTTCGCTCTCATTTGTCTTCTACTTGATGTGTTTTTCATGTCCTGAAATGTATCAGACTCTTGGGGAATTTGCATATGCATTTTCTCCTGCAGGAAATAATCCCTACCATCCCCACCTCGGCCGGACAGTCTCTTCCTTAGACTCTGGTTTCTGCCCAAATGACATGCCCAGAGAGGCCGACCCCCTCTCAACAGATTTCGGTCCCTATTTCCGGCTCTCACATTGCCCGTTTAGTTCCTATAAAATATTTCTAACACATAATCTTATTAATTGTTTGCTTACCCTCTTTGCCCCTCTTGACTCTTGACTCAAAGCCCCCTGAGGACAGGGTCATATGCACCTCATTCCGTCTGGTGCTCTCTGGCTAGCAGACCTCACTTACGTGCACACTGGAGGTACTGTGTAATAATTATTCGATTACTGTCCAGGGAAAACTTCAAAGAGCATGTCAGCTGGTTTGAAAAACCTTGCCTGACACCAGTTTGATAATTGTGATCATCTATAACCTGACTGGAATGACTCTCCTCTGATTCCTCTCAGTGAGAAGAGTAAATCTGGGCTGTCACGGCTTGCCCTCTGGGATCTGCTCTCAGAAATGTTTGAGAGCAAGGAAAGTGAAATTCACAACAAAAACCATGTTTTCCAATCTGATCTCATAGCAACATTTTTTTAAGCTTTCATTTGTGTCACGATTTTTTAAATTACATTTAGGTTATAGTTTATCTGGATATAGCTGATAGGTGCTGACTTGGGGGTTCATTTTCTTTGCCACAAAAAAAAGCCTTTAGAAATGATTGATGTTTTTCTTGTATTTATTGTAATAGAGCAGAGATCATATTTCTCCTTGTCTTTGAGCAAGTGAAGGGCTATCTTCATTCTTCAGGGGACTTTGGCAAATTTTGTTTCATTGAGTAATTATGGTTCTTGGCCATCCACATGGCTCTGATCTCTGCCACATGTCTCTCTCCTCCTTGACCACACATATTCCTAATCTTTCCTGTGTCCTAACAGAATGCTTTTGGCAGGGATTATGCAAAGTCATTTGTTCCTATTACATTACTCTTTCTGGCTGTAAGCATTTTATTGATTTTTCCAAGATCTTGCCTAGCTCTCAGGTGGACACTGTTAGATCCAATTCCGGATTTGATTCCAAGGACTGTGTTCAACCTCCAAAGAGGAAATCAAATTTATCTGCTTTATCACCTACCTTTTACTGGGAGATGCCAAAAATGTCTGACTAAGTGGGAATTAAGAAAATCTTTCCCACTTACCTTTGAGAGGAGAAAGGGCGGACGAAACCCCATGAAGAGTGAGTTGGGGATTTAGTGTTCAGGAACCCAGCCAGGTATGGACCTCAGATTTGTGGTTGGGATATCATAACCATGAAAGAATGGGATTCCATCTGTGACCTACATTTCAGTGTTTTAGTTTTCTTGACAAACACATCTGACTAGCAATGATAACTTGCCTACTTTCTTCCTTGGTCAGCGTCTCTGAGAACTTCCCTCTGAGGACTATTATTGAGTCCTGCACTTAAGGTTTCAAATCTGAAAGTCACAAGCTCATTATAGACATATTTATTCCCTACAAGTGTTTTCTGGACCTAAACAGATGGTTTGGACATCACCCAGGCTAGTTTAGTCTGATCTTTTTTATATCGAAACAATATTTTATTGTCATGCTGAAATTGTACAGCCCAACAAATAATGTAAATGCTGGGTTTTGGCACTTCGAAAATTTCCATTGTAAAAAGTCACCAGATTAAACCCTTCCATGTAGCGTGTGACTATCACCTGGTTTTTTGTTTGTGTCTGCAAATATAAAAATGAAGACCTTGCTGAAATATATCGAAGATAATGGATTCTGTCTTTTTATTCGCTGATGACATCTTTGATATCATTCTTTAAATTATTCAGTCTAAAATAATTAGTGGGTGTGCATCACGTAAGAGGCACCATGTTACACAGGCTGGGGATACACACACATAATTGACACCACAGTCTTCCCACCAACGTAGAGACACTCCAAGAGTCCTTAGACCTCACTTTGAATAAGCCCTATCATCAAAGGTTAATACTAATGGGAAGATGGAAATAAGGAAGTGTAGACAATAAAAGCACCTATTCAAATGTTGAACATTTCCCGCTCTCAAATGTTACAGTTCAACTCAATTCCAAGTCGTCGTATAAGACCACTTTCCAAGTTGTATTTGAAAGCATGCACTTTCCAACTGGAGATGGAGACTATTTTAAGTCAAAAATGCTATATTTCATTTCCCCTCCTTAGTTAGACTCATATGAGGGTTTCAAGGGTGTAGCGACTTTTTCTTTGAAAGACGAGAAAGGAGCCCTTGAGGTTACCATGGTGATGTGGGTCCCCCACTATTGACCGTCAGGGGATGTGGACCACCTCATCACGGGAACATAACGCCCCCAGGAATGAGCGTAAAATCAGCACACGCCACATTTAAAGTAAACACTTTTCTGCTCATTACGATGTTAAGAAGTGGTTGACAGAGCTGTTTCCAGAAAGTCGCCTTGGCGAATGTCAAACAGCACCCTCTCTTCCCCCTGTGGATCTTGATCGGGCTGCCGCCCTGTGGCCCATGCATTGCAGATGTCTTCCGGCGCCCCAGAGCCCTTCTGTCTTTCCCCACTGTGTCACTGCAACTTTCTTTTGACCCCAGCTACTCTCTCTGTGTGTGGGGACAGTCTGAAACTACACACAGGGCCAGCTGCCACCCACCCGAAAATGTGTCACTTTCACTGATCTCCCCAGACCTTATCTGGAGTATTATTTCTTTGTGATGCATCTCTGGATATGTGCATTACCGGAAAGATTTTTCACTTTGCCCTTTCAAGAAAGACCTCCCTGAAAAGCAAACAAAACCAGAAATGAGCAAGAGCTTCATTTCTCTGCAACCCACTCCCTAAGTTCCTGTCAGCTATATTTTTATTTAAAGTATTTGTGAACCTAGGAAATGTTTATTTTCATGACAAACACAGTTTGAGGTTCAGAATAAAAGGACAGTGTTCAAATTCTGAAATAAATCTTAGATTTGCATCCTTCTTTTGGGGGGAATAAAATAAAATGGACACATTTCTTCTTTTTAAAAATCGTCTTTAAGATTGTTAATTCAGCCGTTTGGTGCCTTCCTGTATGATGTTACACATCTCCTTTACTTTTGAAGATCACTGTAAAACAGACTGTAAAAATTCATCCTGAGATGTAAACTTGAAAAAGCTCGATTGGGGTGTCTCCTGCCCATGAAATTCACTGCTTCATAAAGACAGAAAGATGTGTACATTTTTATGGCACATTTTCCTTCTTTAAACAAAGTGCATAAAAAAAAAGGAAACACTGATTAGCAAGAATGGTTTGATTTTTCCATGATTTTAAGATCTATCTTTCTTAAAAGCAATCTCTTAGTTCTATGAAACTGGCAGCTTTTTGTGGCTGTTAAGGAAAAAAAAAAAACTAATAAGAGAATGTCAGTAGCCCAATTTATCTTCCTAGCATGTGACCATTAATCTACTCCTGAGCAAATGTCCTTGATGCGATCATATTATTTCAAGAGCATTAACAGTAAGAGAGAAACAACCTGACCTCTATATTTCTCAGTATTTCCTTGAAATGGAGCAGCAGTGATAGTACTACCAAGCAATCAAGCGCTTGATGATACACTCAGTGTTTTCTTCTGGTTTTTCTATAGAATGCCCCCCCCCCCCTTGAAGGAGTATAATTATAACATTCTTAATGGAGCAGCTGGTCTTTGACCCTCCTCTTCGCACGACAGGCAGTGGCTGGTATACGGACACCCTCTTGCTTTCTCCATCTACATGTGTCCAAATCGCACTACGTGTTGGGAGCCTCCAAGACTACCATCAGGTTGGATGACTTGCTACAAAGATTTACAGAACTCAGAAAAGGTGTTACTCTTATGACAATGATTTATTACAGTGATAGATACAATTTTTTTTTGAGAGGGAAAGAGAGAGAAAGGGAGAGAGTGGGCAGGGGAGAACGGAGGGAGAGTCAGAGAGAACCTTAATTGGGCTCCACGCCCAGCGCAGAGCCTGACACGGGGCTCGATCTCACAACTGTGAGATCCTGACCTAGCTGAAATCAAGAGTCAGAGGTTTAAAGGACTGAGCCGCCCAGGCTCTCCAGTGGGATCCAGATTAATATTGGCAAAGGGAAAAGACAGACGTGAATTTTCTCTAGTTATGCCAAGTGTCCCCAATCAGAGTGGCTGGCCCAAGCCTTGTTGTCCAGACATTTTACTGAGGGTCTGTCACACGGGCCTGCAGTGTCACACCAGCGGCTTTGGCGACGCAGACCTCAGCTCCCTCAGAGATCAGAATGACAGAACACGGCGCCCGATTCCAGGCAGAGGAAAACAGACATCCACCCTAAAGCCTCCCGTTGGAGTCAACTCTGTGTCGTGGTCCAACCTTCAGGTATTCAAAGACACTCTTATCAGACTAGATATTCCAAGGGCTTGGAAATATCTCCCGGGAACTGGTCAAGGGCTAGTCCTGAACATCTTTGGAATTCACAGGGTTTGGGTAACCCAGGCATCAGATTTGCCTCCTGCGTTAGGTACTTGATACTTTAAATCCTCTTCTCTAGATCAAAGTCTGCCTTTCAGGAGAAAAATATAAACCAAAAGAAAAAAAAAATCAACCCCAAGTCTAGAGAAGCCACATCTCTTTCAAATCGACCTTACTTTGCTCTTCGGTTTGACTGTGAAAATACAGTAAGGCAAATCTAGATGTAACGTGATAGTTAAAAAATAAACAAAAACAGGCCATTTTAAATAATATTTCACCTTCCTAATTGTGTGATTTGGAGCAAATACTCACGTCACCCCACCTTCTCTTTTCTAATCGGTACACTAAATCCAAGAAGACTGCTTGGAGAATTAAGTAAAGTAAGAGCACTATTTTCAGTGGTTGGAAGGCTGGATTCTCCAGAAAGTATCGACACTGTAGGGCAATGTAACTGGCAGGGAGAGAAAGACCGAGAAAAGAGTAGATTAAAAACATTTCAGCATGTTGCAAATCTTTCCACTTCATCTGGAGATGTGGTCATCTGGAGAGGGCATGCCGGAGAAAGGGGAGCCTCCAGGTTGAATGGGACAGAGGGTCGCAAGTCGTGGCTGCTTTTGGTCCCTACCTGACCTGCTGGAGAGGGAACTTTCATCGCAGCTTCCCTGTGACCAGTCTTGGCAAACGTGGTGAGTTCTATCTGCTGTCACAGACACGTTGGGCCTGAACTGTGACTACACGCCATGGTAACAAGAGGGCCATGCCAGCTGAGGAAGCAGAGGGACTCTGCCATGGCACAGACTCCCTGATTGATGCCTTGACTCCCAGTCATCCCCTGTCAGGACAAGCCAGCTCTGCTCCTTGACCCCCCCTCACTCACTGAAACCGAAGGGAGCAGAAAGGAGAAACTGAGACACAGTCTGGACATGAGTGAAATGGATGGACCTATTTAGAAATTGGGAGGAAAGCTTAGGAAGTAGGTATTTTAATTTCCTAACTTTCTTCTCTTCTAAAAAATGCTGCTGGCAATTTGTAAAAAACATCCCAGCATGAAAGAGTTAGCTTTTTTTTTTTTAGTGTTTCTTCTTTTTCATTTTTTAACATTTATTTCTTTTTGAGAGAGAGCATAAGCAGGGGAGGAGCAGAAAGAAGGGGAGAGGGAGAGAATCCCAAGCAGGCTCCTTGCTGTCAGCACGGAGCCTGGTGTGGGGCTCCAGCTCACAAAGGGTGAGATCATGACCTGACCCGAAATTAAGAGTCTGGTGCTTAACTCACTGAGCCACCCAGGAGCCCCCATGATAGTTAACTTTTATTAAATGAAACTTATTTGTTTGTTATTGTTGCTTTTAATTAAGGAGTTGAGCTTTATTATTAATTGGCTCTCTGGCTCCACAGCCAAATAGCAGAATTACCTGCAAAGCTGAAAACAAAGCCACAAACAACAACAAAACCATGAAGTCAGGGCCTCACTGCATCCCAAAAGATCCTGATTTGATTGATGAGTTTTTTGAAGTTCACCAGGAGATTCCGATGTCCAGTCACTGAGCTAATAATTCTGAATCCTCTTATTCTATTATCACTAAGGGGATTTCTATCAATAATAATAAATGTTACCAGAGAAAAAATAAAATAGAATGTAAATGCTAACATTGAGGGCTTTACTCCATTCTGAGGACAAATCCATTATAATTTTGGGATATGGTCAAAGGAAGGAAGTCTTCCTGGAAGAGGAGGCGTGTGTACTTTACAGTAGACAAAGATTCGGTGATACGGCAAATGAGAATATGCCCAAATAAAGAGCTGTGTGCCATACACAGGGTGACGAGGCACCCTGGGTGCCTGGGCCATTCCTGGTTTTATCATGCAAAGTCTCCTTGGAGAACTAAATTGGTCAATCATTCTCTATATAGAATCTTACCTTTTTAAAATGGTATCACTTTTGATTGAATGGCTGCATGTACAGAAGCAATGAGAAACACCCTTGTAAGCAGCTGTCTTTTTGTTCACGCGTCTTTACAGTTATTTTAAAACTAAACAACTAATTCCTTAAACATAAATAAATGCATAGATAAATAAATAAGAAAGAGCACATGCTGTTCGTGTAGTAAGGACTTCAAGTCTGAGTTGATTACCGCCTCTAAGATGGAGATAAGTTAGTATCAGTATCTTCCCTGTGATGGTACCTGATAAAGCTATCACATACTTGTTTACCTCTTACGCTCATGCATATGCCTCTTTTTTATACCAAGGTTAAGAGAAATCTGTTTTCTCAGTAAATCTTGCTGTGCCTTGTGTGTAGACCAAGGGGTTATCTCCCGTATGCTCTGCAATCCTTAGCCCTCATTTTGTCCTCCTTGTTTTAATTTGCTGGCAATACCTGGCTCTATTTTTGTATAAAATCATGAGCCAATTAGAACTTAATGTATATTTTGGGGGTGCCTCGGTGGCTCAGCTGGTTGAGGATCCAATGTTTGATTTTGGCGCAGGTCATGATCTGATGGTTCCTGGGATTGAAACCCGTGTGGAGCTCTGCGCTGATGGTGTATAACCTGCTTGGGATTTTCTGTCTCCCTCTGTCTCTGTCCCTCCTTGACACACTTATGTGCGTGTGCTCTCTCTCTCCCTCTCTCTCTCTCAGATCAATCAATCAATCAATCAATAAGTCAATAAATAAATAAAACTTACTGCATATTTTTGAATCGTGTCAGTGCAGAAGTAGCCCACAGCCTTGACGTTGGGCAAGCATGCTGCCAGCTTTCACCGGGTTGGGTTAGAGTAACAGAAGTAACCAATACGTCCTTGCCGTACCAAAAAAAAAAAAAAATGTCCTGCTGCTATAGCTCGCTGACCTCTGGTTGGCCTGCGGTTCTGCTCCGCACACCAGGTTAGGTGCCGAGGCTCAAAGAGCACGCCGTCTCTTGGCAGAGAGAAAGTACAAGAAAACTGGGGCAAACACAAAATAGGTTTAAACTGCTTGCTGTCCATTAGCCAGAGAGAGTCACGCGGGCATGTGCAACATTAGGGGGTGGCGGTGTGTCCTCCCAACAGCGGAGGTGCTGGCAGCCACGTGACGATGAGCAGGGACCCAAGCCCTTCCCATCGGAAGGGCAAGTGGACAGCCAGGAGCCATTGTCCCGTCTCTCGCAGACGGCCACGTCACCTCCTTCAGTCTGGGCGGGCAATGCTAACAATGTTGGATTGTAAAACTCACTTCATAAGGCTGTTGTGAGAATTAAGTTGCATAATGCATGCATGGCATCCAGGAGCATGTGGGTTCCTAGAATGGTGTTCAAAATATGTATTCTCTCTTCTTCCAGCAGGTTATGAAATATTTAGGCGCCCATAAGTTTTAATGAATGTTGGGAAGCATCTAGTTGGCAGGACAATTCAACCTTGGTGAGCAAAATGCCAGTTACATAAGAGAGGGACCAGTGAAATGTGGGCAGAGGGTGAGGAGGACGTCTTTCCAGCCCCATGACTTGGGGCGGACCAAACTGGCTCTACCCTAAACATCCAGCTAGAGTGATTCCCACAGAGCTACTAAAACTCTGCTCCCACAGGCGAAGCTGAACATTCTGCGGAGTTCTGTCTCCTCCTCTGTGGGCACAGTGTCGATGCTGGGTGGACTTCAGTTTCTTCAGTCGCAAAAGGGGAAGAGGTAGTTATGCCCACCTTGCGATAAGGAAAATGAGATAATGTAAGTACATCGCCTACCGTAGTAGTCGATGAATAATTATTGTTAAAAATAAGAACCAGGTCTGAGAGCTAATTAGCACTTGATACTCATTGTTTCAGAGGTCTGGGGCCAAAACCTCTGCCCAGGTTTGTACGGGAGGAAGCTTTGGGCTGATTTCTGGAGGGTTCTCTGGAATCCTCCTCAGTGATCTAGAACCCTGGCGCTGTAGGGGATTCCAGAAACCGGCATCTTTAACCCACTCATTTTGCAGAATCTAAGAAAACGAAACTTAACCAGGGAAGTATTTCCTAAATTTCATGTGGCTACAGAGTGAAAAACGTTTGGAAAAACTAAGCTATCTGCATCGTGACCTGGCGTCTTTCTACTTTCCTGTGTTTGTCCAGACAGGGTATGTTCCCCTTTGGCACTGTTCTAAGGGTGCTTGGGATCTAAGAAAAAGTAGAGGAGTCTGGGGGCGACTTTAAGATGGCGAAGGCAGTCTTCACTCAGGGCATACACAGACAGCACAGCCAAACATTTGAAAAATATTATATTTTACTTCCAACTAACATAAGGTATCTGGAGACATAAAACTTAACATCCCTGGGGACTGTTGAATATGCGTGTATGGGAAAAAGATGCAATGCAGAACCCAGAATATGGCTAATAAAGGGTGTAATGATGACTCCCAACACTGAGGGGACACTAAAGTCAGTATGATCTCTGATTTTCTTCCGTAGAATGAAAAAGAGGGATTTCTTTCTTTTCTTTCTTTTTCTTTCTTTTCCTTTTCCTTTTTTTTTTTTTTTTTTTTTTTTTTTTTTTT